>CAMZMU010000099.1:11615757-12118706 GCA_947311845.1 Poa pratensis | reverse complement strand
TCACTGCTGATTACCCTAAACCCAAGCACCACTCGCCCAAGAACAATTAGAAGTAGATGGAAACTCTTACTATATGCTTATCAGCAGTTATCAGTTTAGGTTCGGTAGAATTAAGTGACTGGTGCCATTTGATATTCAGAATTGGGCTGCCATACCTGTAATACAAAAATGATTACACATGTAACAAAATAAATATCAGCTATTTCTCACTACGTTAAGGATTTAGTAGAGCTTGATCTCCCTGTTATCTAAAGCTTATTTTATGTCAAGTTGCACGATTCAGCTAAAAACAGAATGCAGTTTTTGAAGGCATAGTGTATTTATATCAGCTCCATGTGGTGCTCTTTCTGTTGTATGTAATACACAAGTTACTGCTGCTAGCACTTGTTAACAAACAGAGGATACAGCCCACACTACATAAAAAATATTGCAAGCCATAATACTGCAAGTTCAGAACACAAGATCAAAAAAACTCCTGCTACTCCATCAAGAAACATGCATTACTCTGCAATAAAGACACTGCAAATGGAAATTTTAGCCGTGCTCCAAGATGGAGTATTTCATTCAAAGCTACTGACCTACAGCAAACTTAAGCTACTGCAAACCAAGCAAACAATAGAAGTACCACAAGGTCTGAACCAAACCTGGGGGCTGTCAAACAATTAGTCAAACGTTGTATGGCTACTGCACCACAACAAGGTTCAGTTTGCTAAGGCAGTGCTACTCCAGGATACACAATTCATATTTAAAGAAATTAAGCAAGCTTGTAAAATTAAGCAAGAAAATGATTATAGCAGTACCTCTGGCTGGAATCTTAACATATCTGCGCGAGCCATATCCTCTGCTTGAGCTATTCTCTGCCTGAATATCTGTGCCATCTCATCGGCCTAATTGGGGTGAAATAAACCAGCATGTCAGTTTGTCTGTTGCAACATATTCAGATGGACAGACAATGTCTATGTTACTTACCTTCTCAAAAACAAGCTTGGGATTACGAATCATGTCACCAGGTGTTGGCTCAAGCTTCTTTGTAGAAAGGCTAACCCGGCCCCTTTCACGGCCATGGCTTAGTATCATAACCTGATAACACACAGAGTCCCTAGCCTTAGCTCTAGAAACAAGTAGGACAGAATTCACAAGTAATAAGATGGCAATACCTTGAGGGTATCTCCTGGTTGCAAAACTGTCGAGATATCTGCAACACGGTCATGACTAATCTGGCTGACATGCAAAAGTCCATTGATTCCACCGATATCGATGAAGGCGCCATAAGGTTTTAGGCTCTCAACAGTTCCCAAGACGACTGAACCAATACCAAGTTGGGCTTGGCTGTCTGCCATTGCCTTGCGATTACTGAGGACAAGTCTGCCTTGTTCCTCGTCGACCTCCACAAACTTCAGAGGTAGCTCTTTGTCAAGCAAATCTTCAGCAGTTGTTTTCTGATCAAGGTCAAGCAACAGTTCATGAAATAGTTAACAGCTATTATGAGGATGGACCAATCGAAAACTCAACCATAGTATATAACGATCAAATGGGTGAAAGACAGCCCATGACATTCAACAAAACTATAGTATGTAACCAATTTTCCAAGTAGCACTGGTGGAGACAGGGCCTCCTGTCCCGGGCCGTGAGGGGCTTCTGTCCCAGGTCGAGAACCGGGACAGGCCAGGCGGGACTAAAGGCCAAACCTTTAGTCCCGGGCCTGTTACCAGCCGGGACAGAAGAGCCACCACGTGGCCGCCTGCGGAGCGCGCTGGGGGCAGCACCTTTAGTCCCGGCTCGTATAACGGGCCGGGACCAGAGGCCCACCACGTGGCCGCCTGCGGAGCGCGCTGGGGGCAGCACCTTTAGTCCCGGCTCGTTTAACGGGCCGCGACTAATAGTTTTCTTTTATTTTCTTTTATTTATTGCTTTAGGGTTTAGGGTTTATTTGTTTTCTTTTATTTATTTCTTCAAGCATGCAAAGATAATTGTTTTCTTTTAGCGGTATTTCTACGCTATCACATACCGTACACATTCGTGAGCATACAAATATATACAATTTTGATATTTACATGGAGATCACAATTACCGGGACTAGAGCCCGTATATTCGATTACACGGCCGGGGATCATCAGAAGCGCCTATTCACACTAAATTCACCGGCGTCGTTTACCATCTCGCTCAAAATAAATCCCGCCAGCTCCTCAGCAATTGCTAGTACGCGTTGCTGTGGTAGGAGTCGATCCCGCATTTCTTCGAACTATATAAGAAAAGGAGATCAATATGAACATCAATCATGATAACAAAAAGTGACGGTAATAAAATAATGTTGTGAATGTATTGCTTACGTCGACTCTATAATCTTTTGCCTCAGTGGTAAACGAGCGAATGAACTCGCAAACGTAGTATCCACATAGATTCGTCCCCTGTGGCTGCCTCGCGCACTTTACGAGAATAGAATTCAATCAAAATAACAATCTAGCATCATAATTGTATTGAAACTAGAAGTAAAGAGATGCGTGGACATATCTCGTACTACTTACCGGGATCGGAGTAAACTTCAGCTTCTCACTCCATCGGCCCCCACCACAGTCTTGAACCGGATCCAAACCCTGCCCGGCAAAGAAAATGAATTAATGAGTTATTCATTACCTGATATCTCATGAAATCAACGAAAGAGACCGATATAGCGCGAAAATTACTTCTGGATCATGTCCTGCATGCTGCGGAACTCTTCCAGGGGTCTCTTTAATGGGTCCATGACTTCAACTATTCCCTTATCAACTTGAATGTTTAGCAGAATCCAGTGGAACCTGCACACGTTTATATATACGTCAGTAACTCATCAATTACAGTTAACATCGAGTAAGCAAAAGTGAATGTGTACATCATAGTAAGACCCTCACCCGAAGTTGTAAGGAAATAGTATGTGGTCACAGAAATTTTGCTCCGCTAGAAACCTTAGAAGGTTTTGCTCCGTCTCGTCGGGTTTCGTCGTTAAAGATTGAATATGTACTTTATCTGGGTCAATGAACCCAACACTATAGACCTTTCTTTTACATTCCCGGATCTTCATTCTGCAGAATAGAGTACAAAAGGATATAACGAGGATAATTAAAATGCAATGAACTGAACAACTGAAAGACTGAACAACTTATAAGTAGACAATGAATTCAACAACTTACAGACAGTAGCAACTATGAGACATTTGTCGAGGGCGTCGAAATTGTATAACTGGTAGAGTTCTGAAAAGTCAACATGGACCTCCTCTTCTCGGAAGTAGTACTCATATGGGACTTTCGCCACGATCATTATTCTGCCCTTCTTTGACTCTTGCATGTACCAGTCATGCAATTTCCGCATTTGTGTTGGCAGTTGTTGCCACTTCTCTCTGCTGACCATTTCCTCCTTTGGGACATATTGAGGGACTACAGGAGCCTTGGGTATATTGTCGTCTTGGGTACCAAGCAATTCCGCAACAGTCACACCCATAGCGGCCGCCAACTTCGCAGCTTCTTCCATATCCTGCTTTCCGCCTGCAGGGAACGTCTGTGGATAACACCTTGAGGGGTGGGATCGACTGTTTGGCCTGTTCTCCGAGCTGGGGAACGTCCCTTCTTTCGCACTTGCACCTTTACTTCGTTTGCTCCCGCTTGCACTATCACCTGATTTGCCCTTCCGCGCTTCCTTCCGAAGTGTGCGTAGATAGTCATCGGGCTTATGGTGCAAGTCATATTGCCTTGGTGTGTTCAGAACATCAAGTGCATACGCTTTTTGCTTCTCGGTGTATACCGGGGCGGCCTTGGGTTTCTTCTTTGCAAAATGCGCATCTTTTTGGGCCTTTGCGATCGCTGCGTTTCCTCGTCGGTACGGTCGTAAGTTCTGATAGGAAGATTCTTATGAGGTACTGTTGGGAGGGGCGACCTTTGTCTTTTTGGGCTGCGTCGGTTAGTACTCATCGACGGATCACGCCTCCGCTTATTGTCCTTAGCGGGCAAAGGCGGCGGCGAAGACGGCGGACCCAAGTCCGGCAGCGGAGATCGAGATGGACTCGCGCTGTGGTGGTCGTAGTCATGGGGTGGGCTGCTTCTTGGAGGTGTAGGGGACCTGCGACGACTCGGAGGCGGTGTTGTCCTTGGCGCCGAGCCTGGAAGCCTGATGTTGTTCTTGTCCCATAGAATGACAGCACCCACTACTTCTCCGAGTGTCCTCTCGTCTTGCGGTCCAGGGATGTCAAGCAACATATCAATAAAGTCCGGTAGTACTTCATCCACCACGACTTTAGCATAGCCAGCTGGAATCTCACGGTCATTCCAGCGTGCGTCAGGTGGACAAGGTACTACACATCCGACCGCCACCTTCATGGATATGTTCACCATTTTCTGATGGAGCTCACAAGATATTGAATCCTTGATTCCATCCACGGGGTAGCCAGGACCGCCTTCTATCATTCGCCGTGCATCGTCAGCCGGGACCTCCGAGTCACCCACGCTGCTTTTACGCTGAGACGGGCCGGCGGTAATATCGAGTGCAGGATCTTGCTGGCGCACTACTCCTCTAAGTTCGTCAATCTGCTGCTGCTGGTTGTCAATTCTGGCAAACAACTGGCTGAACTTGTCTCCCACCTCCTCCTCCTGTCGCCGCTTTGCTCTCGATCGGCTTCTGTAAGTTTCCATGTCTTTGGCAAACCCCATCCACCACGGACAACTAGGGCCAAAGCCTCGTACACGTCCTCCTTTTTCATCATTCCCGAGGACCAATGTCAGCATGTCTTTCTCTCTATCGGGACGGAACTTTAACTTCCCCTCTTTAATTTTTTCACCACTTAAGCCAATTGTCCCTGGGTATCCTAATCCCGTCACTGCAAATAAGGTCCCAGTTGTTTCGTCGTATGTACTCCCATGCGCAAGGAACCAATTTCTTGCCCTCGTTTCCCATTCTTCGCGCAATGGTTCTGGTTGGATCCCTTTAGCAAGCAGCTCTTGCTCTTTTTTATCCCACTTTGGCATGGCAGTCTTGTAGCCCCCTGGCCCCAATTTATGGTGATACATTTTCTTGTCAGCATTATCCTTGTTCTTTTTTACAGCTCCTTGGCATTTCTGACTCCTTGTACTCCTTAAATGCGTTCCAGTGATCCGCCTGCTTCGCTAGATAGCCTTCGAATACTGGAGCAGTCTTTTTCTTCCGATAGTCTTGCCATAATCTTTTCTTCCACACCCGGAATAGTTCGGCCATCTTCGAGAGAGTCCACCGCTTGACTTTCTCCCTCAATTTTGCAGTCTCGGCAGGATGCTCTAATTCTGGCAGGGTGAAATGTGCCATGAGGTCATTCCAAAGACCCGTTTTGTACCTTTCGGCGACATACTCACTATCGTTCGCCCCTTTGCGCTGATTCCAGTCTCGAACGCTGATCGGGACGTGATCCCTAACCAGAACTCCGCATTGTTTTCTAAATACATCGGCAGCCTTCTTGGGTTCCTTCGGTTCGCCCGTAGGGGCTATGACCTCAAATGTATAATGCGTAGATGGGGCCAACTTTTTGGTCGGGCCTCGTTTGGTAGATTTGCTCGATGTGGAGGCCTAAGAGAAGAAACATTCGTCAATTTATATATATACAACTCAAGTAATGCATCTACTGATCGCCGAACTTCATATCTACCTCGCCGGACTTCGTTAAGGGTCCACCGGCTTCTCCATCATCGGAGCTATCGCCTTCTCCATCATCGGAGCCGTCGACTTCATCCTCACGTCGGTCGACCTCCAATCCATCCCCGAGGGGTTCAGATATGACGACGGAGATTCGGCTGGATCAGCATCTGGGGCGTCGTGGATTATATCCTCGAGAATTTCTTCCTGTATTAGGTCTCTGCGGATTGGACTAGGTGGATCCATAGTTTCTGCAAAATGCACACAATATTATTTCAAAATGCATCAAATAAAATGAGTATCAATTATTATAAATAATTACTAAAGCAATGAATACAAGTCACTTATCTAATGTGTATCAATTGTTATCATCAACTTTGTAATTAAAAAATTACTACAAATCTATTAAGTCACAATATATCCACTACAAATCAATTACTAAAAATTACTACAAGCATGATTAATTCATTTTATTTTTTAGGCACTAATAGCATTTTACAACTAACTTCATTTTGTTTTTACTTAAGCACTAACAGTACTAACATATCTACAGTACCTAAACATTTCACAAACAACAATAGCAACAATTTCATAAAGGACCAAATATTTATTTTATCACTTTTAATAGGCAGAAAACACCATTTTTAGAGTTTATTAAGTCCAGGGTGTTCTGTTCATCAACAAGTTATGCAAAGATAGGTTTAGTTTCTATGTAAGTATTTTAAACTAATGTAATTGGATTTAGTCCAAAATCTTATTCACAGAAAATTAATTAAATGCTAGAAAACCCTACTGGTCCAAACTACAAACACATGCCATTTCAAAACTAAGCATCCCAAACACATGGGGTTAATTCCTACTGAAAGCTACTGTCCTAAGCATTCCAAAACAATTGGATTTACAATTTTTGGATTCATAAATTCCAAGTTAAAAATAGTTCTTTGATTTTATACCAGTGGCAGTACAGTAATTATCAAGCACACACAAATTAATATTTTTAAGATTTGCAAGTTGGAAGTGGTTCTAAACTCATTCATTTATCACTGTGATTTTTGGTTTGCACAAACACGGAGTTTAACTATTTTATTTTGAATTAAATCTACAGCACAGAAACAGAATTATAAAGCCCTATTTTGAAATTTCGGGTTAATCAACGATTTCTCGAATCCGCGCGTTTCTGGATGATTCGACCTCGCTGCGACGTAGAGGAGGTTGCAGGGAACCTTTTGGTAGCGGCGCCGCCCAATTTGGGTTGCCGGAGCAACGCCGGCGACGATGTTTGGCGGCGGCCGACGATGGGCAACGCTGCGGCGGAGCTACGGGGCGCAATAAGTCGAATTGAAGGCACTGGAGGATGCAAAAGCTCACCCTGAGCACGATGGAGTGGACGACGAGGTCGGGGGAGGTCGTACGGCGACGGAATCGTGGTCGCACGCGGTGGCCGGAGTTGGGGGCGGGGCCTCGATTCGCCGGATTCCGGCCTTCCTACCACGGACCACTCGGTGGAGAAGTAGAGGAGGCGCCGGCGACGGGCAGCGGCCGTGTCGAAGACGGCAGCGGCGTCGGGGACGGCCTCGCCGGCGACGGAAAATTTTGGCAGCCTGACGGCGTCGCTCTGCTCCTCGAGCTTGGCCTCCGATGAAAAATGGCTAAGGACCAACCGTTCCGCTTAAGTAGTGGAGGGACCTTTAGTCGCGGTCCGTGGCTCAACCCGCGACTAAAGAGGGGTCTTTAGTCCCGGTTTTGGCCACGGGCCGCGACTAAAGGGGTTGGAGGGCTTTTCGCGTTCCCGCGCGCTAAACACACCTTTAGTCGCGGCCCGTGGCTCCAGCCGGGACTAAAGTCCCAAAAATTGCGCGCGCACCTGAATTTCTATTTCTGAACAGAACCAGGACCTTTTTTTTAAACATTTAAACATTTGAATTAAGCAGTTTTTGCATATTTTTGAATCTGGCAAAACTTTGAACATGAAAAGTGTTTGAATTTGAATAATTAATTCAAAACCATTTTCTGTTTTATAAAATAATTATTCTAACTATTGTAAATATCGTTTTTTGTTTTTCGGTTTTCGAAAATGACATTTTTTTGTGAAGCAAGTACAACAAATATGGTGCAAAATGGCACCCATCCAATTATCACACAAAGTAGACCATATTTTATGGATAATCCAGAAATATTAGCAATTTTCTCGGTTTCTAGCTAATTTCGCCTACTTATACGACTTTATGCCTATTTTCCGAAAGTAATTCAAATTTGAACTACAAGTGTGTGATAGTTTGCTCTGAATTTTTTCAAAAATGTTTTTAAGGTGCACAAGTAGTGGTTATATCACAGAACCGTCGATAGTTTTCGATAATTCGACCACTTGCAATGAATAGTAACGGCGGCCATTTTGACCGTTTTTTTGAAAAAAGTCAAAGAAAGTGAAAAAATACTCAAAAAATGAAATCCTTTGGCATGGAGTACTTTCATGTGTACTAGTTGCTAGGATAAATGATAAACTTGAGTTCTGACATAATTTACAAAAAACTTCTTCACAAAAAGGTCAATCATCTATAAACATGTATAAGTTTCGGGTCAAATGACCTCGTTATGGTCATCCCCGTGTCATAGTTTGTGATAATGTGCCCATATTTGACACATAGCTGTATCTTGGTACGACAAACAATGTTTGGCACTCACTCTGGATCGAAGGCCGATTTGCCATCTCACGACCACGTAGTTCAGTTTGATATTCAAAGCATTCGGACTCCCTGCATACGCCCAAACGCTGCATTTTGATATGCGAGCACTCACGAGCCAGCGTTGAGCTGTATGCAGGAGAAACCGTGTGTTTTGTTCTACCTTCGCCACCGAATCCAATGGCTGGATTTAGCCTACCTGCTGGCATGTTCCCTAGCATTATTGTGTTCGTCCTTGTTCACCGGCCAACCATTGGAGCCACCTCCTGTAGGACGGTGAACAATGACAACACAACGACGCTGTTGGAAACACAAGCCCTCAGGTAGGTTGAATCCAGCCACTGGATTAGGGTGACGCAATGATGATTTGCCGAGGAGGTGGGAGTGGTGGTGGTGGTGGAAGTGGTAGCCATGCCCCTCGGTCCGATCCAAGCAGCGGCAAGGCGCTCTGATGATCTGCGACATTCCCAACACTTTTTGGGACGGTCGTAGATCATCAGAGACGTCTTGCCGCTGTGGATCGAAGGTCGATTTGCTGCTCACGACATAAAGGTTTCATACATTACTACACCTCACATAAAGGTTTAACCATGGAGCATCTTCACATAGAAAACCGTGTGCATTTGATAAAATGTTTAATACATTATTACACATCACCAACAACATCCCTATCTAGTGTTCACTTTTTTCTTCGTGTGTGTCCCTTTCTTCTGATTGCGCCGTAGCCATGGAGAATCTTCATCATTTAACAGGATGGATGGGTCAGTTTTCACTGTGAAGGGCGGAATTTCATGAAACTTATTATAATCTTCTGACATGTCTGTCTTGCCCTCGACTCCCACGATGTTTCTTTTCCCTGGAAGAACTATGTGGCGCTTTGGCTCATCGGACGATGTATTCCTTTGCTGATTTCTTTTTCTCGGTTTGGTAGACATGTCCTTCACATAGAAAACCTGAGCCACATCGTTGGCTAGGACGAATGGTTCGTTCATGTACGCAAGATTCTTGAGATCCACTGTTGTCATGCCGTACTTTTGGTCTACATCTACCCCGCCTCCTGTCAGCTTGACCCATTTGCACCGAAACAAAGGGATCTTAAAAGAAGGTCCATAGTCAAGTTCCCATATCTCCTGTATGCAACCATAATACGTGTCCTTTGTCCCATTGTCGTTTGTTGCATCAAAGCGGACACCACTGTTTTGGTTAGTGCTCTTTTTATCTTGGGTTTCCGTGTAAAATGTATTTCCATTTATCTCGTACCCTTGGAAAGTACATATAGTCGAAGATGGTGACCTGGCCAACAAGTACAGCTGATCTCCAACAGTGGTGTTATTCATGAGACGTGTCTGCAACCAACTGCCGAAAGTCGCCTTGTGTTTCCCTTGAATCCAGGAGTCATCCTTCCCCGGGTTTTCGGAGCGTAGAATATTCTTGTGTTTCACGATATACGGAGCCACCACGGTGGCATTGTGTAGAACTGTGTAGTGTGCTTGAGTGAATGAATCTCTGTCCATACATACCGTTGCTTTCCTTCCTAGTGTGCCTTTTCCAGTCAGCCTCCCCTCATACCGAGATTCAGGAACACCAATCGGCTTAAGGTCAGGAAGAAAGTCAACACAAAACTCAATGACCTCCTCTGTTCCATAGCCCTTGGAGATGCTTCCTTCTGGCCTAGCACGGTTACGAACATATTTCTTTAAGACTCCCATGAACCTCTCGAAGGGGAACATATTGTGTAGAAACACAGGACCGAGAATTCTAATCTCTTCGACTAGGTGAACTAGGAGGTGCGTCATAATATTGAAGAAGGATGGCGGGAACAACAACTCGAAGCTGACCAGACATTGCACCACATCAATCTGTAACCCTGATAGACTTTCTGGATCGATTACCTTCTGAGAAATTGCATTGAGGAATGCACATACCTTCACAATGGCTAGTCGAACATTTTCCGGTAGAATTCCCCTCAATGCAACCGGAAGCAATTGCGTCATAAGCACGTGGCAGTCATGAGACTTTAGGTTTTGGAATTTTTTCTCTTTCATATTTACTATTCCCTTTATATTTGACGAGAAGCCAGACGGGACCTTGATACTGAAAAGGGCTTCAAAAAAAATTTCCTTCTCTTTTTTGGTAAGAGCGTAGCTGGCGAGCCCTTGAAACTGCCCTGGATGCATGCCGTCTCGTCCTTTATGACGTTGCTGGTCCTCCCGTGCTTGCGGTGTATCTTTTGACTTCCCATACAAGCCCAGGAAGCCTAGAATATTCACGCAAAGATTTTTCGTCAGGTGCATCACGTCGATTGCAGAGCGGACCTCATGGACTTCCCAATAGGGTAGCTCCCAAAATATAGATATCTTCTTCCACATGGGTGCGTGTCCGTCTGCGTCTTTCGGAACACGTACACCTGGTTCGGCCCACAACTGCAAAAGTTCATCAACTAATGGCCTTAGGTACACATCAATGTCGTTGCGGGTTGCTTCGGGCCTTGGATGAGCACTGGCATCATAATGAACTTCCGCTTCATGCACAACCAAGGAGGAAGGTTGTAGATACATAGAGTCACGGGCCAGGTGCTGTGACTGCAGCTCTGCTCCCCAAAAGGATTCATGCCATCTGTACTTAGACCAAACCATAAGTTCCTTGCGTCACCTGCAAAGTCCGGGAACTCTCTCTCGATTTTTCTCCACTGCCGACCATCAGCGGGGTGCCTCAACATCCCGTCTTTCTTACGGTCTTCCATGTGCCATCGCAACAACTTGGCATGCTCTTTGTTTCTGAACAAACGTTTCAACCGTGGTATTATAGGAGCATACCACATCACCTTGGCAGGAACCTTCTTCCTGGGTGGCTCGCCCTCAACATCACCAGGGTCATCTTTTCTGATCTTATACCGCGATGCAGTGCATACCGGACATTTATCCAAATTCTCGTACTTCTCACCGCGGTAGAGTATGCAGTCATTAGGGCATGCATGTATCTTCTGCACGTCTAATCCTAGAGGGCAGACAAGCTTCTTTGCTTCGTACGTGCTGGCGGGCAATTCGTTCTTTCTTGGAAGCATCTTCTTCATTAGTACCAGCAACTTTTCAAATGCCGAGTCAGTCACACCGGTCTCTGCCTTCCACTTCAGCAATTCCAGTGTGCTACCCAGCTTCTTCTGGCCATGTTCACAAGTTGGGTACAACAATTTGTTGTGGTCATGTAACATCTGCTCGAACTGCAACCTCTCCTTTTCTGTGTCGCAGCCTCGCCTTGCATCAAAAATGACCCGACCAAGATCATCAGCGGGCTCATCTGGTGCCCGTTCTTCACCCTCTTCTTCTTCTTCATTGCCTTCCATTTCGGTATCAGCGTATTCAGGGAACATAGATCGGTAGTTGTCATCATCGTTCTCTTCTTCATCGCCGTCTTCCATCATAACCCCTCTTTCTCCGTGCTTGGTCCAAACATTATAGCCGGGCATGAAACCGGACCGAAGCAGGTGGCTCTGAATGATTCTTGAGTTGCTGTGATCCTTCACATTCCGACATTCATCACATGGACAAAACATAAAGCCAACCCCATGCTTGTTCGCCTCGGCCGCAAGGCGAAAAGAACGCACGCCTTCTCTGTAATCGGCAGAGCGTCGGTCACCGTACATCCATGGATGGCTCATCTGCATCATAGAACTATATATCAAACGCAATCACGATGCTAAAATTACTACCGCGCGGTCTAAACGAGAAAATAGTTGCTAACCTTTTAGGACACTTGGAAACAAAGAGGAGGAAGCTTAAGTGTGGCTCGGGCACCTCATATCATGTCTGTCTTGTGTGAACTCAAGTGGCATCGCTCTAACAGGCATTTCACCGAACACCTCTAGTGCATATGAAGAAAAAAAAAACTAGCACAAAACCTACTCCACCTCCACCAGGAAAAAAAACAGGAGAGGGGGCGGAGGGGCTGCCATATATATAGGCCAGACCATTAGTCCCGGTTTTACATACAAACCGGGACTAAAGGTGGCCGCAGCCCTTTAGTCCCGGTTTGTATCTAAAGCCGGGACTAAAGGTATTTTCTTCCTGTTTCAATTCATTTTTCAATTCGGTCTCATATTAATTCATTTTCAATTCAATATGGTGTCATATTAATTCATTTCATTTTCAATTCGGTATCATATTAATTCACATTTTCAATTCATTTTCAATTTAATATGGATTAAGTAAGATTTACGATTAAGTAATAATAATTATTAATTCATTTTCAATTTCAATTCATTTTCAATTCGGTGTCATATTTAATTCAGTTCCAATTCACTTTCAATTTCAATTCGGTGTCATATCATATTTTCCATCATGTATATATAGGACTATTACTTAATTCATAACTAGTGGTTCATCCTTAAAATTCATGCACCATGAGCATCCATATTTAGGAGGCACACCCTTCCTAAATTCCAAATTCAATAAAATGCTTGAATGGCAACACATAAATTCATTCCCGGCAAATTCTTTCAATAAAATGCTTGAATGGATATTGTAACTTCATTTGCAATGTTGAATAAAAAGAAAATTCAAATTGGCTCCATCCAAGTTGAATAAAAAGGAAATTCAAATTCATTTCCGGCAGAAATTAAAATTCACATGTTTATGCACATACTACTAGAGACACAGACACCCATCTACTCGTACTCCGAAGAATACTTGCGGTACAACTCGAATGAAACGTATGCATCTATTGCTGCATAATCAAGGTTGATCCTGTCAAGACAGTTCTTCTCCCACAACTTGTGCTGCTTACTGGGGAATTCTTTCTTCATACCAGCGTACTTCGGGTCGATCAAGACGGCTGCCATATCAGCCATCCCAGTCTTCTCGGGACGAAACTTGATCAAGTCCTGGAGATCAATGTGGCAGACAGCTGGTATCTCAATACCCCAGGTTCTCATCATCTTGATCTTGTCATTCGTTATATCAACGCTACAAAAATGTATGCCGCTGTTGACAAGGAAATCCATGAGTTCTGGACAGTACTTGGCACTACTGCAACAACAAAAATGGAACAAATGGAACAAATGTGAAACATCGCTGCAACATTTTGCTATCCTATATGAATCAAAAGAAACTCTCTCCTATATGAAAAAATGGATTCAAATGGCCACACGTACGTTGCTATCCTATACAATTTTGCTATCCTATATGAATCAAAAGAAGCTATCTTTCCAATAGGATTCAAATGGCCACACATTGCTATCCTATGAAATTTTGCTATCCTATGAATCAAAAGTTCTCTTTCCAATAGGATTCAAATGGCCACACGTTGCTACATATCCTATGCAATTTTCCTATCCTACAAAAAGTTCGTGTTACCTTGACCATTGGAAGACCATGACATGGTTCTTGTGAGCAAGTTGGATGACGGCAACGTCTCGTCCATCGGCCGTGTACTCGAGATCGAGGCCAAGGAACTTGTGTTCATCCTCGTCATGCCATCGTTTCAAATCGGCAAGAAGACCTGGGACCCTAGCGCAGTCGTTCGTGTAGGCGACATCGAGAAGGGTCTTGCATGGTGTTGTCACATCAGTAAACTGAATACCAATTCGATTCATGGTGGAGGATTGGGGAAGAAGAGAGGAGAGCAAGAGGAAGAGAGCCCGTACTGTAGCAACTGTCTCTCTGTTTCCCCTCCCGATCAATTAGAACAACTTCCAAAGCGCGGGAGGCGAACGGTTCGGACTTTTTGTCCCGGGTCGTAATACGGACCGGGACTAAAAGGTCTCGCGCCAGGCGAACAGTTGCCAGGACCCTTTTAGTCCCGGTCCGCATTACGACCCGGGACTATTGGTACCTAACGAGCCGGGACCAAAGGGTGCCGTACCCTTCAACGTTTTCGGGGCGACGTGGCCGGAACTTTAGTCTCGGCCCGGGCCACAGCCGGGACTAAAGGGGCCGAACCAAAGGGCAGTTTTCTACCAGTGTAGGATCGCGAACCAACCGATGACACTTGTGAAAAGGGAACAAATGCCTTAAGGCCCTCCACGAGAGCCACCACACCTCCTTTGTTGCCACCAATTACCTGCAGGGCAACATTGCAAATTGAACACACAAATAAAGCTGTGCAAACTAAACTAGCACTACAAATTCATCCAACAAAACTTAATCAGGAAAGCTATTTATTGCCTTGTTGTCAGCAAATGCTGGTCTAAACTTCACGAGTCCCTTAGCAGTAACACATCAGCACATAAACTCTCAGATTATTATTATGGGACCTACAATTTATCTAATAAACTGATATGTAGGCCATCACAAGTTGATAACAGCACAAAATACAGATATTCTCGACTGAGTTACATTCATTGAAAGTGAATCTACACCATAAATAGTTAAATACCCACTGAAGTGACATGCATTTTCTAAGGGAGAATTGTTGTTATTACCAGGCAAACATTCAAAAGGCAAAGTCTGATTTGACCAACACAGGAAAGGGCCATCGGGCAAGAGGATGAATTTTAACAAATATTTAGTTTAGAACTTCAACTGCAGAAAGTTATTCAAGGAATAGCAAACAATGGAAATAGGTTTTTCTGCAAGTAGTTTACTCACTTTTCCCGTGATAACAACATCTTCTGCCTGAAGCTGCCTACATCTTTCCCAAGCAAGGTCTTGCTGAATTGATTGTAAGCTCAGAATCAAAGTTTCATCATTGGGGTTCTCATCGATTATCATGAACTGTTCCACTAAACCCGGCCGGATGCCTGCTTCTTCTATATGGTCAATATCGAGAAGGCATGCCTCATCTATAGGCAAGAAAGCAGTAGCCTTTGATTGGATGTCAATAAATGCACCATTTGAAGTGGTCATGAATACTGTTCCTTTAATCTGTAGTCATCACAAGCATGTAAACTCTTTTTAGATGGTAAGAACAGTGAAATACGAAATTTCTTGAGCTAATTAAGAGATCCTAGACTATGCATCCGCATATCGAAAAAGTAGTGTGTTACAGAAATAATAGACAGAGTAATAGTGTAATACATGTTAAAAGGAGATAACAGTACAATTATTGTTGCCAATGAAAAAAAAATGTAGTCGCAGATACAGTAGGTAACAAAACTGTGTTTGTGTCTCCATGTGCATCTGTCACAAACAATATATGCGAAGCTGATTGTTGACTGTAATGTGGTCATTTCATAAATAATTGGGTATGCATCATTCAATACCACACAGCAATTTGTCACTAACTGGAAATATTGTTGATTTAGAGTTAACGGAATTGGCCATATTTTGAAGTTACTCTGTTAACTCGGGATTTTGTACTATATATATTTCCATTTGACGTAGAGCCAAACTTTACTACTTCCCATCAGAAAGCAATGAACAGCTGTAATGGTGATGTTGTTCCGAGACTACCACTGGCCATTCAGAAGTTGGAACATATCAGAAATTGGAAAGTTGTACACCCAACCTATTGCGGTAGCGAATTGAACATCCTATCTTCACCCTAGGTGAGTAATATTTTACAGGGAACATGAGAAATATACACAGCAAAAGTTAGTGCAGAATGGAACTTGTAAATCCACAAGCAGTAAGGAATATGACACATTTTCTGTACCAAATAAACTTTTGAGCTATCTAAAACCAGCTGTGAGAAAAAATGTAGCAAGTTTAAGAACTACAATTGACCTACTCTCCCAATCCCCACTAGTGATATCCAATTGGGCACCCAGTTCCACATCAAACAAGCGAGCAAACAAAAGAGATGGGATGGGAGCTTACAGTGGCGGTCGGCGTGGAGGTCCTCCATCTCCAGCTGCTGCAGAAGGGGCAGGTTGTAGTGGAGTGGTGGCCGGCGGCAGGAGAAGATCTGACCTCCTCGCCATCCTCGCCGGCCTAGGCCTCTCCATTCTCCAGCGCACGCAGATCCAGCCCCAGGACACGCAGATTCAGCGCCTCCGTCGCCCAGAACCTCGTCGCCGACGGATCTTTGACCTCCACATTTCAGTGAGGAAACTGGGCGGTGAAGGTGGGGAGCGGTAGAGAGCGGTGGAGTAGAGCTAGAGGGATAGCCGGCGACGGGGAGAGGGCGGCGACTGGGAGCCATGGGGAGAGGGTGGCGAGGAACGTGAGCGCGAGCGACGGGGAGAGGGCGGCGACCGGGAGAGGTGGTGGGGAACGGGAGCGTTCGAGAGCGCCTCCGTCGACGGCAATCCGGGAGCGAGAGGGGGCGGTGGGGAGCCGGGAGCTAGAGGGTGCGGTGGGCGGACGGCGACGGAGGCCGGCGAGAGGGAGAGGAAGGAGGCGCACCCTAGCGCCGCCGTCTCTGCTGGTGTTCTAACCCTAACGAATGAAATGATTAAGTGTAATGTCTATATTGCCCTCGCGTTTGAATTTTTGAATAAGTGTTTTTACTGGATTACCCTACAATTTAATCGAGCGGGAAAAAGTTTATGATTTAAACAAGTGTTTTGACTAAACAACCCCCTAATACTACACGAAAAAGTGTGTAGTATATCAGCCGTGGACCGTCGGATCAAGGCCCACGAACGGTCCAGGTTACTTAGATGTACCGTAACACGTCTCTTATAAATATCATTTTTCATTTTTTAATTGTAAAAAATGACATTTTTTGTGAAGCAAGTACAACAAATATGGTGCAAAATGACACCCATCCAAATATCACACAAAGTAGGCCATATTTTATCGATAATCCAGCAATATTAGGAATTTTCTCGGTTTCCACCTCATTTCGCCTATTTAAATGACTTTATGCCTATTTTCCAAAGTAATTCAATTTTGAACTACAAGTGTGTGATAGTTTGCTCTAATTTTTTTAAAAAAATCATTTTAAGGTACACAAGTAGTGACCGTTTCACAGAACCGTCGATAATTTTGAAAAATGTGACCCCTTTCAATGAATATGCATGGCAGTCATTTTGACCGTTTTTTTAAAAAAAATCAAAGAATGTGAAAACTAAACCTAAAAAAATATGATTAAATTCGTATTTATTATTTGCATTTGCAGCTGTTAAATAAATAATGATCCAGGGCGAAAGTTTCTCATTTTTTGAGTTTTGTATATTTAGTTATGTGTTTTTGAACAATGCCAAAGAAACACAAATGCCTCTACTCTACCCTGATTGGTTGGGAGGAAGAGGGTGTGGATCGATGACATGGCATCACTTGATTGGTTGAAACACGTCACACCCAAGGCTTCAATTTCCACCGCAGCTTCCTTATCTCCTCCTCTGTACACCTCCTTCCTGGCATCCTCACGGCCTCCCATCGCGCCTACCATGGTCCTCACAGCCTCCCATCGAGGAAGAAGGAGGCGCAGGATGTAGCGGGGCATGAGGTGGCGGCTGCTTCCTCGTCTCCAACGGACACCAAGCTGCTGCGCCGCCTCCTCCGCCGCGGGCCCAAGCCGTCCTCGCCGCGCCCGGCCTCGGCCGACACCGTCCTCGCTGCGGTCCACGGCGGCGCCCTCGTTCCTCTCCGTCGCCCGTTCACCTCTGTCGTTGCGGATGCGCTAGGAGCCAGGCCAAGCTCCTCCCGCTGCGCTCAGGCACTCAGGCGTCGACGGCCACCACGGCCACGTCGCGCGGGGCGAGGGTGAGTCCTTCCGGGTCGGCGTCCACCGGCACGCTCACCGTGCCCTCCGCCTCCTCCTCCTTTCTGTGGGAGGATGTCGACGCCGACGGCGGCGAGGAACTCGAGCAGAGCGTCAAGTCCTGCGCCGCCGCGCGGAAGACCACGACGGCCTGCACGGCGCCCTCTGCACTCCCGCAGCCGCGCGTAGCCGCCTGCGCCACTGCGGCGACTCCTCTTGGGACGGCACCAGCTCCGGGGCGCGGCCGGGGATCCCGCGTCGCCATGGCCGCCCTGCCATCGACCTCCGCCTTGCCAACGACGACCTCCGCCTTGCGTCGGCCGTCCTCGCCGCGCTCCACAACGGCGGCGCTCCAGCCCGTGCTCCGTCGGCGTCGACAGCCCCCGTCCCCAGCCTGTCCCCAGCGAGGGACGGTGGGGACATTTTTTTTGCAACACGTGTCCCACCTGTGCCGACGGCAATGTCGTCGGCATAGGTGCTGTCCGTGCGGTCGGCCGTCGTGGGCCCCACCTTCCCTGTGCCGACGAACTGTGTGCCGACGGTCTCTTTTTGGCCGTCGGCACCGGCTGTGCCGACGGCTTTCACCTATGCCGACGGCCGGACGACCTGTGCCTACGGGCATCTATGCCGACGACCCTATGCCGACGGCCCATCTATGCCAACGACCCTATGCCGACGGTGGCCGTCGGCATAGGTCTGTGCCGACGGCATCGGTGCCTGTGTCGACGGTAAACGGCCGTCGGCATAGCCCGTGGTTCCTGTAGTGATAGTAGTATTCCCATTAAAGAATTTTCCAAAAATGTTGCCGTATCATCAATATCAGATTTACCATCATTAAAAGAAATATCATTTCATGAAAGGATGCCCTCCAAAGAGGAGAAGTATCTTTTTGTGCATAATCTTGTTCATGTTACCTTTTTTTAGTGCATTGTTCATGTTAGCTGGTCAAGGAAATAATCTGGTTCTGACTAGACATGCAAACTTATCCTCTCACGGTTCCCAAATGGGAGCTCATGTACGACGCTTCACGCCTCGGTTCGGCGCGCAACGCATGAAGGGTTGCCTAGCGTGGGCCGGCCCACCGGGAAGTTTGCTTTCCAGCTTCGCTTTTTTTTCGTCTTCCAAATTTCAAAATGTCCGAAAAAATGTTTATAAACTTAACAATGGTTTATAAAATGTAAAAAATTAACCACTTTCAATATGAACCGTTTTCTATTATGAATCTTTTTAAAAATAAACATTTTAAATCTGAACCATTAAAAAAATGATTATTTTCGAAACATGAACCATTTTCTAAATTAAACCTTTTTTAAAATGAACATATTTAGAATTTGAACCATTCTAAAAAATGAACATTAAATTTTTTGAACATTTTCTAAAATGAGCATTTATCGAAAAATTATTTGTTCGAAACAATATGAAAATGTTTACGATATTAAAAAGAGTAAAAAAGAAAAGGAAATAACCAAAAATATATATTAAACGAGGAACCGAAAAACCAGTAAAACAGAAAAACAAAAGAAAAAAACGACCAAGACAGTTTCTAGATAATTCCTAAACCGGAAAAAACTATCAGAAAACAATATGGGCCGGCGCAAATAGTCCAACTATTGGAGGATACGGTAGGCGGAGGGGTACGCGTTTCTTGTTCCAACCGTTAGGAATCGGAAATCACTAGAAAAAGGGTTCCCTTTGCAGGGAACCCAGCGGACCATCTCGTGCTGACAAGTGTCACCTTCTCCTTCGTGCGCTATCAACAGTTGCATGCATGTTCGCCAAGTATCACAACCATATTGAAAGTGGGGAGCAGGAGAGAAAAATGATACGAGAGGTGGGAGGGTAGCTTTTTTCCTTTTATTTTTCAAAACCAAAACTTCAAAATGAAATATCTTGAGAACTGTTTATCCAAATTACGAACCGTTTTCACTTTTGAGCTCCTCGCGTCGAGATCTTCAAAACTAGATCCCATGTTGATAGGTTTCAACGAACTTTTTTTGTACTTCCGGTTATGTATAGTTGTACAACCTGTTATGTAGTTGTACAACTTGTTAGTTGTACAACCTGTGTCTTTTTAGTTGTACAACTTGATTTGTATAGTTGTACAATCTGTAATGTATAGTTGCACATCTCAGAATTTTAGATTTACGTGTAGATCTGTACATCCGTGGGAGATTCTGTACAACTTATATACTCGAATTTTTATTCGAATTTACTGCGCACGGTACGCGCTACCTCATGTGCTTCATGTACTCCCAGCAGCCAGCAGAACGCTCGTACACGCGGGAGAGCAGCACGTCGCGCGGCCGGCCGGGATCAGCTAAAAGCGACGTGACGTGACAAATTTTGTTTGCCCTCTCGTGTGTACACGTGTCACACGTACGTTCGCTCCTCGCGAGCAATTTTCCCTTCGCGAAGGGTTACCTTTTCTTAATCGCACCCTTAGGAATCACCTTCCCAAATCTATCCAAGAGCATATCGAAGTGCATGAGACTCGTCTTTGGGCCGGGCCGCGGACACTGTGGCAGTGGATCAGCCCATGATGGACGACGTGGCCTCTTCGGATGCTCTCCTCCTGGGCCTCTTCGCGGCGCCTTCAGCTTCGGTGTTGCCCGAAAGCTCAGGCATACTATTAAGCTTCCTCCAATGTCCGATCCTTTGTTAGAAAAGGCCTCTGCATGTCGGAGTAAATGAGTGTTGAACGCACACGATTAGTTGTTGTGCTAGTGACATTTCTTGTGGATCGGAGGGAGTAGATTCTTCTATTTTTGTGGTTGGTGGGCATGGGCGGACGCAGTGGGAGAGCCGGTGGGGCCATGGCCCACCCAGAAATTTGGAAAAAAACTTGTATACCTCCAATCTCATGGCCCAGTTTTTCTATAAACAGAAGTACTGATGGCCTTGCTTGCTTTTTCTTGTCTCTACTCGCTAGAGAGTTCAGGTCGTGCGAGCGAGGAGCAATCCGAGAGAATCTCTGGCCCGACTCTTCTCTCTACTGCAATCGAATGGAGAAGCGGGAGCAGAAGCACATCAGCTAGAAGCACGTGTTTGTGTTTTTTTATCATGTTTCCTAGTTGTTCAATATTGGAGTATGACGTAAAACTTTCCTAAAATTGTTTAACCAAAAAAAGCAACCCCTCCCTCGTTGCTTCCGTGAGAGACGGGGAGGGAACCCTAGCCGCCGCCGGTTCCCGCCCCTCCCCTCCTCTTCTCCTTCCTCGCCGATGCCACAGGACGCGGCCGGGCAAAGCCCTGCCGGCGGGGCATCTCGCCTCCTCGCGTAGGGGCGCCGACACGGGGCAGCGCATCTGGGCCAGGATGTCGCGGTGACGGGGGCCATGGTGGCGTGGCGGAGCTCCTCCTTGGAGCTCAGCGGCGGTGCTGGCTCCGTGGTGACGGGGCGCGGCCGTGGTGCTGGCGGCAGGATGGGCT
Source organism: Poa pratensis (assembly GCA_947311845.1). NCBI lineage: Eukaryota > Viridiplantae > Streptophyta > Magnoliopsida > Poales > Poaceae > Poa > Poa pratensis. The sequence continues at coordinate 12,097,383 of CAMZMU010000099.1, read as the reverse complement.
CCTGTAACACCCCAGCCACCCCCGGGCCGGGCCTGTCACCCCTGGCAGCTCGCTATGATCTCCAGACTGGCCCCACAGATCAACACTAGTCTTTTCTGCGCACTTTGTCCTCACTCGTGCGCACCCGGGAACCAGTTCCCGGTCGGTCACCCATCCTTGGGAGTGCTCCGGGCCAAGCACACTTAACCTCGGAGTTCCTTCCAGATCAGCTTCCGGAAAAGAAGTTGCAACTTATTGATATGAGTATTCTATCAATCCTGTTAAGCCCTGAGCCAGGATCTCACATCCTTCCCCCCTTAGAAGACCGACGCCCTCGTCGGTCAGCCCCCAGTCCAGGAACTTCCCCCCTTGGCACCCGTCCATGCGTCCAGTGCCGGCACATGTCCCACATGTCCGCCCACTGACCCGCACACGCCCGAGTTACCGCGAGGGTCGGCTCTGATACCAAATTGTAACACCCCAGCCACCCCCGGGCCGGGCCTGTCACCCCTGGCTGCTCGTTAGGATGTCCAGACTGGCCCCACAGATCAACACTAGTCTTTTCTGCGCACTTTGTCCTCACTCGTGCGCACCCGGGAACCAGTTCCCGGTCGGTCACCCATCCTTGGGAGTGCTCCGGGCCAAGCACGCTTAACCTCGGAGTTCCTTCCAGATCAGCTTCCGGAAAAAAAGTTGCAACTTATTGATATGAGTATTCTATCAATCCTGTTAAGCCCTGAGCCAGGATCTCACAGCTCCGCCCGGATCTGCACCGGTGACGGCAGGCGGCACATAAGACTTTGTTCATGTGTTTGAACTATTTTGTATTGGGGGTCACACACATTTAAAACATATGTATTGCTCTACAATGTCCTGAATCGATTTGCTATTTATATTGTTCATTTGGCAACTTTTAATGTGATTTTTTTAGTTGGAGTGTGCCCACCCTCCAATTTTTTTCTGCGTCCGCCATTGTTGGTGGGCTCTAGGCGATTTCAGGGACGACCTACACCTACCTCGTAAATCGTAATAGCATTGTTCTGATCAACAAGGCCGTGTTTGCAAATGGCGTGTTACCGAAAGTTGTACTTGTATTTCCAGTATTTATGTGTTCGTGTCAGTAATTACTGGCTTGCAAAACTTCGATTCAGTATTAAGCGTCTTGGCTCCTGCACACTGAATTCGGTTTGGCGAACGAGAGAAGTGAACCCATCAGAAGCAAATTTGTCCCTCGAGGATCCTTTTTCGTTTTAGTTTGAAGTGTTTCTCTCTTCGTGGGAAAAGAATAAAAACATCTTGGATGGATTGCTGCGATTGCGCATCTCAAGTCTCAAGAATAAGCACCAGGGAAAATTTAACCACTTATGACAAAACCAATCCAGAACTATTATCCAGTGTGATCCAATCAGTCATGCGACCAAAGATACCACACGTACATTGGAAAGAAAAACATTCATAATGCTTACGCCTGTCAGGTACTTACATTTTAAAGTAAGTACATTCCATAATTTCTACGTAGGCAGCAAAATTCAGAAAATAAATGGAAATAGTTTGTAGTTTCCTTGAGAAAAGGCAAAGGCTAAGTAAGACAGAAGATAGAAGCTAGATCAGGAGATACAAAAGATATAGACGAGGAGAATTCATCACAATATTTGAGAATAAAAACAGAAATTCTAATTGAGCGGCATTCAGAAAATGGTTTCAGTGTAAATTTCTTTATCATGTACAGTACATGGCTACAATCATCTAAATCCACAACTCAGTTCCAAAACAAACTGAGTTTGTGATTTACTCCAACATTCACAATGTACCAACATTCACAATCAAGAAACAAACAAGCAGAAGGAGTAAATCATTCAACATATGAACCGGACGCTAACAATCCAACCAGAAGATAAAACCACAGGAAATTAGTTCAAAGTTCATTTTTATTCAATGTTAAAACGGAACTGCTGTACCAGTAACTATTTTCACGAAACTAACACAGGGACTCGATGGTCCATTAAACCAGACAGACGTCACAGACATGTAGTCTCACGAACCAGACAGATACTTCAACTGAAGGGCGACAAGGGCAGCCCATCGGACGACCAAGGCACGACAGAAGCTCCAACACCAAGACACTTTACTGACCACCACGGAGGCGGAGCACCAGGTGGAGGGTGGACTCCTTCTGGATGTTGTAGTCCGCGAGGGTGCGGCCATCCTCCAGCTGCTTGCCGGCAAAGATCAGACGCTGCTGGTCCGGGGGGATGCCCTCCTTGTCCTGGATCTTGGCCTTGACATTGTCAATGGTGTCCGAGCTCTCAACCTCCAGAGTGATGGTTTTCCCTGTCAGGGTCTTCACGAAGATCTGCATACCACCACGGAGGCGGAGAACCAGGTGGAGGGTGGACTCCTTCTGGATGTTGTAATCAGCAAGGGTGCGGCCATCCTCCAGCTGCTTCCCAGCGAAGACGAGGCGCTGCTGGTCCGGCGGGATGCCCTCCTTGTCCTGGATCTTGGCCTTGACATTGTCGATGGTGTCAGAAGACTCCACCTCAAGGGTGATGGTCTTGCCGGTCAACGTCTTGACGAAGATCTGCATACCACCACGAAGGCGGAGCACCAAGTGAAGGGTGGACTCTTTCTGGATGTTGTAATCAGCAAGGGTCCTGCCATCCTCCAGCTGCTTGCCAGCGAAGATGAGGCGCTGCTGGTCCGGGGGATCCCCTCCTTGTCTTGGATCTTGGCCTTGACGTTGTCAATGGTGTCAGAGGACTCCACCTCAAGGGTGATAGTCTTGCCGGTCAACGTCTTGACGAAGATCTGCATACCACCACGGAGGCGGAGCACAAGGTGGAGGGTGGACTCCTTCTGGATATTGTAGTCGGCGAGGGTGCGACCGTCCTCCAGCTGCTTGCCAGTGAAGATGAGGCGCTGCTGGTCCGGGGGATGCCCTCCTTGTCCTGGATCTTGGCTTTGACGTTGTCAATGGTGTCAGAAGACTCCACCTCGAGGGTGATGGTCTTGCCAGTGAGGGTCTTCACGAAGATCTGCATCTGCAGAGAATAATAACATAGGATGGTAAGCCTCAGGAAGCAGATCAAAGAAGATGATCAAACATCATATGTTTTAATTAATAATCTGTATACATGAGAATCGACCTATAGGGAGTGTATCATGCTAGTAAACCAACAATAGCAGCATGTATCTTGATCATTTTCTACACATCTAACCAGAACAACTCCGAAGATATCATCTAACAAGAAAACCATAGCTGACAAGGATGTATATGACGTAAGGTAGCCACAAACCTGCTTATCTGGCCTATCAACTTGATCGGTTTCCACATCTAACCACAACAACTCCGAAGATATCATCTAACAAGATAGCCATAGCTGGCAAAGGATGCATATCATCTAATCTAGCCACAAACCTAGCTTATCTGGCCTGACAAAGGATATTATGACGACAACACAATACAAAGCAAAGAGATCATGCAGTATACGCGTCTGGACAGATAATCGTTGCGCAGGGGCTATATCAAAATTTGATCATGCCAATAATACGCAAATAACAAGCAGGGACTAACGAACTGGTGGATTAACATACACATGCATCAGGACCAGGGCCTGCACACAAACAGATCTAAACAATACCATACCCCTTGCACGAATTTTCAGAAGCAGCACAAGATCGACATGTAAAATCCCTACGAACTCGCTAAGGCGTCACCGACCTAGCATGCGCGAACAGATCGAACGCCAAGCCTCGCCCACCGCAAGACGAGATCAAACGTCCACTAGCAGGAACCGATCAAATCCAACCAAGATACACGAAGCACCTCAGAAAACGTAGGTCTACAAGACGGGGAGAGGGGAAGTAGTCGCGGTACCTTGATGCGCTGGGGGAAGGAGGATTCGACGAGCTCTGGCTGGGGCGATTGGAGACGAGATTGGTGGGGGATTTATTCGTTCCGTTCCTCGTATCGGTTGTGGCCTTGTGGGGATTGGAGGCGAGGAGGGGCGGCTATTCAAGGCGGCTCGGGACGGCTGGAGAAGCAATCCCGTTGCCGTGACGGTTCCTTCTGTTTGATGGGTACGTCTCGTGCTCGTCTCCGCCACGCAGTTTCCTGCATGTATCCGATTCGCGCGGAGGGCTCTGGTTCGGCCGTTTCGTTGGCGTTGGGGTTGGCCGCCGTTAGGGTCGCCTCACGACGTTACGTTTTTTTTTTTAAGTTATACGGTTTTTATTCATTTGAAAACAAAGATACGTCGTTCGTCATTACACTCATAAGATTATCAGGAGCTCCTCTTGCCAAACACATGACAATGGACCCTCTGAATGACTAGCTAAAACATGTGCTACATTACGCTTGTTTGTTAATCCCTACATTACACAATGTAAGATGTTTAAGCAAAGCTATTTTTAGCTTGCTAAAACGTCTTGTATTATCATGTAGCGGCGGAGGTAGTGTTGCCGATCTGTGTAAGTAAGGTAGACAACGATTATTGAGGTTGTATTTTTCTTCGGATTTGAAATTGTCTTTCACATCTTCTATTTTCCCGACATGAAATTTTCATCGATTTGTGTCGAGTAGCTATCGTTGACGCGTCTAATGTCATCTGGGCGCGCATGTCCAGTGTAGTTTTTTTTACTCTAAAAGAGAGTTTACCTTGCAGCTGTGGTGATCTGACATGTTCTTCTCAATTTCGAAACCCGATGTCCTTTCGACAAAACCAAAAGTTATACCAGCGAGCAATGCGACGCTGCTCTAGTGAAGGAAGGCAAACAAGGACTAGTTCATGTAGGAGTGTATAAGCCTTTGTGTTACGTTTCCTGTAACACTGTACGTTGGGCTTCCCTCTTCTGAAATAAATCGGCAATGCTCGTGCCTTAACCGTTAGAAAAAAAAGTTGTGCTCCATAGATGGTAATGAGATCATCTTGATAATGTACGGGGTTGTCCATGTGTGCTCTCTAGTCTCTCCCATGTATTCTTCTCTTTAGGTACCAAAATTGTAAATTATGCGTGTCAATGTCATATGTTTGTTACTCCAAATGACACTTTGATTCACAATAAATATAAAATTTGATGCAAATAAAGGGCTTTCTGGAAGATGGGCAATAAAATCTAACTCTAGGTACAGCGTGGTCGTACTTCATGTGCGGCGTGGGTGTACTTTCAAGTGCAGCCAGTGTACTGCGTATTTGTACTCAGTTTTCTGTGTACTCGGTTATCAGTGTATTATTTTTTAACTTCGGATTGTGAATTTTTTTACACATTAGACCACTTGGACGAATCTCGAAATATAAAAAAGGACCACTTCTGAGTCGAATTGCCAGAAGTACCATGACGGCAGGCTAGCCACACTGGCGGCACAGTTAGGCGGAACAGAGGACGCCATCTGGTACAGACAGAAAACGCTGTTATGGGGCCCAGCCGCCAGGCTGCGTGGCAGCCTGTCGACGTGGCTGGCGGCCGCCACAGTCCATGGCGGCATGTTGCCTGCCTCCCGACAGGTTCATTTCCACGGGCGGAAAGCGACGATGCGGCGACAAGAAACACTGTGTTGACGGTGCTGATTACGACATTGACCGCACTGTACCTGAAGGCGCTGATTCCCACGCTAGACTTTGGCGCCGAAAGCAGATTCCTGCACTGCCCTCTCTCTTTTTATACCAGATGCTCCACTCGCTGGATGTGCGCTCGTACCTGTTCTCTCATCTCACACTCCTCTCTCTGTGACAAACAATGTAGAGAAAAACACTAAGCAATAGACATTAGTTTATAGTTTGGTGGAGTGATTAGTAGCTTTGGAAGCAAGAATTTCGGTGCAATGTGAAGTACAAAGTTGAAGAACAAGGTACGAGCTATGGAATGCATTCATTTGTTGGCATGCACGGTCTAAATTAGTTGGTTTTGTAGATTGTAATTAAGTATGCAATGTTGTATTGCAAACATTTTAGAAATGCTTCGGGACGAGATAGTTATATACATAGTTTTAATTTGTATAAGATGTAGTTGTAGGTGATGTCCAACTTTATTGTTTTTCGGCACACAAGATGTCGTTATTATTGTCATTAAGTTAGAATTAGCAAATTTGGTTACAGTTTAGGAAGGTTTAGAGAACGATGTCTAATTTGTTAGAAATAATAGTGAAAGATAAATTTTAGGTATGTCCAAGTGTGCTATCTTTTTCACATGCATGAATCTTGTCATCAAGTCGTAGTTAGTAATTTTGGTTAACGTTAAGAATGATTCAGAGTATTATAGTACGTACATGCAGGCGAACCTGTTTATAAATGTGTTAGCAGAAATAATTTTTGCACTAGTCTACGACGTTCACGAAGCATTTCAACACCTGAAGTAATTATAGATATTGTACGTACATGCACGCGAACATGTTTATATTTTTGTTATTAGCAAAAATAAATTTTGTGGCTAATATTTCTGTTCACGTTATAATAGGCTATTATTTTGGAATATTGCGAAGGGTAAATTAATTGTGGAAGGACATTGATCTCCAAGTTTGAGGTATAAATGACCCCGTATAATATTTTTGAATATTTGTCATATTTGTGAATGATGTTAATATTGGCACTATAATTTTTCGTGAGTGCTGCTACAATTTTATTTGAATTATTGTGTAGTGTATTCATATAAAAATGCTACTATCATATTATTAACTTTAAAATTGTTGTCGTATTTTAATTTTTCTATAAAAAGTAAAAAAAAAGTATAATGTTAAAACGCAATATTTAATTAATCCTCCTGCTATTAATTTTGTTCTTTTAAATATGTATGTTGGTAGGTACGATGGTAAATTACAATTATGGTATAATAAATAGAACAAGTAGAATTTTTAAACATAAATATAACTAAGTTATGATGTTATTAATTTTGTTCTTGTAAATCTTGTTGTTCGGTAGGTACGATGTAAAATTTGTCTGTGTTCTATGGGGTCATCGTACGCGACGCTATTTCTGGCGTTGATGTGTCCAGCTGCGAGTCAATGCAAGTTGTTGTCAGAGATATGGTCAATAAATCTGTTGGGGACATGAGGAAAATAATTAGGTGTCATTTTAGTCCTTCCATGCTTGGAATGAAGATGACGGCTGAGGCCTTCGTATGCGTATGAGGGAATGATGGGACAGTTCCCCACTGGGGTCTGCGGGGGGTGAAAAATGAAACCAACTGGAACACGTACATGGGGTACGCAACCACACCTGGTTCCGCCATGTATGGAGAGCCGATGGTGTATGTGAACTTCATCTCTGCTAGTGATGAAGCTAGATGCAGCACCGGCGCTGGTGAGGTTGAGTTGGTCATCGCCGCAGCCCCCAACACCGACCCATCCGAGCTGACGGGCCGCCACCATGTCTCTCAGGCGGTCGTTGACCCAGGATATTGGCCCGCTGTCATTGACCAGAGCGAATACATGGAGGGATTGTCGGAGGCCCTGGTCCACGATGATGACGGTCATTCTTCCTCGTCGTCATCCTCAGACGAAGAAGGTGGTGGTCCTTATTCGTCTGAGGATGATGACGAGGAAGAATGATCGTCATCGTCATGGTCCAGCGCCTCCGACAATACCTCCATGTATTCGCTTTAGTCAACGACAGCGGACCAATATCCTGGGTCAACGACCGCCTGAGAGACATGGTGGCCGCCCGTCAGCTCGGATGGGCCGGTGTTGGGGGCTGCGATGATGGCCAACTCGACCTCACCAGCGCCGCCGCTGCATCCGGCTTCATCACTAGCAGAAATGAACTTCACATACACCATCGACTCTCCATACATGGCGGAACCAGGTGTGGTTGCGTACCCCATGCACGTGTTCAAGTTGGTTTCATTTTTCACCTCCCATAGACCCCAGTGGGGAACTGTCCCATCATTCCCTCCTACGCATATGAAGGGCTCAACCGTCATCTTCATTCCACGCATGGAAGGACTAAAATGACACCGAATTATTTTCCTGACGTCCCTAAAAGATTTATTGACCATATCTCTGACAACAACTTGCATCGACTCGGAGCTAGGCACATCAACACTAGAAATAGCGTCGCGAACGACGTCCCCATAGAACACAGACAAATTTTCCATCATATGTACCGAACAACCAGATTACAAGAACGAAATTAATAACATCATAACTTAGTTATATTTATGTCTAAAAATTCTACTTGTTCTATTTATTATACCATAATTGTAATTACAATCGAACCTACCAACATACATATTTAAAACAAAAAATTAATAGCAGGAGGATTAATTAAATATTGCGTTTTAACATTATACTTTTTTTTTACTTTTTATAGAAAAATTAAAATACGACAACAATTTTAAAGTTAATAATATGATAGTAGCATTTTTATATGAATACACTACACAATAATTCAAATAAAATTGTAGCAGCACTCACGAAAAATTATAGAGCCAATATTAACATCATTCACAAATGTGACAAATATTCACAAATATTACACGGGGTCATTTATACCTCAAACTTGAAGATCAATGTCCTTCCACAATTAATTTACCCTTCGCAATATTCCAAAATAATAGCCTATTATAACGTGAATAGAAATATTAGCCACAAAATTTATTTCTGCTAACAAAAATATAAACATGTTCGTGTCCATGTACGTACAAAATATCTATAATTACTTCCGGTGTTGAAATGCTTTGTGAACGTTGTAGACTATAAGTGCAAAAATTATTTCTGCTAACACATTTATAAACAGGTTCGTTTGCATGTATGTACTATAAGTACTCTGAATCTTTCTCAACATTAACCAAAATTACTAACTAAGACTAAATGACAAGATTAACAACACTGAACATGTGACAAAGATACCACACCCGGACATACCTAAAATTTATGTACACTATTATTTCTAACAAATTTATAAGCATCGATCTTGCGTGTACGTACTTGAAATAATTGCTCCTGAGACATCGTGCTCTAAACCTTCCTAAACTTTAACCAAAATTGCTAATTCCAACTTAATGACAATAATAACGACATCTTGCGTAAAACAATAAAGTTGGACAGCATCTACAACTACATCTTCTACAAGTTAGAACTATGTATGTAACTATCTCGTCCCGAAACATTTCTAAAATATTTGCAATACAACATTTCATACTTAATTACAAACTACAAAACCAACTAATTTAGACTGTGCATGCCAACAAATGCATGCATTCCATAGCTCGTACCTTGTTCTTCAACTTTGTACTTCACATCGCACCGAAATTCCTGATTCCAAAGCTACTAATCACTCCACCAAACTATAAACTAGTGTCTACTGCTTAGTGTTTTTTCTCTGCATTGTTTGTCACACAGAGAGGAGTGTGAGATGAGAGAACCGGTATCAGCGCACCCAACGAGTGGAGCATCCGGTATAAAAAGAGAGAAGAGAGGGCAGTGCAGGAATCTGCTTTCGGCACCAAAATCTAGCGTGGGAATCGGTGCCTTCAGTACAGTGCAGTCAATGTCGTAATCAGCGCCGTCAACACAATGTTTCCTGTCGCCGCTTCGTCGCTTTCCGCGCGTGGAAATGGAGCTGTCGGGAGGCAGGTAACGTGCCGCCATGGGCTGTGGCGGCTGCTAGCCACGTCGACAGGCCACCACGCAGCCTGGCGGCTGGGCCCCCCACAACATCGTTTTCCGCCTGTACCTGACGAAGTCCTCCATTCCGCCTAAGGGCTTGTTTGATTCAAAGGAACTTCATAGGATTGTTGTAGTAATTTATCTCATAGGAATTTTTCCTTTGCTAGTGGTTTGATTCATAGGATTAGTTCCTATAGAAATTTTTCCCATACGAATCTTTGTACTACTTCCTATAGGAATTCTAACATCCACTCCAACCTCTTTTTACAATTCCTTTGGTGGAATCAAACAAAATTTGGTACAAACCAAATCCTATAGGATTGGAATGTACATGACATTGCAATCTTATACTTTTCCTATTCCTATGTATTTTCTACCCTACAAATCAAACAAACCCTAAACGTGTAGCCACCCACACTGGCGACAGGATCAGCCGCCACGCACCGTGACGGCAGGATACACGAGTCACATGGCCAGCCTGCTGCCACGGTACTTCTGGCACTTCGACTTAGAAGTGATCTTTTTGACATTTAGTTCGCCCAAGTGGTCTCACGTGTAAAAAAATTGTACGCGTCGGACGCTCGAAGGTTCCGAGCGGTTTTGATTCGGCCGTCCCCCGAAACGGTCCGCGTCTCGCACACAAAACGAGCCCGAGTCCGAGCGCCCGCTCACCGCTCAGGAGAAGGCATCAGGGCGCACCTGGCAGAGCTCGGCGACGGCGCAGGCAGGCCACTCTCCCGCTCTTTTCTTCCCTTGCCCGTCTCTCCGGCGGCCGCTATTGCACTCCAGGGACAGTCTGTCGCTCTATGATGCTTTCATGGACCTCCCATCACATCACAAGGAGACGTTCAAGGCACTGCCAGCAATGCAAGTTTACAAACAGTGGCCAGTCTATACCTTCAAATGGAGTGTCCTGAAACAAAGTCTTCAAAACCAGGAGGCATTGATCAGGGCAAGGGAAGAAGAAGCTAGAAGTATGTCAACGGGCGCCAGTAACAATGAATTGATGGAGGAAGCTTATAAGGATGATCTTCAAGGTCTTCTCACATTCATCAACGATACATTTGAGCACCCAGCCAGGGAGTGTCAGGAGTACATGCTAGCAGTCATGTTGATGGAGTATAAGGCCTTATTAGCTGACCTGCAGGAAGGGCTATATCTCTATGGGAAACTGCCACAACTGACGCACTGAACTTGACACTTCCTCTCATATGAAATAGGGTTAGAAACAACAAGTGCCGAATGGTCCCAGCAGTTTACTGTACCAGTGGGCAGTGTCTTCGTAAGTGATATGACCTCAAATAGTATACCAGGCTCTGCATTTTCTAGTGAAGTGCATAAACTTGAACAAATACTCTTGTGAACCTGCTACTGTACTACGAGACATTATGTGTTCCTGAAGGTGCGGATGGGGCTGTTCTCTGCATGGCCGTTCCATTGCTGAACTCCCACAATTCCTATTACTTGATTGTTATTGTCCTTTTTATTTATTTGATGCACTACTAGATCAGCTTTCCAGTATTCTAGAGAGAAACGCATCTGATTTGCATAATTGCATTTTCTGATAGCCGCTGTATGCTGAAGTGCTGGACTTGGTGCTGTCCAGTTTACTACTGCAGCTCTTTGATGGTTTTGTTGCACTGTCTGTGAGGGCATGTAAGACCTTGCAGAATGTTCCCAGTTTCCCCTAGTGCGTTGATGAAATACCAAGCATTTATGTCCAAAAAAAAAAAAACATTGATACTTGGTGGTCGTCTGCTGTTAATCAACTTTCAATTCGAGATCGAGTTGTGTCATTGTGTGCAACCTGTGACATAATAAAATATATCAGCACGTGCAATATCTAATCAATTTTATTAGAACTTCATGGAATATCTTTATGTATATGTATTTGACGTTGTAAATGTTATTACATTTTTCTACACACTTTATCAAACTTTGCATTGTTTGAATTTTGAAAAAAAAATTAAGATGCACTATATTTTGGCAAAGAGAGGAGGCGGAATTGTGGATATGTTTTTTTATCCATAAACTTGGTCATACTTAGAAAACTTGAGAATTTTGACTACATTTATATGCCTTATATTTTGGAACAGAGGAAATACATGCTAATATATAGTCCAATGTTAAGTCATGTATTTATTATTAGTGCTTTTTTTCTACCCTACTTTGGTATTTTTTTTTGAACTTCACGGTTCAATATTCATGTTTTCTCGGGGAAGGCACTCTCCATACAGCTTACAATTATCATTTCTCTATGTTCATTTCTTCTTGGTGTAAACTTAACAGGAATAGGGAGCAAATGGATGGACAATTAAGAAATAATTTTTCTTAACCCCGGATTAAATACATCTGAGGATTATGAAAGAGCCAAAGATGATAAGAGAATACTCTTCACTACGACACGCTAGACCACGACGGCACGCGTTGCCGTGCCCGTCAATTTTTGTGATCGTATGATAGTTTTGAGAGGGCAGAGTTTATATATATTTTTATCTTATGCGTGAGAGGCCTCCTGGGTAGCTTCAGTTGACCGTCTGCCAAAAAATAAAACATACACCAATCTTGAGAAAAAAAATTACTTGGAAAATTTAAAACAATAGGATCTAAATAGCAATTGAACCGTACAATTTACATCAAAATTGATATGGTCACAATAGTGTAAAATCAAACAGCATGAACCTGAGCAAGACCTAAATAAACTCTCTAAAAGAAGGATAGAACAATGCCTCTAAGAGCATCTCCAAGAGTATCCTAAACATGACTTGGCAAATCATGTGTTTTAGCAACTCCAAAAAAATATGGCAAGTAAAAAATCAGGCAATCTCCAATGGTTTGGTAAATTGGACTTTACATAATAAAAAAAAAGGGCCCACCACAAATTATGTTGACCGGTGGAAACAGTTGGGCTCTCGCGCGATCATCTCCCTCTCGCGGACGTAGTACGCCGCCGCCACTTGAGGTCGAGCGATGTATCTGATATCGAGCACATAGGACGCCGCCGCACGTCGTAGCTTCTCCCCTCCGCCGATCACATAACTTCCTCCGTTGTGCAGCCAATCTCCTCCACTAGCCGGCCTTCCCATACACAATCCCGCCCTCTCCTCCTCCCTGTACTCCCATCTACTCCCCAAGCCGGGCCAGGAATCATGCCTCGCAAAAGATCCTTTTCCCGCAGACAATTGGATGAGTCATCATCATCAGATGATGATCAAGTGATAGTCTCAGCTGCGCAAATTGTGAACACTTATTCCAATGCCAAGAGAAGTCACGGTGGATCTGTCGTTGGCCATAGAGTTATTTACCGAGATAGAGAAGGCGGCCAACACAGGATGTTTCAAGATTATTTAGCGGATAATCCAACATACGGCCCTGAAATATTCCGTCGAAGGTATTGATCTTTCCCTTCGGATTGGTTCGTACTATGTGCTGTCATTATTTTACGAGTTTATAAATTTAAGTTTGTTCTATTCAGGTTCAGGATGTCTAGGAAGCTTTTCCTACTCATAATGAACGCCGTTGAAGCACATGATGATTATTTTGTGCAAAAAAGGAGTGCGGCCAATGTACTTGGATTGACTTGCTTCCAAAAAGTCACAGCCGCATTTCGGATGCTCACTTATGGGGTTCCAGCTGATGCTACAGATGAGTACGTTCGCATTGGCGAAAGTACTGCACTTGAGAGCCTACGGATGTTTGTGGCTGCAGTTGTTGAAATTTTTGGAGACGAATACCTCAGATATCCCAATGAGGCGGACACAACACGTTTACTTGCACTCGGTGAGAAAAGAGGTTTTCCTGGAATGTTAGGATCCATCGATTGTATGCATTGGGCGTGGAAGAACTGCCCTTATGAAAAACAAGGTCAGTACAAAGGGCATGTGGACAAGCCAACCATCATTTTGGAGGCTGTTGCTTCGCAGGACCTATGGATATGGCATGCCTTCTTTGGAATGCCTGGATCTCATAATGACATCAATGTTCTTCACCGGTCTCCTTTGTTTGATAACTTAACGGAAGGTACAGCTCCACAGGTGAACTATACCGTTAATGGGCATGATTATACAATGGGTTATTATCTTGCAGACGGTATATACCCCTCCTGGGCTACTTTAGTGAAATCCATCACTCTTCCTATGGGGAACAAGAATCAATACTTTGCGAGAGCGCAAGAATCTGCGAGGAAGGATGTCGAGAGGGCTTTTGGGGTTCTACAATCTAGGTTCGCCATTGTTCGAGGACCAGCTCGCATTTGGGACCCAGAGACACTAGCAATGATCATGAAGGCTTGTGTGATCATGCACAACATGATTGTTGAAGATGAAGGATTCGTGGACCCTGACGAGCTTTTCGATTACGGTGGTCAAAATGTGCAACCTGGTCATGGCCGGGGTACTCGCTCACTTGATGAATTTATTGATGCACACAAGAGGATCAGAGACAAGGAAACACATGTGCAGTTGAAAGAAGATCTCATCGAACACCTTTGGAATAATTATCCCGATTTATATTAGCTTTTATTTCAATGTGATGGACAAATTTGTATCAGCTATGCAGTAAGCTTTTTATATTCTATCGGTCTGTACACGAGTTCTTTTAAACCGGCTGTATATTTCTTTGAGTTTGTGTGCACCAATGAAGCAGCACCTGATCATGGACCTGTTCTGCACTTCGCCTGATACAATTTGACGGCAATCAACAATTGAGTACATACTGATGCATACCATGCCAATAATTAAGTGCAAATAAATCACATATATATATGAAATGGTTCTCATCAAATTGAAAAAGCATATGCTGAATCAAAAAAGGTTCTGATAAAAAGGAAATGAGGTCTAATAATTCCATAACTGAAATGAGAAGAACTACAACTAATTTGATTTAAGTCGAGCCATGATCTGCTTCTGCATAATCTCACAATACTCCAGCTGCAGTGCGTCGAGAGACCTCTTGTCCACTAACATTATTTCTTTTTCTTCTTTCAACAACTCAGCTTGAGCCCTTTTTTCTTCATTTTCCACACGCTTCTTCTCTAGCTCTAGTGCAGCCTTCTCTAGCTCAAGAGAAGCAACGAACCTCTCCTCCTTTACCCTCTCTTTTTCCATGTCGAAAGCCTCCTTCTTTGCCCACATTTTGTCCAAAGCCTCCATGCAAGCATCTCCTGCTCCTCGCTTAAGGGCTTCTTTTGCTTTCTTTATCCCCTCTGGCCTTTTCCTTGGTTCTTTTGCTTGGGTTACTTGATCAGCACCCACCATGGCTTCTTCATTGTTGGTACCTTCTTCTTCCCTTGGCCTGGACGCCTTGGTACACTTGGTCTTTTTCTGCTTTGCTAGTTTCTCTAGCTCGGCAAGTTCTATTCTCTTGAGTTTCCACTTGTCTTCCTCCTTCAATATGTTCCAGCAAGGTATAAGAGTGAATGACTTCTTGTCCTTGTCTAGTTCCATGTACATCTTTGATGCATCTGAAATCTGTAAAGGGAATAAATTTTTTAGCCAATATATATTTTCCAAAAAAAGAATAAGTAAAATAGTAAAGCACATACCATGTCTCGGACAGTGGATCCACTTTGATTCCTACGCTCAATGGCGTCATAGCATGCACAAAACTTGTTTACTTGATGCTGAATTGTCAGCCACCTGTGCATAATGGAACTCTCTGTCCTCACAGTTGGTGTATTCTTGTTCTTCTCAAAGAAAGCATGAACTCTACCCCAAAACGTAGAACGAGTTTGGTTAGCCCCATTAATGGGATCTTTGCTGACATTCAACCAACCTGAGCACACTACTTCATCTTCTTTCCAATGAAAATTTTTCTGCCTCTTGGATCCCTTTGCTGGCTGCACATCAACATCAACTGGTTCAAGTTCATAAGGTACATCATGGGTAGTCTGGGTGTTTTGTGTCATCGCAAAGTGGATGTCGTCAAGACCAGCAACATCACGGACATCTCCATTGAGAAGAATGTCCGACAAGAATCCTTCTCCTTGCATCTTGTTGAGTCTACACAACATAAAAAGATGACTACACATGATGCGGTAATTAAAGAGAGGGCTATAGAATTACTGCACTAACCATCAATCCATAAGTCTGAACTGATGGAAAGGGGATAGGCAATATATTTATATTCAACACTCCCCCTCACGTCTAGTCTATTTTACTCCTTAGCGTGGGATAGGAGCGGGCCGCAGGATCTTTTTTCCTTCCTTTTTTTAATCCGCGTGAGCGGGGTCTCGAACTCGAGACCTCTTGACTCTGATACCATATAGAATTACTGCACTAACCATCTATCCATAAGTCCGAACTGATGGAAAGGGAATAGGCAATATATTTATATTCAACAAGGGCATCAGCAGCATCATAGAGCATATGTCATATATGTCTACTTGGAACAGGCATGACAACACAAACCCTGCCTAGCGTGACCATCAGATCAAGGGCAGCACCATGACAAGCATCATCGGCCAAGTACAAAAACATTATCGAAACCTAGACGACGACTACCTAGACCGGCGGCCCGGCCTTGCCCTACTACTCGACACGCAGAGGTTCAGAGACACCTAGAACGCACGACGCCGGGCATGGAGATCGACGGGGAAGAAAAGAGGAAACAGCGGCGTACCTCAACGAACGACTGCAGCAGCCGGCGTCGGAGGGAAGACCGGTCGACGACGTCGGTGAGGGAAGACCGGTCGAAGACGAGCGCGGCGCGTCGAAGAGGAAAAATGAAGACTGGCGGCGGCGCATCGCACAGATGAAATATGTAGGCCAGGGAATTGGCGCAGGAAGGGGAGGGGAATTGTCCGCGCGCGCGCGGGAATCCAGTCGACAGCGCGGGAGGTCCGATGCGAAGGTGAGTACGCGCGCGGAGGGGAGGAATAGCAAGTCGCCAGAATTGCCAAGTTGGTTTGCCAAACCATTGGAGGTCAATTTTTCATGTTTTGCCAAAAAAAGAGGGATGCCAAGTTGATTTAGGATACTCTTGGAGATGCTCTAACAGCTGTCTGAATGCCCAATTGACAGTGCGTCAACCACATTTATTACTCTGAATTCAAATCCCACGTTCTGTCACTGCAATGTGATGTTCATACTTATTCCTCCTTCCTCGCTGGAGATGAGGACGATGACAACCACCCACTCTTCTGTTTATGCCAACGACGAATCGCAATACAGCTTCATAGAAAATTAAAGTATCTATCAGTAACACTGGGTAAATTTCTATCTTTTGCAGTGTTTGTTTCTTTTGTCAGAGTGATTTTACGAGTTACCAGGTTTTTAACCTTTCGATATCACTATATAACAGAAGTGACAGTGACATGAAGGTGCAATCCCAAGTAGACTAAATTTGATGTATGTGTGCCTGCTCATAGATGGCAAGTATAAACCTGCGGGCGTTTGCAGGCCGCGGCATGTCGCTCGAGGCAGAGGCGAGGCCAGGGCAGGTGAGTCCGTTGTCGAGATGGAGCAAGTTAGCGAGATCGGACGCAGGCAAGGATGGCAGGGACGCAGGTGGGCACCGGGGAGGTCGACGGCAAGTGGGTGGCCGCGGGCGTCACCACCCGCCACACCGGTTGCATGATGGTTGGCTCGACGGAGTATGAGGCCAGCGAAGTGACAGCAGCGTGATGGAGCCAGCAGGTGACGAGCGGCGAGGCACGGGAGCTGAAGCGGCGAGCCACAGACCGGCCGCGTGTGTCGTGTCTGTCACCGGTGAGCAGGTGACGCTGAAACCATGAAGAGCGGCTCCAGACCTCCGGGGACGCGTTTCTGCGGCGACTGCGGTCGTGGAGCTCGTCCCGGCGGTCACCGCTCTTGCCAGATCAGTCGGGCTGTTGCTGAACCGCCGAGAGGCTGGCCCAAGCAGAACCCGAGCGGGGCTGGCTGCGCAGTGCGCTCCTTGTCCCGGCCGCGGTCATCATCCTCGTCACGGCGGTCGCGGTGTGAGTCAGCCGGCTCGTGTTGCTGGCGGTGGCGAGGTTCCCGCGCGCTCGCCGTCAACGCAGCCAAGGCGCCAGGTGAAGTCGTAGATGTGGCGCGGCTTTGAAGGCGGCAGGAGCAAGGGTGAAATCTTCATCGGCGGACGTCAAGGTGAACCAGGACGAGGGAATTTCTCCCTGTCCCCGGCATGGAAGCACTCACCGAGAGTCCGAGACAGATCGAGCGGCCGATGAGAGCCAGCCCAGTTTAGCAAGCGAGTGTCGCGCTCATATTTCTGCAACAGAGGTCACCACAGGAAGAAAAGACCATTACTTTCATGCTACTGGAGTTGCCGATGCGCCCACGACTGTCCTCCGTCCAACTAGTTCGAGGGAGAGATGATGCCGAGCCAGTACACCACCGTTGAGAGTGCAGCCGAGGCTGCAGAGTACCTGTGTACCCACAAAGAATGTCAGCAGGTCGACGACTTGAGTCGCGAAGCGATGATCGAGATCTGGTAGAGGCTTGCAGCGGCTCAATCATTTCAGCAGCTGGACGAAAAAGCCGCACAAGCGGCGATCGATTGCCAACACCAGACATCCTTCCAGCCAGGGCGGCACAACGCGCTGCAGCAGAGCCACGATGCGCTGCTCTGCCACCGCCAGCACCCCGTCCTTCAGAAGAACCACGGTGGTCTCCTACAGCAGAATGTTGGTCTTCGCCATTGATATTAGGCATATTGAACGGTACTTGCGGTCATGTATTCTACAATCGATTAGGCATATTGAACGGTATCTTAAATTGGCCCTAGGCCATTAATATTGTCTTATTGATGCAGTCTCTAAAAACAAATGCCAATAGAATAATGGTGTATTAATATTATCTTGTCAGCCCTATTTTGTCAAGATTGAGCTGGTCATGCAATGACTCAGTCAAATTCACACAACTGCCGTATGGCCGTATATTTGTAATGGGAGCTGAAAACGCAGCTGGATCCTATCGGGGAGTTCCGTTTCATTTTTTTTTTTGAAACGAGGCAAAATCTTTGCTTTTTATATTGATATGGGAGAAGCAAACATGACACGGCCGAGGCCAAAAAGAAAAAAAAGTCATACAAGACAGGCGTGCAAAACGAAAAGGTTCTCATCCTACACCGTCTAATCTCTCAGAAAGATATATTGTCATCTCTTCAAAACGGAACTACGCGGCGTGATCTGAGGATCGGGAAGCAAATCAGGCGGAGATGTCTAGCGCCGACGGTGGCGGGAAGTCGCTTCCCCCTGGGCCAGCAAGGCCAATCAAAGCCTCATCCGCTGCCGTCATGGACGGCAGGTTTAGTCTGAGGAGGGTCCTCAACCCGTTGATCGCCGAATCGAAGAACGGAGCCTTTTTGCAGGTGTTCGTGAATTCTTTTGTAGCCTCCACCAGGGGCATATCTCCAAAGTCGAGCCCCATTTTCTTGTGGAGGACACGCTGCGCTTTGCCGACCGCTGTGAGTTGTGGCTTCGCCACGAGCCTGCTGCTGCTGCGACGTTCAGGGTCGGGCAGGGCCGCAAGAGCAGGAGGCATTGGCGGAGTAGGCGTGGGCAGTAGCGGCACAGCCGGCAGGCTGAACAGATCCGCGACGCAGCGTATCGCGATGCCGGATGAGGAAGCGTCATCAATATCGGCAACGAGGAGGTTCCCAATCGTAGCAGCCTCCGTGTCAGCGTCAAAAACGTCCTCGACGATTTGAAGCTCCCTCCTCGCCAAGGCGCCACCGTCATCAAGGGCATCTTCATGCGCCCCCTCCTCGCCGTCTAGCAGCAACTCAACCTGATCCAGCTCGGCGAGGCCTGGCAGAAGCTGCTCCATCTTCCCGTCAACAACGTCATCCTCATCATCGTCACTAGCAAAAACCCCGTCGCACAGCTCGTCGCCAGGGGAGATCAACACCGGGCATGTCCAGTCAGCAGCAGGTTAACCGGCGCTACAATGGAGCTGATGAACTGCGGCAGTTCACCGCCTTCAGGCAGCTCAGCGAGGCATGGCAGGAGTTGCTCCATCTCCCCATCTACCACCTCAGCCTTATCATCCTCACTGGAAAATCCTCCTTCGCACAACGCGTCGTCAGGCGGGATCAACACCATGGTGAGGTCCGTACCCGGAGAAAGCAGCGGGTCAAGCACCTCCCCTGTCACGGCCGGTGCCAGGCGCTCGTTCTCCTCTGAGAGTGCCCCGTCCACGCTTCCCTTGTAGCACCTCTCGTTAGCCAACACCACCCACGTCGATGTGGTGTAGCACACGTCCCACTCCATCTCCGGGCGCGCTATGAGCACGTCCACGAAAGTGCGAAGCGTGCTAACTGGCGTTGCCCGTTGCAGAGGAGAGCTTGCCGGCCGGACCCTAGGCACGACCGGTGGGCTGACAGGCGCCGCACGTTGCCGAGGAAGCTTTGCTGACTGAACCCTAGGCGCGGCCTTCGGCGAGGCGTGGCGTCGTTCGTGGCGATCAGAGCCACCCCCGTGCCGGCGAGGAGAGCGCTCGCGGTTGGAGCGGAAAGCCATGATCCGCGCAGGCGTAGGCGGTGGTGTAGGCGGAGTCGGTCGAGGGGGCGGCGAAGGCGGGAGAGGGGCACAACCGTGGCTCCGTGGAGGCGGTGAAGGAGCCAACGACGAGCCGCAACACGGTGGAGGCTTGGAGGTCGATGGACGAGACGCCTGACAGTCGCGCGTCCAGTGACCCCAACATCGACAAGAGCCGCACCGCACTGGGTCGCGACAGTCGATGATGAGGTGGTCCCGAGACTGGCACCGGAAGCAGCGGCGTGGGGATGACACGGAGCGGTTGGGCTTGTGGTGGAGGCGAGCGGAGGGATGAACTCTGGCATGGGGTCTTGGAGGGGCGCGACGGTGCATCGAGGAGTCGTCGCGTCGAGAGGAGCATCGTTCCTTGCGTTGTGCCCGGCGGGAGATCACACGGGTCCAGCCTTTCTCAGGCGACGCACATCTTGAGCTCCGCGAAGCCTGAGGAAGGGGGCGACGGGGCTCGTTGCCATGGCGCTGGCGGGGCGAGGCAGAGGGAGTCCCACCGTCTTGAATGCGAGGCGCCGGGATGCAGAACCGCACAGACTTGGCCTGACGCGTCGGCGCAGAGGCGTTGAGGGCCTTAACGCGAAGGATTCCGGCAGGCATCCTTGCCGCCCCGGAAGAAAGGCCTCCCTCCTCACACACCGATGGAGATGGCGTGTCCAGCATCAACGATCCCACCACGACACTATGGAGGCGTGGCGTCGGCATCAGGGAGGGCGACGCGAAGGAGAGGGAGCCGAACACGATGTGTCTGGGCGCGGCCACCAAGCCAAGGAACGCCGGAGTGAAGCCCGCGGGGATGGACGCCGGAGGCGGAGGGGGCCTGCCGTTGAAGCTGGGGCGCAGGGAGGGGGTCGTCGAGGCCTGAGAAGCCGGCTTCGGCGGCGGCTGGTCGCCGTGTCGATGCAGTGGAGGGAGCGGCCGCGCGCCACTCACTTTGGGGGAGCGTGGAGCTGGCGCCGACAGAGCTTCGAGCGTGGCAGAGGACCCAGGCCCAGTACAAGCCTGCGACGATGGAACGACGACGATGGAGACGGGGCGGCACATCCGCCGGCTGAAGGAGTCGGCGGTGGTTGCCACCAGCAGCACCCCAGACGGGGAGGAGTGGGCGTCCGGCAGGGTTGCACGCGGCGGGGGCGGACGGCTGAACGGCCGCAGCGAGACACCGTCGCCGGAGGGCGCTGTCACCGGTGAATCCTTGGTGGCGTCGGGCGCCGCCGGGCGCTGAAGGTCCGTGGAGCCGAGGAACGCGGGCGTGAGGCCCGCGGGGATGGTCGCCGGCGGTGGGGGGAGCCAGCCATGGCCGCCTGGGCGCAGGGAGAGGGCCTGCGAGGCCATGGAGGCGCGGGGCGCCGCCGGCGGTCGCGAGAGCTTGAGACCGGAGCCGGAGAAGATCCAGGCCACGGCGGAGAGAGGACGAGGAGGCGGTTCCGGATCTGTGCTCAGCGGCGCGAGACGAGGCCGGTGCAGGGAGATCGGGGCGCCGGCGGCAGCTGCTTACCCCGCATCGCCATGTCGCGAGAGCGTCGTACAAAAGCGTTTAAGAGGGTAGTAGTAATAGTAGTGCAATGTATTGCTCAAACCAAACCTCCAATAATGTTCCGTTTCATTGTTATCAATGCCTAGACTGGCATGCATTGCCATTGGCATTTGGCAGATACATAAGCCATATATTTCCCACAGATATTTAGAGCAAAGCATCTGAGGCCAACACCTGGCTCAGGCCTAGGCGCGCCAAGCAATATGAGTGTGTACCAGGTATGAGACAAACAGACTAACATAGCAAGGATAATATTACCTTGCGGCGGCTAGCTGCACCAAAAAGTTTCAAGTAGGAGCATTCTGACACACCAATACACACATCCTAAGAACATGAAACACACCGGCTTCAAAGGAATGCTCTCTTGGCATTATATTCAGGGCCATGCATGTAATGTCCGGGAGCCTTGTAATGTCTTCCATCAAGTACTGATGGTTAGTAATTTCTTCGTGTAGACATAGGAAGTTGCAAAAAGGATAACTAATAACAAATGTAAATGACATGAGAAACTTGTTTACCAAGGTCAATAATACACGACAAATGGTTCTTTCATGCTAGCAAGTTGGAGCTCATGTGCTTCTTTGAATAACCATAACCATTTATGATCATATTTTGAAAAAAAATGTTAACTTGCTCTCCAACAAATTCACTATATATAATGAGTTATCTGGGTTGTGTCCATCTGAATGCATTTCAGATGACACTTACCGCAAATTTCATTATTTGCATCGAGAACAATTGTCACTAGTGGAAACATCATCAACAATCCCGGGTCCAGAGGGCCTTTGGTCCCGGTTTTACAACCGGGATTAAAGGGTCGGGAATAGAGGGGGGGTGGCTTTTATCCCGGGTGTCCACGACCCGGGATAGATGGGCCTCCACGTGGGCGCGGCTGGGCGCGCAGGGCGGGGGAGCTTTGGTCCCGGTTCGTGACACACGAACCGGGACCAAAGGGTTTCTGCTTTTTTTTCTGCTAATTTATTTTTTAGGGGTTTCGATTTTTTGTTTTCCAATTAATTTATTTTTTAATTTTACTCTAATATTTCTAATTTTGTTTTTTTTAATTTCCCAAATAGCCACACACATAATCTCCAATTACATATTAGACACTTAATCTCAGGTCAAAGTACTTACCCCGGTCAAACTTCCCGTTCGGTCACCCATCATTAAATTGCTCCAGCCCAAGCACGCTTAACTTTAGAGTTCCTTCCAAATTACCTCTCAAATGAGATGTTAGAACTTACTAATATTAGTATCCTATCAACCATATTAACCCCTGGGTCATGGTGTCACACTTTTTATTGTTTAAATTTTGAAAATTTATTTGAATAAATAACAATGATTATGTAATAATAATATTTGAATAAATAAGAATAAAATTTATTTTACTTTATTTTCTCCTTTTTACATTTAATATGGAATAATTCATATCTTTAAATCCGTAAATCAAAATTTAACAAATAAAATATCTAAATCGATTAGAAAAATGAGAGGAATCCGAATATGATATCCATATCATCTTTTTCATCATATTTGTTGTACTTGCTTCACAAAAAATGCCATTTTTGACAATTAAAAAATGAAAAATGATATTTATAAACATAATTTGAAAAAACTCATTTCTGCAACATTGTTTGTCACAACAAGACACACCTAAGTCTCAAATATGGGCACATTATCGCAAACTATGGCACGAGGATGATCATATCTAGATCATTTGACTCGAAACTTATACATGTCTATAGACGATTGACCTTTTTGTGAAGAAGTTTTTTGAAACTTTATCAAAACTCATGTTTATCATTTTTCCTAGCAACTAGTACACATAAAAGGATTCCATGCCAAAGGATTTCATTTTTTGAGTATTTTTTCACTTTCTTTTATTTTGTTGAAAAAAGGGTCAAAATGCCCGTCGTGCCTATTCATCCAAAGAGGTTGCATTTCTCAAAACTATCGATGGTTCTGTGATATAACCACTACTGGTGTATCTTAAAATGATTTTTGTAAAATTTTCAGAGCAAACTATCACACACTTGTAGTTCAAAATTGAGTTACTTTCGGAAAATAGGCATAAAGTCATTTAAATAGGCGAAATGAGGTAGAAACCGAGAAAATTCGTAATATTGCTGGATTATCGATAAAATATAGCCTACTTTGTGTGATAATTGGATGGGTGTCATTTTGCATCATATTTGTTGTACTTGCTTCACAAAAAATGCCATTTTTGACAATTAAAAAATGAAAAATGGTATTTATAAACATAATTTGAAAAAACTCATTTCTGCAACATTGTTTGTCACAACAAGACACACCTAAGTCTCAAATATGGTCACATTATCACAAACTATGGCACGAGGATGATCATATCTAGATCATTTGACTCGAAACTTATACATATCTATAGGCGATTGACCTTTTTGTGAAGAAGTTTTTTGAAAACTTTGTCAAAACTCAGGTTTATCATTATTCCTAGCAACTAGTACACATAAAAGGACTCCATGCCAAAAGATTTCATTTTTGAGTATTTTTTCACTTTCTTTTATTTTGTTGAAAAAAGGGTCAAAATGCCCGTCGTGCCTATTCATCCAAAGAGGTTGCATTTCTCAAAACTATCGATGTTTCTGTGATATAACCACTACTGGTGTATCTTAAAATGATTTTTGTAAAATTTTCAGAGCAAACTATCACACACTTGTAGTTCAAAATTGAATTGCTTTCGGAAAATAGGCATAAAGTCATTTAAATAGGCGAAATGAGCTAGAAACCGAGAAAATTCCTAATATTGCTGGATTATCGATAACATATGGCCTACTTTGTGTGATAATTGGATGGGTATCATTTTGCATCATATTTGTTGTACTTGCTTCACAAAAAATGCCATTTTTGACAATTAAAAAATGAAAAATGATATTTATAAACATAATTTGAAAAAACTCATTTCTGCAACGTTGTTTGTCACAACAAGACACACCTAAGTCTCAAATATGGTCACATTATCACAAACTATGGCACGAGGATGATCATATCTAGGTCATTTGACTCGAAACTTATACATGTCTATAGGCGATTGACCTTTTTGTGAAGAAGTTTTTTGAAAACTTTGTCAAAACTCAGGTTTATCATTATTCCTAGCAACTAGTACACATAAAAGGACTCCATGCCAAAAGATTTCATTTTTTGAGTATTTTTTCACTTTCTTTTATTTTGTTGAAAAAACGGTCAAAATGCACGTCGTGCCTATTCATCCAAAGAGGTTGCATTTCTCAAAACTATCGATGTTTCTGTGATATAACCACTACTGGTGTATCTTAAAATAATTTTTGTAAAATTTTCAGAGCAAACTATCACACACTTGTAGTTCAAAATTGAATTACTTTCGGAAAATAGGCATAAAGTCATTTAAATAGGCGAAATGAGGTAGAAACCGAGAAAATTCCTAATATTGCTGGATTATCGATAAAATATGGCCTACTTTGTGTGATAATTGGATGGGTGTCATTTTGCATCATATTTGTTGTACTTGCTTCACAAAAAATGCCATATTTGACAATTAAAAAATGAAAAATGATATTTATAAACATAATTTGAAAAAACTCATTTCTGCAACATTGTTTGTCACAACAAGACACACCTAAGTCTCAAATATGGGCACATTATCACAAACTATGGCACGAGGATGATCATATCTAGGTCATTTGACTCGAAACTTATACATGTCTATAGGCGATTGACCTTTTTGTGAAGAAGTTTTTCGAAAACTTTGTCAAAACTCAGGTTTATCATTATTCCTAGCAACTAGTACACATAAAAGGACTCCATGCCAAAAGATTTCATTTTTTGAGTATTTTTTCACTTTCTTTTATTTTGTTGAAAAACGGTCAAAATGCCCGTCGTGCCTATTCATCCAAAGAGGTTGCATTTCTCAAAACTATCGATGTTTCTGTGATATAACCACTACTGGTGTATCTTAAAATGATTTTTGTAAAATTTTCAGAGCAAACTATCACACACTTGTAGTTCAAAATTGAATTACTTTCGGAAAATAGGCATAAAGTCATTTAAATAGGCGAAATGAGGTAGAAACCGAGAAAATTCCTAATATTGCTGGATTATCGATAAAATATGGCCTACTTTGTGTGATAATTGGATGGGTGTCATTTTGCATCATATTTGTTGTACTTGCTTCACAAAAAATGCCATTTTTGACAATTAAAAAAATGAAAAATGATATTTATGAACATAATTTGAAAAAACTCATTTCTGCAACATTGTTTGTCACAATAAGACACACCTAAGTCACAAATATGGGCACATTATCACAAACTATGGCACGAGGATGATCATATCTAGGTCATTTGACTCGAAACTTATACATGTCTATAGGCGATTGACCTTTTTGTGAAGAAGTTTTTTGAAAACTTTGTCAAAACTCAGGTTTATCATTATTCCTAGCAACTAGTACACATAAAATGACTCCATGCCAAAATATTTCATTTTTTGAGTATTTTTTCACTTTCTTTTATTTTGTTGAAAAAACAGTCAAAATGTCCGTCGTGCCTATTCATCCAAAGAGGTTGCATTTCTCAAAACTATCGATGTTTCTGTGATATAACCACTGCTGGTGTATCTTAAAATGATTTTTGTAAAATTTTCAGAGCAAACTATCACACACTTGTAGTTCAAAATTAAATTACTTTCGGAAAATAGGCATAAAGTCATTTAAATAGGCGAAATGAGGTAGAAACCGAGAAAATTCCTAATATGAGGACCCTTTGATCCCGGTTCGTGTCACGAACCGGGACCAAAGGTCCCCCCGACCCGGGAGCAATGCCCACGGGCGCCCCGCCCTACCGACCCGGGATCAATGGTGCATCTATCCCGGGTTGTAATTTGGCCGGGATAGATGCTCCAAATGGATGGCCCCTTTTCTACTAGTGTGTAGTTTTGTCTTTTACTAGTTGATGACATATGCTGGTTTTATGCCGCATCTTGAAGGAACGGAATATCGTTGGATTTGCATTCGATTCTGAGATGTTCTCCACACCTCTCAGAGGTCAAGAATTTGAAGATAAAGGAACAAAGGCCAGCAACAACTGGGCCGATTCCTCACAGGTCCCCCACATATCAGTAAGCGGCACAAATCTAATGCAAAAAAAGAAATTAAGATGGACTATGCTGATCAAGATTGCATCATGTTGTTTAAATATCTTACATTAATCAAGTTGGATATGGAAGTAAATGTGCCCCAATACCGATAAAAAGAATGGGAGTCCTGAACTAAAATATGTTCTCCAAGTAGCCGTAGTTCGTAGCTTAGTTCTTGATGAGCATCTTGAGGAGCAATCACTTTGTGGATTATTCAGTTTCAGGGACTTGCTCATTTCCCGGAGATATAAAGCCATGGGGCTCCAAAGCATGCCCCGCTTCGCTTACACTAGTGTGCCAGGTTAACTGACAGATAGGTCGTGAATATGTCTGAAGAGCCTCTTGATGGTAATGTCCCAGTCCACGTTTCTCATTGGCTTGATAGCAATAGAAACGGGGCCGATGGGTGTGTCCAACGAAGGCATATAACCTATGCTACACCCAATCAAACCTTTGGACATTCATTATTTTGTATGACGCCTTCATGGGTTTGTCATCACATGAAAAATGGATATTCACACAAAATATCTTCTCGTGTTGCTTTCAGGCTAATATTTATATTAAACTTTTGCACTTATTTTAACATGTTATAGTATTAATTAGTATATTTTTTTTTTGCATAACCCATAAAAATTGTTAAATGTTAGTTGTAGCATTCATTTCATATAATTGTAATGCATATAATTGAAACTACATTTGTGTCATGTTAGATTTTAATTATTTTTTAGCATAGTTTGTCTTCATCGATTAATTTTTGGTAAATATATATAGTATGTAGTGTATACATATTTATGATAGAGATATATAATAAACACATGGTCTAGCAAATATTTTAATAGATGGTTTTGGTGTATGATTAGATGAGTATTTATCGAAACTTTCAGAATATAATTGATAATTGAACATTGCCATGATTTTCTACTCATATTCATGTGGTCAAATATGTCTTGTGAGTTATAGTGGGTACATTAATAAGTTGACAATGTGGACATGATGTGTACCGATATTATTATCCCTAATAGTAATTATTGATAAATAAATAAATTAAGTATATTATACTACGCATAAGATGATTTGATTGTTTGATATATGCGTCCGCAATACCCCTCAACACCCTCTGATTTATACAAGTGCTGGTGTAGCTTTCTGAGATAAATAGTTCATGCACACAATTGATACATATTTCATTTTTTACAAAACGTAGGATTCCATCGGAGGGCAACTATGAACCTAGTTAAACGCGTTGTCGTTAATTAAATTAGTTTGGTCCTACATATGTGATATACACTATTAATCGGTCACGTGGATTTGCTCCCGAAATTTTTCCTTTTAATATATATTCACTAGCTTTTCACATAATAGATAACAATATAACAGTTATTAGTACACTTTTATATTTAGGGTCCCCTCATGTCAGGCCTAGGGCGGTGGCCCAGTCTGACCTACCTATGGGACGTCCCTGCATACTGTTTTCTAGTATTCTCTTCGTTTCTCTCCATTTCTAAATGTAAGATGTTTTAACATTTTTTGGCCCACATGATCTAGTCGTGAATATTCACGTCTAAAATATGTTATGTAAAAAAATAGTAAAACATCTTACATTTAGAAACCGATGGAGTAGCTCACAAGTCCCTTTTATTCTCTCCACAGGCCATGGCTTTAGCAATGAAAACTATCTGTACACATGTAGTTTACACACCTCCATGGATGCCCACGTACGGACCGTGGTTACAGCTTCAGCGTCAAGTCAAGCTTTGGCAGCTCTATCTCCATCACCACAGTGGCCAGCACTTCCGTCAGTCCACCGCCGCTCCCCTTCGTCCTTGCCGGACGCCGCCGTCCTGATCTGGACGTTCAAAGCGCGCAACCACCTCGGAAACTCGCTCGGCGCCGCCGCGCCGTGGATGGCGAACGCGTAATCGTCCCGTCCCAGCGGCAGTGGCGCGCCGGCGTGGCGCCTCGCGAGCGTGCGCTCACGCTTGTGCGCGTTCTGGTGCCCGCCGAGCGCCTGAGAGCTGTAGAACTGGCGCCGGCAGTAGTGGCACCGGAACAATTGCCGCGGCTCCTGCTCGGCCGGCGCTGACACCGCCGGCAAAGGCACGCCCAGATGCGCGTCCGCACCGACCGTGCCGATGAGGTCGAGCTCGACCGGTCGGAGACGCGTCACTCCGTGGACATCGATGCCGCGGCGATCATGGACGCTGGCGCTCACGGGCGCTGGAGCTCCCGGGCCTTCTCCTCCTCCTTTCTCCAGCTCTCCTATCGGCAACGAGATAGCAAAATGCGATGGAAGTGTTCCGGGTGCCGTGTAAAAAGCTTGGAAGAATTGATCAAGCGGTGATATGAGCATGGCTGTACATGTCATGTGACTACGACGAACTATTACATTTACATATCATCTTAGTAATCTAAGTTTGATGTTCATGCAGACATTGGTTTCTTGACTTCCGGCACGCCAGCCAAATCACTGATCCGCTGATGCAACCGAAGATCGCCGTTCGTGTGGGAGATTTCATTTTTCTACTCCGTGACGAGATAATGAAAGTGATTGGTAAACTCGGGCTGGGATTAAATTATTCGTAATACTGGATTGGTGAGGGTGTGTATTTGTCTAGTGCAAAAATAGTAAAGATATACAGAAGTTCTTAGCCAAATTCTGAGTTGTGCATTTGTCTCCGGTGAACGTCATTCGTTCTGTACATTGTTGCCACGGTATGCTTGGAACATGCCTAAGTTAGGCCATAAGAATATGAGATGAACAATATCCTCTAAAAAAGTAAGGACAGTACGAGGGAGGCGTTTTGCTTAGTTTACACTCTACTGCAATCTTGCCACAATTTCGAACTAATTGACAGATGAGCATACGACCGTATGTGATCTGATTTAACCAACTCACAGTGAGCAGCAACCTTAATACATGAACCAAACAAGTCCGATCTATCATACAGGGCATATCTTATGCAGTAGTCACAGACAAGCCAGGTCAAATAAAAGCATATTCAGACGAGCAGTTGACTGCGAGCACGAAACACAAATGAACAGGCACACATGCTTTCAGACTCTACTGCAATCTTGCCACAATTTTTGAACTAATTGACAGACGAGCATTGTAACAGCCCCAAAGTTTGAGTACCAAATTTTCACTTTTTGCTTCATACATGCATCATTGCATCATAGCATCCGTGTTGCAATTGCTAAACAACTTAGTCAAATGGTTTGGCACCATTGAATTACTAATGCCAAACTAGTTCGAACAAGCTTCACAACCAATGAAAGCCTTCAACTTGCAAATTACAAATCCTTGTCATATTATACTTGTCAAGGAAGTTCCAAGTGCTCAAATTAATATTTTTGACTTGCTTCAAATTCTAAAAGAATATCAATTTGGAATTTGTGCAAAATGCTCTATTTGAAAACTATGAACAATTGTTGTCAAAAACATTTTAATTGGAGACACCAAAATTCATGGGGCTTCTAAGGGTTAAGGGGAGCCTCCCCAATTTTCTGTTATAATTTTTGGAATGAGTAAAGTGCCTCAAATAATTCAATACAGCTGCTGGTTTTAAAAGGTTAAAAGAAAACCCCTGGAAAGGACCTGTCTGTGATGATTTAAAAAGTTACAGGGGGGTTTTTGGAAATCCTTCTTCTCCCTCCCTGTAGCGACCGAGACGAAACCGCACCGCACCGCGAGCTCGCCATGGCCGCGCCGCACCCGCACCTCGCCCGGGCCCTCCTCCTCTGCTTTTCCCTGCACCGAGACGAGCACCACGAGCTGCTCCACTCGCTCCTGCCCCCTCTGCTCCCCATCTCCCTACCGTTTTCCTCTCCCCCGAGCCGCAATGGCCGCCGCCGTTGACCGTCGCGTCGCCGCCGTGTGAGGGCTTCCCCGGCAAATCCACGGCCCCCACCAGCTCCGCCTCGCCGTGCTGTACATCCACGCTGGAGGAATCGAGGCGGGAGGCTGGAAATCGACGACGCCACCTTCTTCTTCCTCGCGGTCGACCGAGCATCGCCGAGCTCCGCCGCGGACGGTTCCCGTCGCCGCCGTCCACCTCCGACCTCCCCGACCACTCCACCGCGCTCGTGGTGAGCTGCTGGCCCGTGTTGGTCCCCTTCCCCTTCCTCTTCGCGCTCTAGCTCGCCGTCGCCGTAGTCGTTCGTCGCCGTCGCCGTAGCACATCCCCTCTCGCGCGTGCCCGGCCGTGGAGACGGCCCGACCGGGCTGTGTGCCGTGTCCTTCGGGCCACTACCCGGCTGCTGGGCCGGCCCATGCCGGGCTGAAAGCCGGAGCCCTCTGTTGCCAGGCCGGCACAGAAACCGGCCCAGCCGGGCCACAGGCCGGCTAGGCAGTTTTCCTTTTTTTTTCTGATTCTGTTTTTCCTTTTTCCTCTCCTCTGCGCTTAGTTCCGGCTACTTCTTCGCGCCGTAGAGAGACATCGAACCCCCGATGAATCACGTGTCCCATCTCTCTCGCGCTAGTTCGGGTAATTAAAATTTTGGGGTTGTTGTAAATAACTTAATTAAATCATAAGTTTAAAAGAGGAAAATTAGAAATATCATAACTTTTCTCCGGACCTCCGAAAAATGTGTCCCTTATACCAAAATGTTCAGAAAAAGATAAATCACCCAGAATCATCATCTTCATGCATATTTGATCACAACTACCATAATGTACCTTTAGTAGCACTAGAATCACTAAGTTTTAATATCGGGTTATTCCAAATGATGCAAATAATATAATGGGGACCCCATTTAACCTGTTGATCTCGTTCAATACTTTTATGGTGCATTTAAATTGGCATGCCATCATGTGATTGTGCATTGCATATGTTAGCATGTGTGGTGTTTGATTGTTTTCCCGGTGTTGTTTGTGCATCGGTAGATCAAGGAGGTGAAGTGCCACCCCCGTATCGTGACGATCCCTACTACCAGCCGTATCAACAAGGCAAGCGTAATCCCCCCCCCCCCCTCTGAGCATGTCTTATCCTATATTTCCGCAAATATTTTCTCCACTACAATATTGCATGCGGTTCCAAATGTCAATTTTATTGGAGTAGAGTATCCTATAGTTGCATTAGGTTTCCGATGCCAATACCTGTTTTCCCTCCTATTATCCATAGGTTTGTATTGTTGGCCGAGGTACTTACTATGCTATGTTGTTG
Organism: Poa pratensis; assembly: GCA_947311845.1. Lineage (NCBI taxonomy): Eukaryota > Viridiplantae > Streptophyta > Magnoliopsida > Poales > Poaceae > Poa > Poa pratensis. The sequence continues at coordinate 12,065,473 of CAMZMU010000099.1, read as the reverse complement.
CTTAGCCATGCTTAGTTAATTGCATAAGCTATATGGTGGATGGTTTATGTTGGAAACAGGTGATGAAATGAGAATGATGGTGGAGAGATTGTGGTGACGGATAATAAAATGCTTAAAGGTGGGGATGAGAGGCCACTGTGGTTGTGGTGTTTTGTCTCGTTCTCGCCGCCTAGGTGCGAGTTCTATACCTCTTGAACCAAGACTGAGCGTGCAACCATGCGTGAGGCCTATGCTTTTGCAGGAACCCTCATAGACTAAATAACTCGAGCGGGACTAGCCAGGGTCCTCTAGTTCGGGCTTCCATTTGCGCGTGCGTGAGTTGGTGGCTGAGAATGGTATGAGGATGGTTGTGTTAGGAAAATGAGTGGCCACGGGACAGGGGGTTGGAGGAGACACCAAACCTGTTCCGTCCTCACTGATGATCCTGGAAAGTTCTTAACGAGGGAGAAGTCGACACCGCTCCCACCCAGCCGGCTCTCCAAGGAAGAGGGCTAAAAGCTAGGTAATGGGCCGGACGGTACGCGTGGCGAAGGAGCTGGGGCCCTTCGGGACTCCGGGGACTTCAACTTTGTACACCCCTGCAGGGTAAATCTTTTCGAAAAGCCGTGTCCGCGGTTATGGACGACTTGGGAAGTGAAGGTAAGATCATAGAACAACTTTAACGGAATGATTAAAAACTGGGTACTAGAGGTACCACTCACAAATGCAAGGTGAGCTTCCTCGAGGGTGATTCGGGGAGGTGCCTTTGATGAACAGGTACAATGATGGTGATGATGAGAAATGTGACTCAAGAGTAAAGAGTTTCTTCTTACCCCTTTTCAAAATAATCTGATTAGTCGATGCCATGGAGTGGTGTTTTATAAATAAAATCAGCTTTACGCAAAACAGCCATAAAACCTTTGAAAGCCAATCATGGAGCATATATTAGCTCTTAATCTTGCGAGTTCGTCGAACTCAACGTCGTTTGCTTATTTCAGGAGAGTACTTCACCGACCTCGAAGGTGGGTTCTTTGTGGACGTCGACGAGTAGTCCGGGGTTCCCAGGTGGCAGCTTGGGACATCCTGGAACAGCTGGCGTTGCGATGTTTATCTGTAGGCCTCTTAGGCCCTATTTTGGTTCTTGTTGTTCAGAACAACCTACTTTGCTTCCGCTTGATGTAATGTTGGGTCTGTGACCTCTGGTTGTCATTTGCTATCTTTCTCTGTATAAGAGTTGAACTATATGATTTGTGTCGTAGAGTCTGTGATGTGCCAGTTGTTCCACAAGTCTTGATCTTACTATTATGCCTTGATAGTTGTGCCTGTGTTAAGGCATCAATCGGGGTGTTGCGTTGTCTGGAGTGAGGTGTACCCAGCAACGCCTGCCAAAGGTTTTGGCCGGGGATTGGTAAACCCGTAACCTCCGGTTGTATCGCTTAACCGGTGACACACAGCATCACTGTATAGCAGTCGGGTCGGGGCGCCACAAGCATACAACCGTAGAGCGAGCAGTAACCTTAATACATTAACCAAACAAGTTGAATCTATCATACAAGGCATATCTTATGCAATAGTCACAGACGGCACAGGTCAAATAAAAGCATATTCATACAAGAGCAATTGATCGCGAGAAATGCAAATGAACAGGCACACATGCTTTCAGTTTCAGATTCAGTCGCATGTTCAACTCCAAGGTGTAGGCTCGAAAACAGAACCAACATCATATATATCTTTCATGCTCAAGGTTCTTTAGTTTCTGAAACAAATGGAGCACGCAGGCTTTAGGTCGAATGAAGGAGCAGTCTCCTACGTGATCTAGGACTACATGCGTTGCAAACTCAGTCCATTCTTCCCTTGAGCACTCTCTCCTGAACTTCAGTGGGCGTTCTGCAACCAGGAAACAAAAGGTTTCAGAATATGAGGGTAGACTTCAAAGGAATTGGCAAAGCACCTTTCTCAATGAACTCCTGTATGGTGCTACTTTAGAAAGACAACTACTCTTATGGTGCACAATAACAAAATTATGCTGGTTCAACAAATCTAAATGTTCAAATATAAACACTTGTTGAAGGGATTATATTCAGGGGTGCACTTTTGCGCACCAAGTGCCCAAATAGAGAATTACATAAGTATTCAGTCAGCATAGAGATGGTCACATACTCGCATGCACTTTCGGTAAATATGTAAAAGATGATGTGTGAAACTTACACAATGAGAACATAACCTCCCCAGCCACTCAGGCAATCACGATCAACAGAAGACAGCAATGCTTGTGAGATCGTCTCAAATAATTCATCAGGTTCCTTTACCAAATTAAAAATTGAACAAAAAAATTGTCATACTTAAGAGTGAAAAAACAGACAACAAAAACTACTGTAGCATTCTACAGGACGATCCAAATAAAAAGTTAGTTTATGATATCACGTATCATGATGTACACATATCTCGAGTAAGAAAACGAACCATGTCTGGTTTATACATGGACTCACAAGCACCATACAATGATTCCGAGGCAGTGCCAGAAACCACAAAATCTTTTGCCAGTTCCCTGCATAAGGTAAGCACTTTTGATAAGATTACCTGCTACATATATTATAGCTAGACAAGAAACCAGCAATAGGGTTCACGAGAACAATTGTTACCATGTTTCAAGAAACTTGACATGAAGCACTACGGTTTCAGTAAAGTACAGATAAAATGGGAATGGATATTGGCATATGTATACATTAACAATACAATTTTATGGCTCCTAGCCAGCCCTAAAACAATGTAACCCTTCGAAATCATCTACATGGTATTATATACGTGTATGCTGACCATGTGGCTCTGTTTGTAAAGCCAACAGTGCAGGATTTGGTAACGGTTCGTGGCATTCTGCAAATCTTCGGTGAAGCCTCTGGACTACACGTCAACTATCGAAAGTCCACTGCAACCATGATTAGAGGAGATCCTGACAATGGTGCATTGATTTAGCAGGTGTAGCCATGCCCTCTGGCGAAATTCCCTATCAGATACTTGGGTTTGCAGCTGGCCCTTCGACCCCTTACCAAAGCAGAATGGCAACCTATGTTGGATAAGTCCTAATCAAATCAGTTATCTCAGCCAAGACAGTCCATCACTTTGTGATTGCAGACAGACCGGTGCGGTTATTGGAGGAAATGGATAAATGGATGAGATCATTCTTCTGGGTTGGGTCTGATGAGGTAAATGGAGGACAATGGTTTGTGGCATCGAACAAATCTATAAAATGACATGCTTTGGTGGTCTTGCAGTCAAGAATCTCAAGCTACAAGGCCTTGCGCTCAGATCTCGTTGGGAATGGTCAACAAGAACTGATCCTGATCATCCTTGGCAAAGCTTGCCAATGCTGAAGGATTCCAGGCAGCTGCCGTGTTTGACAATTTGGTACAGATCAACGTGGGTAATGGGAATTGGGAAGCATACAATGTTCTGGAAAGCGATGGACCGGCGGACTATCAACCAATGATACTGCACCATTAGTCACGCTGTTTGTCAACACGAGATGCAAAAACAGCAGAACAGTGGAAAGGGGCTGCAGGAAAACAGGTGAAACTTGGACATCACGAATGGTCTGTGTCCTCGAGGCGAGATGTAGTGTGTGCAACTACGATGGTCATCAATGTTGTTCAGTACGATCCTGCAGTTGAAGACAGCTTCTCATGGCCCTGGTCCTCAACAGGAGAATATTCAGAAAAATCGACTTACAAAATGTTGCATCAAGATGCTGAGCGTTTCGCGGCGACGGCGAGTGTTTGGAAAAATGGTGCTCCCCTGAAGTGCAAAATTTTCATGTGGCTGTCCCTGTAACATCAACTCTGGACAAATGATCGGAGAGCGGGACACAGGTTGGAGGATTAGTCCTCGACATGCTACGTTTGTCTGCAAGAGGAGGACAAGATGGAGCACTTTTGATTCAGTGTGTGCATGCTAGGCAGGTGTGGCACACACTATTTCAGGCTCTGGGAGTGGTAGACGTAGCGCCAGACAGAAGCAACACCTTGGAGCAGTGGTGGAGTAGGGAAAGGATCAGATTCAGTGTCAAGATGAAGAAGGAATTTGATGCCTTGGTAATCTTGACCTGCTGGTCACTCTGGACGAACAGGAATGATGGGTCTTTGCTAATGAGAGGAAACAACACCCTACGGATCAGTTGGACACCAGAATCATGGCAGATCTCAAGCAATGGTCATTGTCGAGGAGAAGAGTTATGGGTTTTCTGCAAATAGTGTGGGTAGCTTAGGTATGGAGTTGTATGGTGTTGTGTCTCTCTGCCCTAACGTTCGCGATTAGGGTATGATTTGGCAATTATTTCTGACTACTATAAAAGTACGGTACGCCGTTGGCGTATTCTCATAAAAATATATAGGACAATATTAAGTCATTATTTGTTCTTAGTGCATATTATACCCTACTTTGATGTTTTCTGAAATCCATTGTTCAATATTCATGTTTTCGAAGGGAAGGCAGTCTCCATACATCCTAGTTTCTTAGAGTTATCATTTTCCTCTTTTAAATTCTTGGGAGTAAATTTAATAAAAACATGGAGCAAATGGATGACAATTGAAAAATAAATGTCCGTCTATTACGAGTGAGCCAAAGTTGATAAAGAGAGTACTTTTCACTACGATACACATGCCCGTGGGAGGTTTGTAGTACATGGAATTATGGAAGTATGTGGTTAAAACATAGCACACAGACACATTCATATCAATTGGACTTTTGAGAAGTAACACACGAAAAGTTGCAGAAAGACGAGAACTTATACATACTTGGCACCAATGCAGTCCATGGTACATATAAATGGCTGATCATTTTCTCCTAGCCCAGCAATAATTGGCTGGCAGAAGTATGGCCCAAACCTACATATCATGAAGTAACTCTGTTAGCCATCTACACTGTTGAGCAAATAGAAGAGATGGTAATGGGCCAGTATATACTGTATCTACACAAACATCCTACAGATTTCAGCTAATCAAAAAATGTGATCTAAGAATCACATTGAACAAATAAAGGAGATATAACAACAAGACAACTTGCGCAACGCATCAGCATAACTACAGAATACATTGAACTACATACCAGAGGATAACATTTCAAACTGCAGCAGCACGATATCATCAATCAATTTTCTTAAATCACAAATGTTCTTATGGACATTAACCCAATAGAAGGGCACACCAACAGCAATTCAGTTCAAGAAGTACAAATTTACATCATATTCTCAGCAGTTGTTCATGTGTTCACATGAATCAGTACTTTTTGCACCATCCCCATTGCGTGCCTCTACAAATAAAGTTACCAAGTCTTGAAACATCTCACCTCTTCTCGTAGAGGAGGGCAGAGACGAGGCTGGCGAAGGTCTCAGGCTTCATGTCCCTCTCCTCCCGCAGCTGGTACAGTTTGTGCTTAAACACCAGCCGCTGGTACCTACGCACACATAACGCAGCACACGCACGTCAAACCCTATCCCTAAACTGAGGACAGACTCCAAATCCGGCGGGATCAACCACGCAACCAAAGAAAGAAATCAAGGATTCGAAACCCACAGCGTCTGGGCGTCGGTGGCGAGGCCGGAGAGGCCGATGTACAGCTTGCCGTGGATCTTGAAGACCCTCTGGAAGTCGGTGGCGACGGTCTGCAGCTGCACGCCGAGGCGCCGGTCGCTGGCGATCGCGAAGCAGTTCTTCCCCACCATCGCCACCACGGCGCTCCCGTTGTACTCGAATATCTGCGGAAGGAAAGCGGGACCGCGCGGATCAGACGGGGGAACCGAACCGAGTAGACGAGCTAGGGCTTTTCCGTGAGGAGGAGATCGGAGGCTCCGGTTCCGGTGTCGAGGGACGCTTACCGACATGGTCGGCGGAGATGAGTTCAACAGCGGCGGAGGTCGGCGGAGCAAGAGGAGGCGGCGGCGCGCGGCGGCTTCGGTTTTCCGGCGACGGGAAAAAAAGTGGCGAGCGGGCTGTGTAATTGGGTGGTTTGCTTCTCCTGTTAATGCGTGCAGATACGGGCCTAGAAGTCATTCCGGGCCGGGTCGGAACGACTTACGTCAGAATGAGTGACAAATCGGCCTATGGACCAGAGAAATTTCTTCCGGCCCAGACAAGTATTCTAGGCCTAGATTTATTTTTTTGAGAAAATTATAGGCCTCTAGATTAGTTTGCTGGACTAGCGAAATCACTAGAAAAAGAGAAATCTATCCGAAGGTCACCATTCTCGCCTCGCCAGGTGTCATCTTCTCCTTTGCGTTGTCCCCCGCAGGTCTCTGCATGTCTGTCAAGTGTCCCAGCGAGAATAAAGGTGAATGGAAGAGAAGGCCCGTAACTGGCCCCCTTCTATCCGCCATTTGTTGTCCATCCAACTGATAAGATTTATCCACGTCTCTCCTTTTATTTTATTTAGGATCGAGTGAGGACATCTTTCCCTTCAATGAGGGTTCGTTGTGTATTCTGAGAAAAAATAATGTCAATTGGATTGCCCGTTTATAATTTAATAGCGTTTTAGGACCATATAAGACTTACTGAATTTTTTTCTATTTTTTTCTGAAATGTTAAAATTGCGAATTCACTTTTTCTTGATCAATCTTATTATTGGATGAATGATGAAGGGTGGATAGAAGGGGGCCAGTTACCGTGTGACTTGCCACTGAATCCCTGCCCTTCGGGAGGGTGGCAGCACAATTTTTCTCCTTTTCTTTCCAAGACCAAAGTTTCAAAGCGAAATATCTTTTGAACCGTTCATATTTGAAAATTCTCATGTTAGGATCAACAAAACCAAATCTCATGTTGACGGATTTTGACCTACTCCAAAAGTTTAATACATGTACTTCGGGTTCACCGTACTTGTACTTTGGGATTTCATAATAGTTTTGTACTCGGGAGCGTGTGTTTGTACTTCAGCTTTCAGTTTTTAACTTGGGATTTCCCTGTTCTTATACTTCGTGTTTACTTTGTACTTTGGGAGTTTTGTACTTCCAATTTTTTTGTACTTCCTGATTTTTTGTCCTTTGTCTTTGTGTGTATATGTACTCCACCGTTATGTGTACATGTACTCCGCATTGTGTCTACATATACTCCGTCTTTATGCGTACTTTGCACTTTATTGTCCTGTTTGCTTTGTACATTATTGTCTAGTTGTACTATTTCAATTACGTGTATTCTGTAGCTACGAGAGAAAAATAGAGGAAAGAAAATAGTAAAAAATGTGCACTGTCGAGCCCGCCATGAACTGCTACGGCGTCTACACTGCAGTCATGTTCACTACCGATGCTCTATAGCCATGTTCAAAACAACTGAATGCAAATGAGGCTGCGAAAAGAAGCAACACCGAGACAACAACTGAACTAGAAGACTCCTGAATATAGCTGGGATCAGATTAGAGGAGTAGGGAGAGGCGTGGCTTCAAGTAATAGACTATGTTGTGCGTGTAGTGTCCATCTCTGAATGTAATTAGCGCGTATGTATTTGCACCTCCATGGGCACCCACGGACCACGGCATCGCTAGTCAAGTTTTTTTTTTTGAACATACCATTCCATTACTTAACAGGGACAACAGCATCGCTAGCAATAGTGTTTATTACTCCCTCCGTTCGGAAAAGGATGTCACAAAAATGGGCTATTTATAGACCATTTTTGTGACATCCTTTTCCGAATGGAGGGAGTACAAAACTGGGGGCAGAGTCTTCCCAGAATAAGTCAGACATGTCTGACTGAATACCAAATTTTGCAAGCGCGTCGGCTGCAGAATTACAGGCACGCCGGCTGAAGGAAAACGCAAACTGCTCAAGGTTCAGGTTATAGATTATTTTGGCTTCCTTCACTAGCACACGAATGGTGGACAGATCATACTCACAGGTATTGAGAGCCTTTACCATGTTGGAAGAATCTGATTCGAAGACAACTCGAGACGCTCCCAGTCTTGTAGCTCCCTCGACCGCAGCGAGACAGGCGACCGCTTCAGCTTTGGCAGCTCTTTATCTCCATCACCACAGTGGCCGACACTTCGGTCTATCCACTGACGCTCCCCTTCGTCCCTGCCGCTAGCGCTCAAGAGCCCTGCAACTTCAGGGCCGTCTCACTATCCCATGGGCAATAAGATACCAAAATGCAACGGAAGTGTGTTGTGTGCCGCGTAAAAATCGAATCTTGTAGGCATTGATCAAGCAGTGATATGGGCAATAAGTTTGTACGGAGTACATGCATACAGGCATTTGTTTCTTGTACAAAGGTTGCCAAAATATTTGCGAGACATACCTGATTAACAATAGGCACAGTACTTTGGCAAGTCTAAAGCAATCTCACCACAGCTCCAACTGACAAACGTTGTATACGAACCCCAGTGATCTGATTTGAACAACCCTTGCGCGAGTGGCAACCCTAGTACACGAACCAAACAAGTTCAGACTATCTTATCATGTGCACCAGGCACATGATGACGGTATCATCGGGTCAAGCAAAAAAGCCTATTCAGACAAGAGCACACATGATTACACTTTCAGATTTCAACTCCAAGGTGTAGGATCGAAAAGAGAGCCAACATCATATGCATCTTTCATGATTATTAAGGTTCCTTAGTTTGTGAAATAAATGGACCATGCAGGCTTTAGGCCGAATGAAGGAACAATCGCCTACGTGATCTAGGGCTACAAGTGTCGCAAACTCAGTCCATTCTTTCTTCCCTTGAGCACTCTCTCTCAAACTTCAGTGGGTGTTCTGCAACCAGGAAAGCAAAGTTTCAGAAAATGAGGAAGGACTTCGAAGGAATTCGCAACCACCTTCCTCTCTAATGCCTCGTTTGGATGTCTATATTGGGGGGTGGATATTGGATATTCGGAGTTTTCTTACGCGAATATAGCGAATGTCGCTGTTTGGTTGTACTGGATATTCGCCGTAGACATTCGCTCTCAATATTGGCCCAACCCTCGCGCAGGCAAAACGGGCCTCGAGTCAATCTCCACCGAAACCCCTGGAGATCGTCGGATATTCGCGTCGCGCGACTCCATCCCGCACATGTTCGCTGTTCTCGCAGCTCGCACGGACGCGAGGCGAGGCGAAGACCTAGGCGGCCCAGGTCGATTCTCTCTCCCCGCCGCCGCTGCTCTGTCTCCCGAGCGGCCGGTCGCCGGCGGCCCTCTGCTCGACGCCGCTCCGTACCCTGCTCGACGCCGCTCCGTTCCCGTCCGGCCGCCGCCGCCGCGGTCGGAGCTCCCGTAGCGATCTGCCCCGCCTTTCGCCGCAACGACAGCAGCTGCGCCGGACCGGAGCCGCCCTTCCCCACACCGGCCCAGCCCGGTTTTGCCCGAAGGCCTCCATCCAGCTCGCCTGCAACTGCCCTCCGATTAATTATGTATCTGAAGAAAACAAAAGAAGGAAGAGGAGAAGAATTGTGTTCATGAAACTATACTTTGAATCCACTCTTCTTGCGTTGGCATATCTTAGTACACGAAGACTATCGAGGGTTTTAGGGAGCTTTACCGACGATGAGCATAGATTGTCGCATGGGTGAAGCAATACTGGTGAAGGTGCTAGGACAGGTGCCGAGGCTGCGACTGAGACTGACACTGTACCAGCAGCAGCAGCAACACCTGAGGCAAATGATATCTCTCCTGAATTGGTTGGGCCATCATCAAAGAAGCCACGCATGGGTGAAGCAATTATGTGCATGCTTGGAGATGTGAAGACGTCTTTTGCTGATGCAATGAAGTCAACTGAGCCAGTACAAGCGAATCAGGCTACTTCTCAATATCTTGTTTGCTATCCGAATATCTAATACATCCAAACAGAAATATTGATATTCAATCTCAATATCAATATCCTGGATATTGGACATTCATCCCAATATAATATCTAGGCTCTCAATATATACATCCAAACGAGGCATAAACTCCAGCATGGCGCTAGTTGGCGCAATTACTAATGCTATGGTGCATAGTTAGAAAACTGTGATGGTTCAATAAATCTGGCGTTCTAATAAACTTGTTGAGGGGGTTAGCATTTTTTGGGTACTTTTGCAGACCAAGTGCCCAAATAATGAATTACATAAGTAGCCGGTCAGCTAAGAGATGGTCGTATACTCACATGCATATTTTTTATATTATATAGAGATTAAGAGATATGTGGAACTTACCCAATGAGAAGATAACCTCCCTAGCCACACAGGCAATCAGGGTCGATAGAATACACGAATGCTTGTGAGACTGTCTCAAATAGTTCAGGTTCCTTTATCAAGTAAAATTTTGAACAAATAAATTGTCACATTTACCGTGTGAAACCATGTAACGGAAATTACAATAGCATTCTGCATAACAAACACTTTAGCATGCTATTTAACTACTCCCTCATACAAAACGTCACGTTGTGTTGTCCCAAAAGAAAAATTTGGAGATCAGGTATGTTAGACTTACAATATCAAAGGAGTACAAGCGTCCATCACAGGAGGATATCAACACCTGCCATTAACATACACAATTTTTTTTGTTCAGATTGCTTCAAACTAGATGCTTATCAAGTTATGAACTGTAGTAATGGTCAAGGCATTAGTTCGTGAATAAACAACCTGTTGCAGAATTGTCGAAGTTACAAATTGTACATTGTCTAGTAATATGAATATAGAACTCCATAGGATAAACAAGAGCTTGGCAATTGAAAATGCACATAAATAGAGATAGTACCTGAGAAGGAAGGGCAGACGACACAAATGCACCGGCAAAAATAGAACCACCAACAGTTGCCTGAGTTTTTGCATTAGTTATGGCTCTTGTTACTGTAGTTGTTAAGAAGTGAAACACTAACACGAATAACACAAGATCAAGTGCAATAGAATCTTGACATTGACATAAATAAGGGGGTCTAAAATTTCTTTGTTGACACAACTGTAATTGTTCTCTGAGTTCTTCGCTCTACGCTAATTCATTGGCATAAAGTACAGTAGCTTTGGTTTACCAGATGTTTGGTGTTCCTACCATGCAGCTCTACAAAAACTACTTTTCATTGCTACATCAGTATGTTGCAGAACTTGACTTTGCAACAATAGTTTCACAACATAACTGTGAAAAGAAAGAAGGGCTGTTGTACCTCGCAGACAACAGTGTCATGTGAGTTCAACGCAATCACCAGACCGTTCACGAAGAAACAAATGACTGCAAAATGCAACTCTAGTAAACAGCATAAATTGGTATCATGTACAGAAGCCTTTCTTTCTATCAATGCATCGAGACATAAAGCATTTGCATTTTCTCAAAAAAGCATAAATTGCATCTTTAACTGAAAGTACCGAAAGAATAGAGCAAATTCCTGGTACTAAAATACTCAGGTTACGTTTAACAAGTGTGCCATTGCATTCTTAACCAAAAAATAGTGCATATCAAGACAGTATAGTTTAGCTTTATACAACTCAACATAATTGTATCCTAATAGCGTTAACCTTGGCCCTTCACATAATAATGTCATATTTATCAAGCATGCCAGAGCCACCATAACAGTTCTCAACATAATTGTATAGTTTAGCCACGCACAGTTGCACTGCTACAGTTAATTTAAAACAGTTATCTTCAGGCCACCATAACAGTTTCAGAAGAAATAATTATTATTGATGTTGCAATACAGGGGGGAACTTCTCAATTCAATTTTTCCTCTCAAACATGAAAGTCTCCGACGAAAAAAAGTGCATTACACCTGATTATTTGTTACGAATAGTTTTGGAATATTACGAAAAAGGTGTGCATGAACTAAATGGTGAAATATAGATGAAAAGTGAATTTCAATGAAATGAAACGCAAAGTATTTGTGGTTTCTCGGAAAAAAAGTGTGATGAGTGGTAGACTAGTAGTAATGTACTATTTAAAGAAAGAACATCAAAAGAAAGATTTTGGTATGATACCATATTAAATTTCCTGTCATGTCCACAATTGGTTGCATTTTTACCTGAAAGAATATTCATAATTTTGAGATTTGAAATGTCACAAACATTTTGAGAGTTGACACGATCAGGTTCTAGTTGGATGCTTTCTTGCACGCTCCATCATCTAAGCTATACCAAAATAAATACTCAGTAAGTTTGTATCAACATTATTAACTTTGACATGCTAGAATTTACTTCCATCATAGACCTTTGCACAACTTAACCGTAAATTTGGTCCCTTCTGTTACTATTTCACTTGCAGCAATTGGAGAACTATATCCTACTCAAATGGACATATCCCGGTCAAAAAAAGCTTAAGTGTACAATTAGGAAGATTTCCGAAAATCAAAGTTCCCAAAGAAGTTTTATTTACATCTAGCTGGCAAAACAATCAGTCCCTTGTCATTCTTAATGTTCACTCAGAGATGGGACAAAAATACAGCTGCCATGTATCAAGTGAGGCTTAAAAGAGATTTCAAATAAAAAATGCAGCATTTGTACCTCTCCATCTGTTTGAACTGCCCAAGATTTACCAGTCGATATATCATGAAAGTAAATTTCCTTTATAACATCCAATCACAACCTGTCCAAGAGAGTAACTATGAGCTGGCTAGCAAAATGCTTGGTAATTTGGTCTGCCATTTATTGCTTAGTTCAAGAATCACTTACCTCTGAAAAGTCACCAGTTATAGCAGCAGAACACTCAACACGTCCTTCTATTTTGACAGTCCACCTCACTGAACAACTGGTACAATAAATTGGCAGCAAGTTTCAGTATGCATGTCAGGTTCGGTCTGATGTCTGATTGCGTCAAATTAAAATGAGTACATCATGAAAGCATACATGGCACACAAGATTGCTGATGATTTAGAATTCAGAGAAAATCAGAATAATAAAATGAACAATGACCAATTAAGAACTAGCAAGCAAAACTCTAACAATGCAGAGAAATATGTGAATGAAACCCAATAAATATGTGAGGCATCACCAAATGAATTCAACGGAATGTTCCAAAGTTCCTGAAGATAGCGTGTTTTGGTGCATGAGACATATGAGCAGACATCATCAAGTTGCAGTTTTCCTTCACAGACATTGTCGGGGATGTGACCCCGGGTACCCCAGAGTTGTTGCTTTGACCGAAGCTCCTAGGACGTCAGATGCACTCCAAGTCGAGGCAGGTGGCCTCGACTCTTCATCCCTAACCGGATCACTCTCCGATGATGACGGGACATCCCTAACCGGATCACTCTCCGCCTACGCCGGGACATCCCTAACCGGATCACACTTCCCTAACCGGATCACTCTCCGCCGACGCCGGGACATCCCTAACCGGATCACACTCCGCCGGCGCCGGGACATCCCTAACCGGATCACTCCCCGCAGACGCCGACGTCTCCATCCCTAACCGGATCACTCTCCGCCGATGCCGGGACATCCTTATCCGAATCATCATAAATATCTTCGGGAGAGGATAAGAAGAGGACGTGGAGATTCAGAAGACAACGGCTAGAAGACAAAGGAAAGGACGGCATCTCCCGGAGATGCCGGAGACAGAAGCTAGAAGACAAAGGAGCCCAGTTAGCTCAGTGCTACAATGCATGAACAGTGTTTCTTGTCTGTTTGACCTCTCACTTGTCCCCTGGGCACCTATATAAAGGGCACCAGGGGGAAGAGGCAGGAGAAGGCTCCCCACGCAGCCTCGTTTCCCCCTTTGGCTTAGCTTCTTCTTCTTCCTCGAGCTCCTCTTCATGGCTAGCTCCTCACAGCTCAAGGAGCACTTGTACAAATCATATACAAAGAGGAGAATACACCGGGTAGGCTAGTGCTGCAGTAGGGGTTTTACCTCCTCACGCGGGCCCTGAAGCAGGGTACATCGTGGTGTGCTTGTGCTTGTGTTTGTGTTCTTGGTTTCTTGCTTGTGTTCTTGCGGTTCTCGTTCATCTTTCCTTGTGTGCTTCTTGAGCGCAATCCCTCCCCGAATCCACAAGCATCCGTTCGGCCCCAGAATAAGCCACCCCGTGGCATCTGCGTGATTCCTACCACGACAGTTGGCGCCCACCGTGGGGCTGATAGTGGTGCTTGCCGGATCAATTCGGACGGGATCTGCGGCATCAACGCGGGGACTCGACATCACCGCTGTCCTCCGCGCTCTAGCTCACTGCGGTGAGCTGAGGCTGGCGTAGCCTCCGCCAGCGGGCGTCATCAGCAGATCTCAGTTCTATCCCTGCTCCGCGTCCCGCTTCGCCGGCTCGCTGGCCGCGTTCCAGCCATGTATCCTCCGTTCAGGTCAGTGCCGGCTGGCCGCGTCTCGGCTGTTCCTCCGCGCGCCCGTGCGCCCGAGTTCCTCGTCTTCTTCCGCGGCCAGCTGCGCCTCACTGCCCGGCTCCGGCCTTTCCGCGCCCGTGTACGCGCCGGCTGGTCCGTCGCCGGCCTGCTAGCCTCCTTGCTGGCCGGCTACTCCGCTGCTTCCCCGTCGGATAGTTAGTCCATGTACAAAGAATCAGCAGTACAATAGGCTCGTCCTGCGTAGTGTGCCGGCCGCTCACTCATCCGGATTACTATTCAGCCAATGCATGGGGCGAGTATGTGTGAGCTAGCCTCGCGTGTGTTTCTGTGCACTCGAGCCAGGCCTGCACGTGTGGAGCAGATTTGTGCTTGCATGTGTGAGCAGCTACCTACCTTGCCAAGTGCACCAACGATGCATCCAGAAAAAGGAAGAGAGAGAGTGTAACATCCCAAATTTATAATAAGAATAAATAAGACCCAAAATTCAGAACCAACAAAAACTTTTTGAATTACTTCACTAATGATTGTGTTTTCCTTTAAATTGTTCTGCTTGACCTTTTGTAACTTGATGTTTGTGATTGTTTGACTAGTAAATGTCAACCCAAGAAATCAACCTAAGTAAAAATATATTTAAAACTCTGGTGATCATGTTATGACAAGAATATATTCCATATATCTTTTCCATTCATATGTTGGCCAAAAGTCTATTTCAATAATCATTTGGTTTTATTAGCAAATAAAATACCCACTCTTGAGAAGATAAAAGTATTTCCAAAATTACATGTTTCAAAAATATGGAGATCTATCTGTGATCTCCTATCTATTCTTCAACCTTGATATTTTACAATCCCTATTTTATAAACTCCTATGTTTCCACTCCATTTGAAAATAACTCTAGTGGGAAATATATTACCTCACATATTTCCATTCTCAAACCTTTTTGAAAACTATTAATATATGAGGTGAGACATTTCCTACCCATCATCTTGTCATAATTAAGTTTGATCATTTTCAAGATAGTATTGTTAAATAAGGAAATTATAGTATGATAAATTCTTGTGGTTTGATTTGTGTGATCTTGATTGTGTTGCTGATATTGTTGTGTTATTGCTCTTGTGTGTGATTTCTTGTGAGGATAATTCCTCAGTGGTGTTAATGCTAAAATAGGACACACTTGGCAACCAAATTTGGAGTGCGACTTGAATAAGAACAAACCCTCTAAAATTATGCACACCCAAGTTAAACTCCTAAAATTTAGGGAGATGATCTCAATAAAACTCCCTCTCTGTCTATTCCTCTATTCTATGAAAACAATTATATTTTCTTTATCAAAATTCTAGGAGTGAGATGAACTAATAATCATCCCCACTTCATATCACTCCCTCCTCAAGTAAACCTACTTTTCGATTTAAAACAAACCCCTCAATTCATTTATTAAAAAGGAAATGAAGGTCATGAGTTAAAAATGATCTTCATAAATAATTTCCCTCTAAAATTCTTTATTTCCTCCAAACAAATGTTTTCTCTATGAAAATAAAACTTATTTGAAGTTATCATATTTGTCAAAGAAATTCCAAAAGTTCAAAACCATATTTTATCACATGCTTTAAAAATATTAAAGGAGTATCAAATACTAATTTCCAAAAATGATTTATTTAAACCCTATGAACAAATATTGCTCAAAACATTTTATTTTCAAAAACCAATTTTTGTGGAGTTTCCTCATGTATATGGGAGGCTACATGAATTTTCTCAAATTTTTGTAACATGTTTAAGCACCCCAATTAAATCACTGAAAACCTACTGGTTTTAAAAAGGGAATAAAAGAAAAGAAGAAAAAGGTCCTAGATGAAAAAGGAAGAAAGATTCCAGGGGGCTTTTCGCAAGAACTTCATTGACCCCCTGTAGCAGCAATGTCACACGCCACCGACGCCGTGCTTCCTCCGCCATGTCGACATCGCCGTGCACCCTGCGCCTCGCCCCTGCCGCACGCCTCGCCCTGGAGAAGATAAGAAGCACGCCACTCCTCTGCCTCCCCCGTGCTCCCTCACTCCTCCCTGCTCCCTCTCCCTCTCCACTTATTTCTCTTCCACTGCCCGAACTCCAGCCGAGCTCGCCGTCGAGCCTCGCCATCGATTTGAGCCTCCCCCCTCCCAATCCAAGACCACCAGAAGGTCTGCCTCGAGGTCCTCTTCGTCCACGACCAAGGAATCGCGAAGGGACGCCCGAAATCGCCCCCACCGAACTCATCCCCTTCTTCTCCGGCTATCACCTTCCAGGAAGCTCGCGGGCTACACCCTCCTCCATTCTTCGCCATTGTTGCATCTCTGAGGTCCCCTCCTCGCAAGCTTCCTCATGAGCCACTTCTTTTGTCCAGGGATCGCCGGAATCGCCGACGCCAACCTCGCCCCGTTCCTCGCCGTGCCTCGCTTGCTCTGCTCTCCGTGTCGAGGAAGAAGAGGGAGGCCCGTACCGCTTCGCTCGTGTAGGTGGGCAGCTGGTTGGGCTGCTCTCCGCACTGCTCGGCCCATCCCTGCCAGATCCGGGCCAGACCGAGCCCATTCCTCTTTTTCTAATAGGTTATTTTCCTGATTGATATTCCCTGTTAAGTATGCTCTAGGAAATAAATCACCAATAAATCCCTGTGATAGATAATTGGTTGAATTAAATTTTGTTGTGTTCATCTATGTTTTCTTAAACATGTAGAGTTGGTTGCTTGCTAAAATCTATTTTTATTTGTTGTGTAAATTAAATCTTGCAGAAAGAGAAGTTTTCACTAAATAATCAATATCTAGAGTTTTATAACTCCAAATATTGCAAACTAAAATTCCCTGGATAGCTTGAAGTGATACCTTTCTAGATCTGTTGGTCTTGTATGCAAATGAATCCTAAAACAAAAGTTATATTCATTCTTGTAAACACACCAGTAGCACTTTAGTGATTTTTATAGATTTTTGTGAAATGAATTTTGGAGTAAATCCAATTGGATTGTCTTCTGTATGTGTAGGAGAACATATTCCTAGCTTGGCATGGTTGTTTGATTTACAGAACTCTCTAGGTGCAATTTTTAGTAAAAGTGTTGTTCTGCCACTAATAAAAAGAAATTAGATTAATTGCTTTTAGTTATGAATTTGTGGTTTGTGTTGATTGTTGATTGTTTTGGTACTGTCACTTGTGTGTTACTAATCTTTAAACATGATAAAGTATGTTAGTACTGTTGGTGGCTTGTGCTAATCTTGTTTGAGTTAAACATGTGTGGTTAAAGATGAATATGATGTTTCCAACTAATAATCAATTTCGCTTGGGTGCTTGAGAATTTAAGTAAACCAAATTCAATATCTCGAGAAGTAGGAATCCAAATAAATCAAACTCAAATGTTCTAGAAATCTTATGAAAATCTTTAACTCACCAAAGTGGTTTCATCTCATTTAGATTATTAATTAAAATATGGTATTTAAAATGCCACAGAAGGTTTAAAACACCATATGAATTGTTTCTGGAGTTATATTAGTCCAAATGACATGAAACCATTTTTTTTAGCTTAGTACTGTGATAACTTAGCTCCCCTAATTTTGGTAGAATTAATTGAGCATTATTAATTATTTAGCATTAGATTAAAGTTTAGAAAACCTTTCTGGACTAAAACAATTATAGAAAAATAATGGTTAATCCAAATGAGTTAGGACCAATTTTGTTAGGTCACATTTAATCAGGGTTAGTTACCCCTGAAAGGACTTAATTTTTGAATAATAATAACTTGAGTTGTAGCAAAAACTTGATTTATTAGTTTCTGTAATAAAACAATTGTGTAGGGGGTTTATTAACTCCAATCAAGTTGAATCCAATTGGGTTGTCTTCTACACATCAGTAGCTTTCTGTATAATTTTAGTTCATATTTTTGTGATCAACAGAACCCAAGTTGTGTAATTAAACTTGAATAACTAGGTTCTGCCCTATTTAAGACATCACTAAATAGTAGATAATTAAATGGAAATAAAAGTGTGTTGCCTTGTGTGTGCAGTAGCTAGGTATGATGTTTATGAGTGTTATGTTGTGATGTCTTGCGTGTTTGGATTAATTTCTTGTTTGCATCTAGATAAGTGTGGTGATTGCTAAACTTGTTTGTTAAATAATAATGTTCCCTCATGATTGTTGTTTGTTAGTATGGCTTGATGATTGTTGCTTGATTAAATGAGTGCTATGTTTTGGTATGATTCCTTGTTGGTATCCCACGTGTGAGTTGGTTTGCTTATTGTGTGTTGTTTTATTTTCATGTTTGCGACGCTAGACATTAACGCTACCGGAGTGGTCTTTGGAGAGGATTTATCGAAGAATGATGGGAGTTTATTTATTTATCAGTAAGAAGAAGTCCAGGAACTTTATGCTGCAATCAGGCAAGCTACTTCACTGAGCTTGCATCTATATACATCTATTTTGATTCACATGTTTTACGTTTAAAAAGCATAAGTGATTTACGTGGTGTTTGCCACTAAAGCTATGATTTTGAAAACCCTTTTCCAAAATACAAGTACATTATTGAGACACCCGATATAGAGGTGTTAGTAGTGTGCAGTAATTTCTAAATGTATTTGTTTTTACTCAAAAGCTTTCTATGAAACTCTCTTGGTGAGATTACGATCCACCCAAGTTTTGGTTAAAAGTATTTTGCTATGAAAAGTGGAAATGATTTTGAAAGCCTTTTCAAAAGTTTATAAAAAACTATTTTTCCACTCTATGTAGAAATATCAGTTTGTTTATATAAAACTATAGGATGGAAAAAAAAACATTGTTTATTCAAAACTCCTTTGAAAATCCTTGGATGAATTATGGTATGCCGAGATGTCGGTGATGGAATGGAGAAATGGAGAATGGTGATGTTTATGAAAATGCACATTGTGTCCTTGTACTTACATCCCCAGCCGAAAATCTGTGCGACCACATTTACCCACATATGGGCAAGGGCGTAGTCATATAATTTGCTCGTGTTAGTACTGGATGCCTCAATAACGAGGATAACCTCGTTCCATGAGGGGATGGTCTGAGGACCTACCCCCTGACCCGGGTCCTCTAAAGAGAAGAACGCCTAAGGGCACGCCTAAGGGCTGTTATGATATGAATTGGAGATAGAGGATTTGTAGGGCCATTAAAATTCGCCGGCCAGAACTACGAGTCCTCACACTTAGTTTCTGAGGATTTAAGTGTCGATGGAATGTTTCGTAGCGGTAGGGTCCTATACTAGCATGAGCAAAGGGCATGCTATGGCCGGGAACTCAACTTCGCATACCCCTGGTATGGCGGGACGTGGCTGACACGATGAGTGACCGGATGGGTGTGGGAAAAGCGTGCTACCTCTGCAGAGGGTAAAACTATTCGAATAGCCGAATCCTCGGATATGGACAGTTGGGAAGAACTACTAAGACCATGTGCAAGCTTTGCAAGTTTTGAAAAGTGTTTAGGTTTAAAATGAAATTGAAGTGGAGATGATGTTTCATATCTGTTCCAATAAGTTGGTATGAGGTGCTGGAGGAGGAGTGACCCTGAAGGGGCTATGATCGGAAAAGGAAGAGTTTTGGAGAAATGGACAAGATGGTGATTTTCGAGGAAAAAGGTTTTAAAAGAGATTTCTTACCTTTTTGACCAAAGGTATATTTTCGAGAAAAAGGTTTAAAAAGACTTCTTACCCTTTTTCAACAAACATGGTGAGAAAACTATTTTTCCAAAGGGTTTGTTTCCAACCAAGATATTGAGAAACTACTTTTCAAAATATTTTGCCTTCAACAAGGATATAAAATCTACTCTTCTCTTTTTCAATAATGATATAGAGATGTTTTTCTAAAACTAAAGGTTTTAAAGATTATCAAAACTAGTGCATGCTCAAGTTGGGGTGGTTTGCGAGTACAATCAAATGTACTCATAATGGTTTCGTCCCTGGCTATTGTCTTAGCCAGATTTTAAAGAGGAGCAGTTCGAAGAAGAGGAGTTCACTGGCGTCTTTGCGAACTAGGGCGCTTCCCAGTCAGCTGCCTGTAGGGTTAAGGCGAATGACTTGGGCTCCACGTTGTTTGGTGAATTCCGCTGCAAGTACCTGTTGAAGCTTATGACTTCAAATCACGTAAGTATATTTAGTCGGTATTTATGGATGTCCTGTGATGCCAATTCGAGTTATGTGCAACAACAAACTGATCATGGGATTGTTGCAGGAAACATAACGAGTATCTCAGATAGCTAATCCGGGGTCCTCACAGAGAGTGAAGAGAGGAAGAGGAGAGAATCTCGGCCAGCGTATGATTGTGCCGGCTGACCAGGGGAAAAGAGGAAATAGAAAAGAGAATGGCGCCGGGAGGAAGGACCGACATACTGCATATGTCGGCAGCCGAGTTAACTGCCTCACCAAATAACAGAGATAGGGATGCCGACATACATGCGTATCTCGGCCAGCGCGCGTTGCAGAGAAGAAAACATCTACCTCGGTCAAGAATTAATTGCTGAGGTCAGGCAAATAAGGGGCCGACACGAGCGTGCCGGCTAAAAAATAATGACTCGGTCAGATCGATTCAGGCCGACATGAAATATCCCGGCCGGCGTTGAAAAATATGCCTCGGGCCGAAATAAAAAAGATGATATATCAGCTTCGCCGGATTAACCGATGAACCAGGCCGGATGAGCTGTACCCGGTTTTACACTTGCAGGAGTCCTCCGTCGCGTGCCCCATTGGATCAGCTAGACCAACTGCACCCGAATCAGTCGCATCCGAGCAGTCCGAGTCTAGCCCCTCGGCGGTTGGAATATCTAGCCTGCATCCATTTATACGCCTCCATCCAGTCTGCACCAACCACGCGATGTAAGTATTTACAGCATTTGGTTCTGTACCGCACGTACATGGTTAATCCTGAAAGTAACTCGGGGACTGCCCCTTCGCTTTTTGTCTAGTGTTTCCCCCGGGACAAGATGTCTTGACCCGGGGACTGGGTAGCCAGTCTGTTTTACATCTTCTCCTAGATAAGAAAAGTAACTCGGGGACTCGGTCGAAACCGAGTCTAGTTTTTTGTGCATAGTATCTGCTGTTATATTCGTTTTCTATCAAGTTTGCCTCGGTTAGTATAATGGTTGTTTCCGTCAATTATTCTTCATGATATGTATGTTGGACTAACGTTGAAAGGTGACATCGGTTTTGTTGAGAACGTTCGTTACTGAGGTATCCTGGAAATTCGGAGTATTCCAGAAATCCGAGGGGCATTGTAATCCGGGTCATATTGGTAATCCGAATCAAATTGGTAATCCGAATCATATTGGTAATCCGAATCATATTGGAAACCCGGATCATATTGGTAATCCGAATCATATTGGTAATCCGAATCATATTGTAAATCCGGATCATATTGGAAATCCGGATCATATTGGAAATCCGGGTCATAATGGAAATCCAACGTGTCATGGTTATGTTGGTTATCTCAAAATTATCCAAGGTACCCTAGCATTATCGGTACTCTCTAGATCGCCGTTTATTTCGGTTTACCACAGTATCACGGTATCGTTCCCCATCCCGGATCGCCGTTTATTTCGGTTTGTCACAATATCATGACATCATTCCATATCCCACATCGCTGTTTATTCTGTTTGCCCGCGTATCATGGCATCATTTGTATACCAGATCTTTGTTTATGTTTGTTAGCCAGAGGCAACCTTTGAGATATGTTTTTGCAGGTTGTATGTCAGTCCAGCAGTGGCTGGAGACATCTATGTCGGTATACGTCCAAAGTGGCTAAAACCGGCATTTGAGACATGGTTACGTCAAACCAGCAGTGGCTGGAGACATCTATGTCGGTATACGCCCGAAGTGGCTAAAACCGGCATTCGAGATATGCTTATGTGAGTCCAGCAGTGGCTGGAGATATCTATGTCGGTATACGCCCGAAGTGGCTAAGAACCGACATATGAGTTATGCCCAAAGAGGCCGAGGTACCGAGACATGTGTGATATGCCCAAAGAGGCCGAGGTACCGAGATATGTGATATGCCCAGAGGGGCCGAGGTACCGAGACATGTGTGATATGCCCAAAGAGGCCGAGGTACCAAGTTATGTGATATGCCCAGAGGGGCCGAGGTACCGAGACATATGTGATATGCCCAGAGGGGCCGAGATACCGAGACATATGAGATACATACTTGCAGGTTTATGTCGGTCCAGCTTACGCTGGCGGCATCCGAGTTCGGTAAAAGCCAGGAGGGCTAACCGACGCTGGCGGCATCCCAATTCGGTAAAAGCCAGGAGGGCTAACCGACGCTGGCGGCATCCGAGTTCGGTAAAAGCCAGGAGGGCTAACCGACGCTGGCGGCATCCGAGTTCGGTAAAAGCCAGGAGGGCTAACCGACGCTGGCGGCATCCGAGTTCGGTAAAAGCCAGGAGGGCTAACCGACGCTGGCGGCATCCCAATTCGGTAAAAGCCAGGAGGGCTAACCGACGCTGGCGGCATCCGAGTTCGGTGAAAGCCAGGAGGGCTAACCGACGCTGACGGCATCCGAATTCGGTAAAAGCCAGGAGGGCTAACCGACGCTGGCGGCATCCGAGTTCGGTGAAAGCCAGGAGGGCTAAAGACCGACGCCGGCGGCATCCGAGTTCGGTAACAGCCAGGAGGGCTAAGAACCGACATATAATGGTGACCATTCAGGCAACATATTTCCAGTACAAATTGTCCATCTCGTTGTTGATTCGGGTGAGCTCGGTCAACCGGATGTCACATTTGGCCTGAAAGGCAAGGCTGTACGGTGCGGGAGGTTTCTGGTACAGTTATTTATTTTTGTAAGTCTGTGCGCGACTCTGCGAGTCCCCCACAGCCTCGGGGACTACTGTCGGGATGTGACCCCGGGTACCCCAGAGTTGTTGCTTTGACCGAAGCTCCGAGGACGTCAGATGCGCTCCAAGTCGAGGCAGGTGGCCTCGACTCTTCATCCCTAACCGGATCACTCTCCGACGATGACGGGACATCCCTAACCGGATCACTCTCCGCCTACGCCGGGACATCCCTAACCGGATCACACTTCCCTAACCGGATCACTCTCCGCCGACGCCGGGACATCCCTAACCGGATCACTCTCTGCCGACGCCGGGACATCCCTAACCGGATCACTCCCCGCAGACGCCGGCGTCTCCATCCCTAACCGGATCACTCTCCGCCGATGTCGGGACATCCTTATCCGAATCATCATAAATATCTTCGGGAGAGGATAAGAAGAGGACGTGGAGATTCAGAAGACAACGGCTAGAAGACAAAGGAAAGGACGGCATCTCCCGGAGATGCCGGAGACAGAAGCTAGAAGACAAAGGAGCCCAGTTAGCTCAGTGCTACAGTGCATGAACAGTGTTTCTTGTCTGTTTGACCTCTCACTTGTCCCCTGGGCACCTATATAAAGGGCACCAGGGGGAAGAGGCAGGAGAAGGCTCCCCACGCAGCCTCGTTTCCCCCTTTGGCTTAGCTTCTTCTTCTTCCTCGAGCTCCTCTTCATGGCTAGCTCCTCACAGCTCAAGGAGCACTTGTACAAATCATATACAAAGAGGAGAATACACCGGGTAGGCTAGTGCTGCAGTAGGGGTTTTACCTCCTCACGAGGGCCCTGAAGCAGGGTACATCGTGGTGTGCTTGTGCTTGTGTTTGTGTTCTTGGTTTCTTGCTTGTGTTCTTGCGGTTCTCGTTCATCTTTCCTTGTGTGCTTCTTGAGCGCAATCCCTCCCGAATCCACAAGCATCCGTTCGGCCCCAGAATAAGCCACCCCGTGGCATCTGCGTGATTCCCACCACGACAGACATGCATAAATCTGTTGCAACTCCCAATAGACCACTTCTTTTGTGAACAAAAATTTAGGATCCATTGACTGACCATGACATTGTTTCTGCCCTTCAAGCAGAAAAATGTCAAAGGTAATGGCTTCACAGGAAGGAAAAGGTTTGGAGTCATAGCTGGTGGAAACTTTGTGATGAGCCAACTTTGAACCGATGGCATGATATCTTGAGAAGAATGTGGGTTGCCTTATAAGCTGAGTATTATACAAACAGGCAATGGTTCTGCTGACAAAGCAGTACCGGGGAAGCAGGATCATTGGTTCTGAAACACAAGTAAAACACAGGAACAGGAAACTGCATATTATTATTCATACTAAATTCAGAACCATGAGATCCGACAAATAACAATGTTTCCCCGACTCCAGGGTTGATTACATGAAAGAAACTATGACAGGTAGTAGAGAGAAACTGGACCTCCTTGTCGAAATTAAATACAGGACTCATTAACCAAATAGAATTAAAAACAGCACTTCTTCCCCTACAGGAAAAGAACTCCATAATTGGACACCAAATATACTGACAGGACGGAGCCAAGCCCCAGTGCACAGGTTCGTCGGCAGCATGTCCCTCCTCTACGAGTCAAAGTACACCAGACTTGCAGTAGCGAGGCAGATGACCCTCCATGCAGCTTGCCTGTTCATCATCTCCTGTGCAAACTCTGGGTCTACGAGAAGGTTGGCGAGCTCAGCATCTCCTGTCATAGGCCTTCTTGAGAAGCTGCCGCGGATTATGACCTGACCATCGCCCCTGTGAATAGTATCTGTGTGGAGAACAACATCGCAGACCTCAAAGCAAATGCCTCATATTTTTTCATCCGCCAATGCACCTTCTTTTGACGCCCACTGGAAGCCAGCCACAACAGAATCCTTGATTTCATTCAGATACTGTACTCCCTTGCACATATCAACAACCATATTCGGGCCAGTGGTTTCGGGTCCAAAACACCAAATCTTCTTGGCGAGATCCTTGTCCCAACCGAACTCCTCAGACAGGATCTTGGAGCGCACCTTGGGATCCTCACGTGGGCCAATGCGGCCATCATCAATGGCCTCAGGCAGTCCTTCCTCCAAAGGGGCGAGCTTCCATATAAAGACGGTTGTGCTTGTTCGGGCACTTGCTCATCACAGTACCCATGAAGTCTTCCTGCAGATCCTTCAAATAAATTTCAAGGTGCAGCTCTCCAGCCCAGCAATAACATGCTCACCAGACTTTTCGATGGAGCAAAGGACCATTGGATCAGATGTCGCCAGCCGCTTCAAACCTTCCACAAGCTTGGGAAGATCTGAAGTAACCCTGCACTGAACATCAACACGTACCACAGGGGATACAGAAAAGTTCATTGCTCTAATTGGGCATTCACCACACTCCTTCTCGTTTGCCAGGGTAGCATTCTTCATGATGACCTGATCTAAGCCAACCAAAGCAACAGTGTTACCACAGGGATCATCCTCAACAGACTCTTGCTTCTTTCCCATCCATATAACAGTACGTTGGACACTCTTTGTATACAGATCCTTCTTCTGGCCAGGAACATAGTTGGGGCCCATGATCCGGACCTTCATGCCAGTTGCAATTCTCCCAGAGAAGACACGACCAAAAGCAAAGAATCTGCCCTTGTCAGTGCAGGGATCATCTTCGAAACATAGAGCATAAAAGGACCTTCTGGATCATAGTTTCTTATCGCAGTTACGTAGACGTCATCAAGGGGGGCCCTCATACAAGTTCTCCACATGATACTTTTGTGCTTTCGAAGGAGAAGGAAGATGGAATATCATCATCTCAAGCAGAGCAGTACTTGCCGGCAGCCAAGTTTGCATTACACATTTCATTAAAGGCTTGCTCATCAGCTCCTTCTCATCAGTCTTCATGGTCACACCAAGTTTCTGTAACATAGGGCACAATCTATCCTTCTGGTCATTCATGCAAATATTAATGATTTGCTTGATTGGCTCATAGCAGAACTGAACAAAACCTCCCTTACAAGTAGGCGATCCAGTGTTCTTGGTGGTCCATTTCTTTGTGGTTGGGTCAAAGAAGTTCTCGCCCCAGAGCCTCTCCATCATTTCAGATTGATCAACTCCAAATTTAGAGGCATACATCTTAGCAAACCTCGTGAGAGTAAATGCCCAGCCATGTAGACCAGCAGAAAAGGCAACAGTTCCCTTCTCTGGGTAGACTTGCACATTGCCAAGTTTTGCATCTTCATATGTTGCCATAATGACATTGGCATTCTCAATGACTCTGGAGAAAGTCTGGTAGGCTTCCTCACCTTCAACTTGAAGCTCAAGGAAACATTTGTCCATCTTATTCACAGTAAGGACAGGCCCAATCCTCTCGCCAAGGGATTAGCGGAGCACAGTTTCAGTTTGCACACAGACACCCTCAATACAGTCAACCACCACCAAAGCACCATCAGTTATCCGAAGAGCAGCTGTGACTTCCAAACAGAAATCAACGTGCCCAGGTGAATCAATAAGGTTTATCAGGTACTCATTGCCATCTCTCTCGCCCTTATAAGCCCTGAGTGATTCATCAGTCATCTCATATCATGTCCATCCACTGCGTGTAATTGCAGATGTTCGAGGCATAGAGGGCTTTCCTCACATCCTCAATCAGCTGTGCCTTGTGGAAAGGTACGTCACTGGTGCAGTCACCTTGGAACATCTTGGAAGCTGCAACCCGCTGAGGAACATGGAATCCAAGGAGGCCTCAATGGTAGGAGCAACCACGGAGAGCTCAGCAGCCTGCTGCACTGTCCACTTCCCGGTTTACTTTATCCCCGTCTTGTCCACCACCTTGTGGACCTAGTAGCCTTCACACCCTGTTTATTCTTGATGCCAAAAATATCGGCACTGATCTTGACCAAGAAACTGGTGAGAGCCATCTCCTACCTGCAAGAGGATGCACCAAACACATCATGCATAGAACAATGCCAACTACTTGTAAATAAAATATCAGACTAGAAAGGTTAGAAACCTTTACAAACCCACTGATCAGACAAATGAATTAGAAATCAAGAAAAAAGATCAATGCCACAAACAAAAGTATGATTTATGAATCGGATTGAGAAAATAAGGACACATAACAAGAAGAACAATTGCACAGCAGCATCGGCATATAACTATGAAAAGCACAAAAGCATTTATAGATATACAGTACTCCTTTTTTTGTTGAAGGATAGATATACAGTACTCCTACTTGTGACTCTGACTACTGGTCCATCATTCGCCCACTTTGGCAGCTCTCTCATCAGCAGCAGCACGTAATCTCACTTTGTGTTAAGGTACTTTAAAGTAAGAATATTTAATTTTGCACTGCTCCATCAACAGAACAAGCTCTACAGCACTAGTACTCCAAGAACACATTTGAAGACCATCATCAGATTAGGGGACAAATCGGACATAGGGTAGACTGCAAATAAAGCAAGAAAATGCCTATGCAAAAAACAGAGTACTCCATACATCCCTATGCACAAAACTGGTTTTAATACTCCTATGCACAAAAGACAAAACAGAGTACTCAATTTCAGAGTACTGCCTATGCATAAAACAGGTTTTAATTGAGTGAAATACTCCATACATGCATGCTTTCTCTACTGCCTACACGTTAAACAGGAAAAAAGAAACAAATTTCAGCAAGAATACAAAATGTTCAGTGACAAACGGTTACCAGCACTAGATAGAAACATCTCACCTTTTCTCGTACAGGAGGGCAGAGAGAAGGTTGGCGAAGGTCTCAGGCTTAATGTCCCTCTCCTCCCGACCAGACGCTGGTACCTAGTATGCACCTTTGACAGACAGTAAAAGTGGCATGGCATGATTTTTGCAAACAGTAAAATTGGCATGGCATGATTCTTTGCAAAAAATGTGTATACTATTCAATGAAAGGCTATTTTTTTATCTTAAGCAACGCTGGTAGCTTTGGCAGACAGTAAAAGTGGCATGGCATAATATTTGCATACAGTAAAAGTAGCATGGCATGATTCTTTGCAAAAATGTGTATACTAATTCAACTTAAAGGCTATTTTTTTATTTTTAGCAAGCTAAGTATTTTTTTATACCAAGTTTTATTATTATCAAAGAGAGGGGGAGGGGGAGGGGGAAACTTCACTGGTTTGTCCAGTGCCTCGGAATGCAATGCCAAACCACTTTATGGTCAGCTCCTTCATGGCAGTGTCTTTCTCCTGACAGTTGTCGTCCACCCAGCCATGTGGCTCGATGGCATTGACTCCGAGGCCGGGGGCCCGATCCCCGGACTGTAGGTTCGTTGGGTCCTTCCAGTCCGCCACGTAGGCTGAAACCCGCCTGTGGAACTTCTTCTTGAATTCCTCCCATGCTTGGAACTTATAGTGGTTAATGCGTGCGAGCCGAGACCACACGAACTTGAATCCAGACTTCAACTCGAAGTGGTGGACATAGTTTTTGAGAGAATCGGCAACGGCATCGAGTCGAACCAAGGACTTGTGGCGGATCGGTTTCTTCAGACGGCAGGTGTACCCCTGGCAGACCCCCTCCATTGGATGAGATGTTTGGCCGGAGGGGCCAAAATCATAGCAAGGGAGGAACACCTGTCCAACCTGCGGATCAACCTGTGGATTAACAACAAGGGCTTCTAGCATCGAGCGTGAGGGCTTCTCCAATATATTCCAGGCAGGTGAGAAGATGAACTCATCGACGTCCATGACAGCCATCCACTCGCAGGAAGACCGACCGATGGCCGCACAGTGGGACAGACCTGCTTCCTGGGTCTTGATCCATGGCCAAGCCACCGTGACGATACCTAAGCCATCGGCTTGCAAAAGACCCACCTGGTCAACGAGGTCATCCTCGCTGCCATTGTCATATATGTAGAACTTCTCGACCCCTATTGCTGCATGGTATCGAACCCATTCGGGCAAAAACTTGGCAACATTGCGGACCATCGTGCAAGCGCATATCAGGTTCTTCTTATCACTACCCACGGACAAGCTGCTAGAAGTAAACGTCGCAAGGGAGGGCAGTGGCTCGTCGTCTCGGATACTAGCGTCACGAGGCAAGAAAGTAGGGAAGTGGGAGGAGGTGGGCACCTGATGATCTGCTGTGCTGCGGTGATCGCCGGGAAGGAAGCGACCATGCTGGTGCTGCCATGGCCACTATAGATGCAGTGGACTTGAGAAGGTGTTGTGCTGACACCTTGCCGGTGGCGGCCCTTGGCGAAGACAAGTAGACCACCTCCTCCTTCCAGGAGGGCTGAGTCGAAGACCAGGCTGGTGTCGTTCCAGTTCAGCAGGTCAGCGGGGGCAGGTGCGGCGGTGGCAGGGAGAGGTGGAGCGGCAGCTGAGCAGGGGATCAGACTTGGCGCTTGGAGCGGCTGCTGCTGCTGCAAGGAGCTGGGAACGGGGCAGAGGTATGCGTGGCGGCCGGGGCCCGGCAGCCTCCCAAGCGCCCGCGCCTGCGACGAGACCCCGCCGTGGAAGACGCACATCGCGTTCCCCACGGCAGGCTCGGCGGCCAAGACGAGGACCTCGTCGTCCGGGAGCAGGACAGCATCATCTTGGAGCTGCAGCGGCGGCGGGGATTGCTGGCGGCCGGGGATGAGCTTGCGCGGGAAGCAGGAGGAGGGCTCCCAGCTCTGGAGCAGCTCCGGCGGCGGCGGGGGGAAGTAGGTCAGCGGGAAGGGCTGCAGCGGCCATGAATCGGCGATGGGGCGGGGAAGCGAGGGGAGCAGGGCAGGAGCAGCGCGGCTGCCGGCGAACAGGAGCAGCGCGGTGGCGGAAACCCCGCCGGCCATGGAGACGAAGCGGCGGAGACGGCTGCGGCGGCGGTGATGCGACATGGCGGTGGTGAAAAGATTAGGGTTTTCTGTCGCGGGAGCAGAGCAGAGCAGTCGCCGGAGGGAGCAGCAGGGAGCAGAGCAGTCGCGGGGAGTAGAGAGCGCAGCAGTCGCCGGAGGGAGCAGAGCAATCACGGGAGAGCAGCAGGGAGCAGATCAATCACGGGAGAGCAGCAGGGAGCAGAGAGCAATCGCGGGGAGCAGAGAGCAATGGCGGGAGAGAGCAGAGCAATGGCGGGATGGCTTCGATCCAAATCGATCGAGTCCAATTCGAGTTGGGGTCGAATTCGATGGGGTTCGCGTTACTTTCACGCCAATTCCAGTCCAACTCGTATCCCGTCCTCGCTGGCAACAAGTCACGAATCCAATTCGACTTGTGTTTCACGCAACCGCTCCAGTCAAATTCCACGTATTCCAGCTGGCAACTTATCCTCGTTGGCAACTTACCAATCATTATTTTCCTAAAACATTACTGTGGACTAGGAAATTCCTTTTTGGCAACTCGTGTCGATTTCATCCCTACTGTTTAACAACTAGACTACTTTCTAGTTATTACTCCATTATACGATTATTTAGTGTAGTCTAATGGTCTTACACTAAAACATTAATGTAAAGTGAAACTCTACTATGCCCTAGTCAACTAGTCAATCAACTACTCCAACTGCATGTTCAAATATCTGAACATGACAAATATTCCAAGTGCATGGTGATCTAGATGGTTCATTGAATTCAGTAAACAACAACTACTCCTTTCTTTCAATTATAACAAAATAAATACTCCTGGAATTAGTACCCTCCTGAACCAGAATGAAAATTTTCATTGATAGCACCATTTTTTGCAAACATGGCTCTCGTACTAATGGAAACTATCTAAGTTTTTCTTTTCATTGACAGCCCCAGTAAATTGCACTGATTAGAGTTCTAAAGATTCTGTAAAATATTTGGCATATTCTCCTCAAGTAGAGATGACACCAAAATCTCAGCTATTTCTAAACCTGATGTCCTGCTTGGTTCAAGACTCATGGAGGATAAAAAAATACCAAGAACAAGGATGGGGAATGTTCATAAATTTATAACAACAACATAAGGTGGTTAGTAATGCCGATATCAGAGTACCAGACTCACCTCTGAAGGACTGAAATTTAACACTTGAAATCTAACAATCTCAGTCAGTCCTAGACACTTAAAAAGCAGCAGCTACGGAGCTTCTTACTTCTACTTCCCAACAGGCATCTAAGCAACAATCACAGCCAGAGTACATCTAAGCAACAGTCAAAACAAGGCACACCTGACCGAAGAAGAAACTCATGGTGAGAATATGTAAAGAGTTTGAGACATATGTGGAACTTACAAGGGCAGAACATAATCTCCCCAGCCACTGAGGAAATCACGGTCAACAGAAGACAATAATGATTGTGAGATTGTCTCCAATAGTTCTTCGGGTTCCTTTACCAAATAAAAATTTGAAAGAAATTTGTCAAATTAACTGTGCAAACTCTGATAGAAACAATTACTATAGCATTCTGCAAGACGAACTACATAAACAATCAGTTCTATGATGTAACACATATCTCAAGTAAGTAAACGAAGCGTGCCTGGTTTTTACATGGACTCACAACTCACAAAATATTTTGAGAGTGTCCTGAATAAAGGAAGCATTTTTTTTATCAGATTACCTGCTACAGATATAATAGCCAAGCAAGAAGCCGCTATTACGATTAACAAGAATCAATATTATCATGTTTCAAGAGACTTAACATTAAGCATTGGGAATGGATATTGGCGTAATGTATACATTAAAAACACAACTTTGTATGGCTTCTGTCCAACCCTGAAACTAGATAAACCTTCCAAATTGTCTATGTGGTAAGATATATGCCAAAACAAAGTCATTTATTTGTTCTGGTGCATTTTATACCATAATTTGGTGTTTTCTAAACCACATGGTTCAGTATCCATGTTTTCTCAGGGGACCATAGTTAGGACAAAGAAAACTGATGATTGATTAACTTAACACATGTAAAGGTGTGTCACTGCAGGATGACAATCCTTCAACACAGAAGTAGGTCGTCATTAGAGGCGACCATATGGCAATAACAGAAAATAGGAATATGAATGACTTGGATAGAAATGTGAACCTTCGGGATTTGTCATAAGAATATCGTCTACTTCCTGTGACTGAAGTTCAACATGTGCAGATTGTTTGTCTTGTTCAATCTCCGCTGCTTTTCCAACAGCAAGTTCTTCAGTGACTTCTGCAGAGTTACTCAGACACGATTTCATCCCAAATCTTTTCACCAATCTGGACCTCAAAGACGCCTCTAAAAGCTCATAGTCCTGCGTGCTATCACCAGAAGGCTGTCTGTTCTCTTCCAAATATACTTGTATAGTTTCCTCCATATGATTCTCTGGATTTGAAGTGCACTCTGATCTAGCCGCTTAAAACATGAAGGTGTGCTGTTATCATGGACATTACTCACAAATTTTGGATCAGCAGTGCTGACAGCAAGCTCATCACAATGGCGTGAACGTGTGTCATGCTTATCTACTGGCTGTTGAGGAAGTTCATCCAGGTATTGACTGCCAGACCTACCACCCTGAATCTCAGGCATTTTACCATCTGTGTGGAACTGAGAATTGAGCAGCGATGGCGTTACAAGGCCATTTCCAGCATTCTGAATATTTAAACACTCCACGAAAGAAGAATTTCCTGCAATTAAACCATGGACTTGTGCAGAGCAAATCTCTCTTTTTTTTACGAAGAATGGCGCATCTTTCATTGGCCTCGATTAAATTTCTTTGTGCTTTGCCGTACGCTCTGAGAGCTTCTCTTTCTGCAATTTTGCATTTGCGCCTTTGCTCCTGAGCATCATCCAATTCCCTCTCTTGGAGTTCCTCCATCTCGAACAGAGAGACCAAAGTTGAGCTCTGATCTCCTTTACCTATCTGGCCAATATGGTTCAAGAGATCGGCATTCTGGCAAAATAAGAATGGCACATTGACAGGTTACTCTTCTGTTGGGTTGTCATACAAAGATTGTGATGGTCCACATATGGGCATTAATCATAAATTTTAAAACAATTTTTCAGGCAATTGTCAAATAAATAAGAGCAGTATAAACAACAATGCATTAAATTTTCAGTGACAGCATGGAAGCTTATAAACAATGCATTAAATTTTCAGTGACAGCATGAAAGCTTCTATACAAATTCAGAAAGTATCTTTGTTTTATTTTATCTGCGGCTTACAGACATGTAGC
Source organism: Poa pratensis (assembly GCA_947311845.1). Taxonomy (NCBI): domain Eukaryota; kingdom Viridiplantae; phylum Streptophyta; class Magnoliopsida; order Poales; family Poaceae; genus Poa; species Poa pratensis. Next base: position 12,032,382 of record CAMZMU010000099.1, on the reverse strand, counting down.
TTAAACAAGAGAGACAAGACCAAGCATTTGATAACCTTCTGTTAGAAGAATTTATCAAACTTCAACTGATTAGATGTATGCCCAATAAAACGATAAATTACCAGTTTCATATAGTAGGAGTGACAACATAGCACAAAGATGTAGCTTGCATTCTTTTCACTTTGATCATTTAAGAGAAACAAATGGTCGATTTTCTATCATTGATAAAAACACAGCTGCCTAAGGTATATAGATATCGCGTATAACTTCAGTTATAGCTACCAACTAAATATACTGGTCCCAAAAGAAAAATAGTCAAGCTGGTTAGGAATTAGGATTACACCTGATTATGCTGAGTTATAGGTTCAGTGTCAATGTATATATTGTCATGTAACGCATTACTCCCCCATAGTATTCTTAAACTAGAGGAATCTGCTAATGCAACTTTCCGAGTTATCTAATTGTGGAGCTTGTGAAATTCCTGATCGCTAATTTTGGGACTAGTGTTGAATGGATTCAAATTCTTATAGTACATTTTAAGGTGTCATGCAATAAGAAACGGCAATAGAAGAGAACATAGCAAGGACAAAGTAATGCTGAACTAACCTGCATACCAGGCTGCAAGTGTGACCTCTCAATTGAAACGGTAGTGTCAACAGGGTTTACATGTTGCCCATCCCAGGTGGAAATCATATGATCCTTGGCATGATTAGATGTTTGGTCAGGAACCAAAGGGCTAGTATCTTCAGCCATAGATTGCTCGCTAGTAAATGGTGGCGCTGCAGGCTTGCCATGATATTCAACTGTGGTATGGTTACCACCATCCTGTATAACCATGTGGTTACTTTTGGATGGCAGAAGGTTCTTAGCAGTACCACTAGGATGTGTTTGATCCAAGAGTTCTGCTGTGGCTGCATGTTCTGTTTCATAAACAGTATAGTTCATGGTAATTTCATTCTCCATGTGATCCCTTCTTCCAGAAGATATTAGATTGTCATTTCCAAATGAACTTCCAGTTGGTACCAGTGTTGCCAAATCACCGCTTGCTTGGTTGTTGATGCATTGCTGATTGGGCTTGAGCCTTTTAACTGGTCTGTCATCATGTCCAAATGGGGCATCGGGGTGAACACATCCACCACTGTTGGAAGCTTTCAAGCCTATCTTCTCCAACGGCGGCCTTATCTGATCACTGGAGAAGTTGGCATACTTCACAAAACCAGGTGACATGGGTCTTTTCTGAACTCTTAACTCATTTTCTCTAGCAGCAATTCTATGGCGCAAACTTTCCAACTTATCATCTGCTGACTTTACTCCTGCACCATTTCCATCCTTTTGGGTAGACTTCAGATGAGTGACTTGACGACTCGGACTCGGTGGCTCTCTTCTAGAAAAGGTAGCACCTGAGCCTCTACCTGCCCTGAATTTCTGAGTGTGCTTGTATTAGCAGACCATTTTGAGGATCCTACGTTTGCAGCATGGATCTTCTATTTGGGTACTTCCTCCCTCGTAATTCTAGTTTGCATAGTAATCCCTGTTTTATGTGCAACTTGTGAGCTAGCTCTCGTGCTTTTACTTCTATATTGCTTTGCCACTCCAGAGTCGGTCTCACTATCATCATCAGAAAAACTGATCACAAGGTTATCACTTGGGACAGGCTTCAGCCAAGCAAGATTACGATTGGTGTCAAGTTTGAATTGCCCTTGGTTTCCCCTCAAGGTCTTCTTATAGCTTGGGGCAACTGATTTCTGAGGAAGAATATTTGAGAGACTCAAACTACCACCTGGTAAATCAAAAGTAGAGCCACTGTTCATACACCTTATAATTGCCCTCTATTTAGTTCTTGGTGTAAAATTAACAGAAATAGGGAGAAAATGATGACAATTGAAAAATAATAAATCAATCTTAACCAGGGACTAAATACATCTGAGGATTATTAATTATGACTGAGCCAAAGCTGATAAAGAGAATACTCTTCACTAGATACACATGCCTGTGGGAGATCGGCAACATACATGGAACTATGGAAGTGTGTGGATGAAACTTAGCACACAAACATATTCAAATCGATTGGAATTTTGAGAAGTAACACACACAAAAAGTTAGAGAAACGAGAACTTGTACATACTTAGCACCAATGCAGTCCATGGTACATATGAATGGCTGGTCGTTTTCTCCTAGCCCAGCAACAATTGGCTGGTAGAAGTAAGGATCAAACCTACATATCATGAAGTCACTCTGTTAGCCCTCTCCACAGTTCAGCAAGGGGTGGTAATAGGACAGAACGGCCAATGTAAAATAACAGCAATTCTGTGTCTACACGATCCCATTGTCATATAGTGGAGAAGCAAAGTTTAAGTATAATGCACTTGAGTAGGTGAGTGCAGATTAATAAAGTTCAACCTCGAAACTATAGACTGTTTCCTAGAGCACCATAGTAAGCTGCAACTGATGTTTGTAAATCACATGATTCTTACCTACTAGCACGTTTCATTTATGCACTATCTTCACGTTGCATATGCTTTCACATATAAGTGACACCTTGATTCTTCGTCTCTAGATTTGGTACTCTGTCAGTACATCCCCTTTTGACAGTTTGTGCAGTTTGGAAAATTTCAGTTTAATTACGTCTAGAAGATGTTGACATTTCAATATGTAAATAAGGTCCTACTATATTTATCACCCTTGGGTTCTGTCATTATTAAAAAACGAGCTGGGCTGTGGCCAACCTAGTCTTTGATAGTGTGCAATGGCGGAGCTAGCTCACTCGACTAGCCTGGACAAAGTCCATTTGCACCGTGGGCCAGAATTTTCCCAGCAAAACATCATTACTAAACCATTAATTGACCGTAATGCTTAATGGACATTAGCATTTCTTCCTTGATGCATACCAGTAGCCTAGACTGTGACCCCGGGGTTGCAGGGAGCTGGCTCTGCCCAAATCTATTTCCAGCGTTGATTTCTCAACACTCATTTGTCCTGCTGCTAAGAACTTAGTGACCACATCCAAGAGATTTCAGCTAATAAATTCACTTTCAGCAGGTGTTCATATTTTCGCTATCCACATGGCTGGCTGCAACTACAAATCAAGTTACCGATGCTTGAAAATTCTCACCTTTCTCGTAGAGGAGGGCAGAGACAAGGCTGATGAAGGTCTCGGGATTCATGCCCCTCACCTCCCGCAGCACCAGACGCCGGTACCTACGCACACGAACGTCAAATCCAAACCCACAACTGACGAAGGCCTCCAAATCAGGCGGGGTCAAACACGCAGACAGAAAACAAGCGAGGATTCGACACCCACAGCGTCTGGGCTTCGGTGGCGAGGCCGATGTACATCATTCAGCCGTAAGTCGATGGCGACTGTATGCAGCTGCACGCCGAGGCGCCGGTCGCTGGCGATCGAGAAGCAGTTTTTCCCCACCATCGCCTCGCCACCACGGCGCTCCCGCTGTACTCGAAATCTGCGGAAGGAAGGCGAGCCCGCCCGAATCAGACGCTAGGGTTTGAGTGGCAAGGGGGTCGGAGGACTGGTTCCGGTGCCGGAGGACGCTTACCGACATGGTCGGCGGCGGCGCGGACCAGCGGAGCGAGAGCGGACGGCGACGAGACAAGTGGCGACTGGGCTGTGTCTGTGTTATTTGGGTGGCTGTAGCAGATACGAGACGCCGCAAATGTGTCAAAACCGCATGATAAATCGTTTTAGTGCGGTTTCGAGACGTAAGAGCATCTCCATCGGGCCTCCAATTTCGTGTCTGGCACCCCCAATGGAGCCCCCATTGGGGCTGCCGGACATGTGTCCGTCCGAGATTTAGAGCCCTCCACAGCGGCGCACTCGAAAGCAGGCACCCCAAACATTTTTTTTATAATTTTCATTCATTAAAACTCCGGCGGAATTTAAACGAGATTTAACAAACTTATAATTTCGAATTTAAACGAGATTTAACAAATTAAACCTAAACTACCGCGCCTAGCCAACCACTACACCCGCCGGTGGGGAGAGAGATGCCGCTGCATGGCCTCTCGGCGGGGAGAAAGATGCCGCTTCATGCCCGCTTCATGGCCTGCCGAAGGGGAAGAAGATGCGAACCAAGCGCCGGAATCATCAAGATACTTGCATGCCTCAATGATCCGGCGCAGGAAATTTCATCTGCTATTCCCGTCGGCGGCCACGGCGTCGGCTCCGGCCTTGAGGAACTTCCCGTAGCCTCAGCTGAGCCGGCTGAAGCTTCTGGTTTCGCCGGCGCGTGGCATTCGATCTACCGCCGTGACATGCGGCGGGGCGTTTGATGGGAAGCCTCTTCGGCTTGCGGCGCCCCTTTCTTCGGTGACGGCGACGCTGCTGCTCAAGATGCAGCCGGTGGTAGAGGCAGATCGGGCAGCTCGGGGTCGTCGTCGTCGTCGTCCTCGCCGTCACGCTCGTCGTCCGTTGTGGACAACTCCGGCGTTGCCTCTCGTCGACCGCTACGACGCGCCTCGTACTCCTTGTCCACCACGGCGTGCCAGTAGGGCGCCGAGATGGAGTACTTGGGGTCGAGCTTTTGCTTGTACGCCATCTCCATCCACTTGCGCTTGAGGAAGTTGATGCGCTCCTGCCCGCTGAGCCGCGGCGCCACCGGAACGTTGTCGGCGCTCCTCACCCACCCGTCCGGAAGGGTATTGACGTCGGCCACCGGCCCCGCGTGGCGGCTGCTGATACGTCTCAAACGTATCTATAATTTTTGATGTTCCATGCTTGTTTTATACCAATTGTTACATGTTTTGCATCTACTTTATATCACTTTTATACATTTTTTGGGACTAACCTATTAACAAGATGCCGAAGTGTCAGTTCTTGTTTTCTGCTGTTTTTGTATTCCAGAAAAGCTAGTCTGGAAATATTCTCGGAATTGGACGAAACTTCACGGGGATCCCTATTTTACCAGAACACACCTGAAGGACCAAACGAGCAGCAGAGGAGAGCCACCAGGGCCCCACACGCCACTAGGGCGCGGGTCCCCCCTGGCGCGCCCTAGGGTGGTGTGGGCCCCTCGGGGGTCGCAGCCGCCGCCCTTTCGCCTACTTATTCCCCCCGACGCGAAAACCCTAAGGGCCTGAGCCAATATCCACGAAAAGTTCCAGAGACGCCGCCGCCGTCAACCCTAGCTCGGGAGGGTCCAGAACCTCTTCCCGGCACCCTGCCGGAGAGGGGAATCGTCACCGGAGGCTTCTACATCGCCATGCCTGCCTCCGGAGTGATGCGTGAGTAGTTCATCCTTGGACTACGGGTCCATAGCAGTAGCTAGATGGTTGTCTCTCCAATTTGTGCCATCATGTTTAGATCTTGTGAGCTGCCCTACATGATCAAGATCATATTATTGTAATGCTACATGTTGTGTTTGCTGGGATCCGATGAATATTGAATACTATGTCAAGTTGATTATCAATCTATGCCCTATGTTATTTAAGATCTTGCATGCTTTCCGTTACTCGTAGATGCTTTGGCCAAGTAGATGCTTGTAACTCCAAGAGAGAGTATTTATGCTAGATAGTGGGTTCATGCCTCCGGTAATCTGGGAGAGTGACAGCAACTTCTAAGGTTGCGGATGTGCTGTTGCCACTAGGGATAACCTAACAATGCTATGTCCACGGTCATATGTATTTGTTTACATTACGCACTTTACTTAATGCAATTATCCGTTGCTTGCAACTTAATACCAACGGGGGACTCGGATGACAACCCGGCGGTGGATTATTAGTCATAGACGCTGTTGGATGACGGTCTATGTATTATGTCGTAATGCCCAATTAAATATCATAGTAATCATCATGTCATATATATGCATTGTCATGCGCTCACTATTTGTCAATTGCCCAGCTGTAATTTGTTCACCCAACATGTTAGTTATCTTTTATGGAGAGACACCACTAGTGAACTGTGGACCCCGGTCCATTCTTTTACACTGATTAAACCACCACAAACTGCAAACTGTTCCTTTTTCATTCTCTGCAATTTAATACTCATTTTCCACACCATACGTTTAATCCTTTGTTTTCAGCAAGCCGGTGAGATTGACAACCTCACTGTTTCGTTGGGGCAAAGTAGTTTGATTGTGTTGTGTGCAGATTCCACGTTGGTGATCGTGTTGCGCGCGAGCCACCAACAACCTTCTGAAGAGTTGCTGCTCCTACTGGTTCGATAACCTTGGTTTCTTTCTGAGGGAAAACTTGCTGCTGAACTGCATCATACCTTCCTCTTGGGGTCTCCCAACGAACGTGTGATTCACGCCATCAAGCTCTTTTTCTGGCGCCGTTGCCGGGGAAGTACTCATCATCATCATCCTCAAATACTCTCCCGTCAACCAGGCGCAGCATCTTTTTCTGGCGCCGTTGCCGGGGAGACAGCAGTCTTCTGCAAGGGGAGTTTCACGCTTCCAATCTCTTTACTTTGTTTTTGTCTTGCTTAGTTTATTTTATTTTATCTTGTTTGCTTTCAATTATCAAAAACACAAAAAAATTAGTTACTTGCATTTAGTTTATTTTCAGTTTTGTTTTCTGTTAGTTATCATGTCTAGCCCTGTTCCAGTAGTAATGTCACCTGAAGAAGAGATTTTCACTTTCAAGCAAGGGAGTGAGGAGAGTTTTAAAGATGCTTGGTCTAGAATATTTGAGTCCTATGCTAAAACTGAACCTAAAATGACTCTAAGCCTGCTCCTCAGTAGCTTTTATTTTGGTCTTGTTCTTTGCTACAGATATGCTTTAGATGCTGTGGTAGGAGGAGATTTCCTTCGTCATGATGGGGATCAAGCTTTTAATGCTATTAAAAAGTTGATTACAATTTCTAGCCCTCCAATTAGTAAAATTGATTCAGTTCTCACAAGCATAATGATAGATTAAATGCTCTTGAAACAAATATATCTGGTCTAAAAGAAAGGTATAATCAGATTCGTGAACATTATGATAATGAGCCAATAAACTTTGAACCATCGGGATGGATTCCATCTGTGAAAGTTGTTATCAATGGTGAAACCTTCCATGCTCGATGTGATATCATGTCTGAATTTTGTTTAATGCCTAGGGAAATTTATGATTCCTTAAACCTTTGGGAGCTTTCCAAAAGTGAAAATCTGATAACTCTGGCTGATAATACCATTAAAATACCAAAAGGAGCAGCCGAAGGGTATTTACAAAACTCCTGGGGATAACAGTATCTATTGATTATGTTGTCATTGAATGTGCAGGAACAGGACAAATTACGCTTGGAGATCTCTGCTGAAACGCTTTGGAGCAACAATAGACATGGGCCAAGGAGTTATGAATTTCGCCTCCTCACCTATGTGTAACCAAATATTTCCTAAAGATAAGAGTAAGGGTAGGAAAGGTAAGCGTAAGATTTTGATGCTTCTTCATTTGGTAATACTTGATGCATGCTTTGTGCCTAGCTAAAAGGCGTTAAAGAAAAGCGCTTATGGGAGGCAACCCATTATTTTTATTTCTGCAATTTTTCTTTTATTGAGTCAAGGAGGATGTTTACTTCTGTAGCAACTCCTTTGTATCTTTATTTTCTCGCATTGTTGTGCCAAGAGTAGCCTCTAATGTTAAGACGATGCTTAATTTTGATTGCTGCGCAGAAACAGATTTTTGCTGTTCACTGTACGAAATTCCTAAAATCACCAGATTGTTAATTAAATCTGAAATTTTTGTGCGTAATCTTTATGAATGTCTGAATCTTTCATTAGTTCAAGTTTTTCGATCTGAGCGTCGTAAGTGCCTCGAAAAAATTCGTCTTTGCGGACTGTTCTGTTTTAGACAGATTATGCCTTTTTATTTTGCATTCTCTCTTTTACTAGTGTTGAGTGAAATTCTTTTTTGGGTGGAAGAGCTTCACATAACATCAGTGGCTGTAGCTAATGTTTAAAGTAACAAATCATATTGCGTCTTTATAGAACATGTGAATTTTTGATTATGCACTAACCCTCTAATGAGATCTACTTTGAGTTTGGTGTGACGGAAGTTTTCAAGGGTCAAGAGAGAAGGATGATATAATAGGATCAAGAAGAGTGAAGAGCTTAAGCTTGGGGAGGCTCCCATGGATCTCCCCAGCATATTTCAAGAAGACTCAAGCGTCTAAGCTTGGGGATGCCCAAGGCATCCCCTTCTTCATCGTCAAAATTATCAGGTCATCTCTAGTGAAACTATATTTTAATTCTTTCACATCATATGTGCTTTTCTTGGAGCGTCTGTGTGCTTTTATTTTCAGTATTGCACTTTTATTTTCAATAAAGCTTGACTGGACCCTAGCATTCTTGATTGGGAGAGAGACACGCTCCGCTTTTTCATGAGAATACTCCTATTCTTCACTTATATTTGTTGAGTATTCATATCTAGCGCTGTTCAGCTTTTAGCTCTTGTTTTCATGTATCTCTTGTCAGAGCTATTAGCTTTCTTTTGTAGAAAGTACTCTCTTGCTTCACTTATATTTGTTTGGAGAGTTGATGAAATAAATTGATTGGTGTTTGGTTGGTTCAGAAAATGTTGCATGTGGTAATTGGTATAAGGAAAAACTTGCTTAATCTTGTAGATCACTAATGGATAACTTGATGCTTGTCAATTGTTTTGAGTTAACAAGTAGATCATGATTAAATTGTGCATCACATGAGTTAAGCCTATTAGTGAAGAACTACCGTAAAGCTTGTTGAAAATTTGGTTTGCATCGGTGGTATCTCTAAGGTCTAGATATTTTCTAATAACAGGGTTTGGTTAACAAGGAAGACGGTATGAAGTCTTATAACGTTTGCAATATGTTTGTCATATAAAACTTGGTGTACGGGTTGATATTCTTGTTTGCTTACATAACCTTGCTAGCCTAAACTCTGTACTGAGAGGGAATGCTTCTCGTGCATCCAAATCCTTGAGCCAAAATCCATGCCATTTGTGTCCACCATAACTACCTATATGTGGTATTTCCTTGCCACTCCAAGTAAATTTTTCATGTGCTACCTTTAAATTATTCAAAATGTTATTATTCCCTTTTTGTGTCAATGTTTACTAGCTCATGAGGAATTAGTGTGGTTATTCTTTATTCTATTTGTCAATGGACTTTTACACCTGGACTAGTGGCATATACATCCGCTTATCCAATTTGCAAAAAGAGCTGGCAACGGGGTGCCCAGTCCCAATTAATTACAACTTTAACCAATTAATTCTCTTCACACTTTTGCCCTGATTCATCAGTAAGCAATGACAAACAGTGAAATACCTGAATGTGTGTAAACCAAAGAGAAAGAGGGATGATCTGCCTTGCTGGTAGAAATAACGTCCTTCATGGGAGCCGCTCTTAAAAGTCCGTTGACAGGTAGAATACTGTTCTCACCCGCTACCATTCGTTGACAATTAACAAACACCTCTCAAAAATAGATACTCCTCCATGGTATGTGATTGATGGAAGGCACCCGAGGATTCGGTTAGCCATGGCTTGTGTTAGCAAGGTTGGGAGGAGTATCAAATATTTTATGCAATCTCTATATGCTTTCAAAAACCTAAAAGCTCTAGCACATGATTAATCCCTGCTTCCCTCTGCGAAGGGCCTTTCTTTTACTTTTATGTTGAGTCAGTTTTCCTATTCTTTCTGTCTTCCACAAGCAAACACTAGTGTCAACTTTGTTACAACATGCGTTATATGCAATGTATTGGACTTGTTATACTACTTTGTGTTGACAATATCCATGAGATAAATATGTTGAAAGTTGAAGCAAATGCTGAAACTAATTCTTCCTTTGTGTTGATTAAATACCTTTTATTAGAAACTATTGCTTTATGAGTTAACACTTATGCAAAACTGTTTGATGCTTGTCTCGAAAGTACTATTCATGAAAACGTTTAGCTTGTGTGATTCATTGTTTACTCATTATCTATTTGGTAGCAAATTATAGACCATTGACTTGGATCACTTCATTCATTTACATGTGCCTTGCAATATTATATGATCAAGATTATGATGTAGCATGTCACCTCAAAAATTATTTTGTTTTTATCGTTTACCTACTCGAGGACGAGTAGGAACTAAGCTTGGGGATGCTGATACGTCTCAAACGTATCTATAATTTTTGATGTTCCATGCTTGTTTTATACCAATTGCTACATGTTTTGCATCTACTTTATATCACTTTTATACATTTTTTGGGACTAACCTATTAACAAGATGCCGAAGTGCCAGTTCCTGTTTTCTGCTGTTTTTGTATTCCAGAAAAGCTAGTCTGGAAATATTCTCGGAATTGGACGAAACTACACGGGGTCCCTATTTTACCAGAACACACCTGACGGACCAAAGAGCAGCAGAGGAGGGCCACCAGGGCCCACACGCCACTAGGGCGCGGGCCCCCCTGCCGCGCCCTAGGGTGGTGTGGGCCCCTCGGGGGTCGTCAGCCGCCGCCCTTTCGCCTACTTATTCCCCCCGACGCGAAAACCCTAAGTACCTGAGCAAATATCCACGAAAAGTTCCAGAGACGCCGCCGCCGTCAACCCTAGCTCGGGAGGGTTCAGAACCTCTTCCCGGCACCCTGCCGGAGAGGGGAATCGTCACCGGAGGCTTCTACATCGCCATGCCTGCCTCCGGAGTGATGCGTGAGTAGTTCATCCTTGGACTACGGGTCCATAGCAGTAGCTAGATGGTTGTCTCTCCACTTTGTGCCATCATGTTTAGATCTTGTGAGCTGCCCTACATGATCAAGATCATATTATTGTAATGCTACATGTTGTGTTTGCTGGGATCCGATGAATATTGAATATATGTCAAGTTGATTATCAATCTATCTATGTTATTTAAGATCTTGCATGCTTTCCGTTACTCGTAGATGCTTTGGCCAAGTAGATGCTTGTAACTCCAAGAGAGAGTATTTATGCTAGATAGTGGGTTCATGCTCCGTTTAACTGGGACAGTGACAGAAAGTTCTAAGGTTGTGGATGTGCTGTTGCCACTAGGGATAACCTAACGATGCTATGTCCACGGCATATGTGTTTGTTTACATTACGCACTTTACTTAATGCAATTATCCGTTGCTTGCAACTTAATACCAACGGGGGACTCGGATGACAACCCGGCGGTGGATTATTAGTCATAGATGCTGTTGGATAACGGTCTATGTATTATGTCGTAATGCCCAATTAAATATCATAGTAATCATCATGTCATATATGCATTGTCATGCGCTCACTATTTCAATTGCCCAGCTGTAATTTGTTCACCCAACATGTTAGTTATCTTTTATGGAGAGACACCACTAGTGAACTGTGGACCCCGGTCCATTCTTTTACACTGATTAAACCACCACAAACTGTTCCTTTTTCATTCTCTGCAATTTAATACTCATTTTCCACACCATACGTTTAATCCTTTGTTTTCAGCAAGCCGGTGAGATTGACAACCTCACTGTTTCGTTGGGGCAAAGTAGTTTGATTGTGTTGTGTGCAGATTCCACGTTGGTGATCGTGTTGCGCCGCGCGAGCCACCAACAACTTCTGAAGAGTTGCTGCTCCTACTGGTTCGATAACCTTGGTTTCTTTCTGAGGGAAAACTTGCTGCTGAACTGCATCATACCTTCCTCTTGGGGTCTCCCAACGAACGTGTGATTCACGCCATCAAGCTCTTTTGCTGGCGCCGTTGCCGGGGAAGTACTCATCATCATCATCCTCAAATACTCTCCCGTCAACCAGGCGCCAGCAGCTGCACATCCGCGCGGTCTCCAGCGAGAGCACGTACGGAGGCGCGTTGTCGGCCTCCTCGCGCCACATGTCCCAGTGGAACGCCTTGGCCATCTCCGCCTCCTCGTTGCGACGCCGGAGTTCCTCCAGCTGCTCGTGGCGTTGCTCACCGCGACGCTCGTCGCGGCTGCCCGCCATGGCGGCCTATCTTCTTGTGGGAGAGGGAGAGAGAGGGAGAAGTGATGGTGTGAGGAGAGGAGGGCTGCGCTGCGTCGGGTTTTAAAGGCGGCCGGAGGAGCGGGTTGGTGGCCTGCATTAACGCGACCACCGCTTCGCCTGGCCGTGCATTGACGCCGACGAGGCGTGTGCAGGGCGCCGCCGCGGCCAGCCGCTGCGACTTCAGCATGCGTCGCTTCCGTCTGCGCCATGGGAAGAGGCGCGACGTTATTGCGACGCGTCGCTTCGCTCTGCGCCCTCCAGGGAACGGGCGCGGCGTTATTGCGACGCGTGATGACACGCCGCCTCGACATTAAACGCGGTGGAACGGCCTCCTGCACAGCTAATTTAACACGGAGACGACGGTCTCTCTATGATGGGCGGGCCACCGCTGTCGGGGCCATGTCCGCCCCCATGTCCGGCACCCCCTAGAGGGTCTCCAAACTTGGAGGCCCTCTCGGGGTGCCGAACATAAAATCGCTCGCGGCGAGCCTTTGGGGGTGCCGCTGGTGGCCGATTTTGACGTCCGGACCCCCAATGGGCCTTTGATGGGTCGTTTGGAGGCCCCCGGTGGAGATGCTCTAAAAACTCCCGGCATCCGATTACAAGGTTCTATAGTACAGTACAAGTCAAAAAAGAAGTCCCTGGCCTAGGATACCCATCACGGCCAAGGTAAATTTCTATCCCTATGTCTAATTTTCGTTTTAGTCCAAAATGATAGGTGGTAAATTGCAATTCTCTGTAGATGAATTCTACTATGATCATGTCGGTTGCGGAATTATTTTTTAAGGACTTCTCGTCGTCGCTCGATTTGTTTCAGAACGATGAGATTGAGGATTTTTTTTCTTGATGTACGTAGTGAAGGAAAGGGAGTAGCAGAAGAAGAGAAAAACGAGAAGACATCCAACTGGGTGTTTTTAGCCAAGCGCTCGTGAAGAATTATTTCATCAAGATTTGCATTTATCCTACTCATATTTTTCATAGGCCTTATCAAATGCACCGAAATCTTTTTGTGCGCATTATTGAAATTTATGAGACCAGTGTCGATACTTCACTCGCCAAAGGAATGTTGTCACTTTCTCGGGTTTAGTGCATATCAAAAGATATCGGCCATGATGCAAGTGATCACAATCGGTATTCCGGTCGATTACACCATCGAGTATCTTCACATTGGAGAGGACACAATACTCGAGTTTGTGAGGAAGTTCGCGAAGACGGTGATCAAGGTCTTTGGTGCAGAGTATCTTTGAACTCCTAATGAAGAGGACACAAAGAGGCTCATGAAGATGAACTCATACATGTAATAGTACACAGATTTATTAAGGCACAATTCATGGGAAGTATTTCGTTCTACTTTATATCATACCCACGAGAGTAATTGGAAGGTAACTACCAGCCACGCAACTACTTTGTCACAATGTGCACTGTTGGAGAATGAGCAACTGTATTCAGGGGCCAAAGGTCAATACATTTACAAGTACAGTAAAGTGAATGAAACCCCTTATAAAGTGGGGATATACATAAAAGGGGACTATACATCTCTAACATGCACAACTACGTTCGCACCCAAATAAGAGTTGATTCATAACTAGTGCTTGGAAATAGCCTATTCTATAAGTTGCTAGGAAAACAAGCCTTTTTTCATATCCCTTAAAGTTAATTATTACTTCAAGCAGGACTTGTGAACTGTGTGGTTTTCTATCTATTGTACTAGTTGATTCCCGCGCGTTGCGGCGAGAATTAGAGTTGATTTTCCTGTATGAAAAACATGAGCAATCTATGAAATAGGCGATTCATTGATTGAATTTCACTTACCATAGGAGAAGACCAATTAGAATGCTCAAGCTACCCAAAGCAATAAACCGGAATTATCAAAGCTAACAAACCAAATTCACACTACAAATTAATAAATCATGCCCGCTTGCATGCACAGTCATCATCTTTTGAAACCGTATAAATACACGGATGTCTCAGAGGTCATGTCAATTGAATTGGAAATTGCAAGTCTGCTGGACGGGATGCTTCCATGTCTACCTGTAAGAATATAGATGAGGAAAGAATATAGATGAGGAAAAGGAAACCTGGGTGCGCACAAATTGCAGCTCGACTCCTCGAACTATGGATACTTTTCTTGGAATGATACCACGGTGGAGATGACAAATTTCTTTTGCTGAGCAACATGATCAAACAGATCCGATCCTTAGGAAACATGATACGGCCTAAGGATGCATGATGCCGTGGTCTTTTTATATGGAAAAATGGAGTAAAGAGTTGACGGCGGCTCGACTGCCTCGCTATTAATTGCTTGTCACGGTTCCACTGAAATGAAACGATCCAGCATAATTAGAAGAGGAAAGGAAATGCCACAACATCTCCATGGCATGATGACATGGCAGAGTGTATGACGTGACAGGCTAGTATTGGTTAGAAATGTTTGGTGAGGTGGACAGCTTGCATGTGTAGAGAAATCATGTAGTGGGGTGCTCCTATTTAGATATAGAAGATATAATATAATTTACTGTATGTTGGGTGGTCCTTGGATACCATTGTCTCCCAAGTGAATACATGTCATAAGACAAATCAATTCTCCATCTCTTGTTACACTTAGTCGCGTCAATAAAAGACATTAAGGTCATAAGACCAGACCAAAGGCACTAAACTATATGCACAATCATGCTTTCTAGATAAGATCCGCTTCTTATTTGTCACTCCAGAAGTCAAATGACTCGCACATATCTATAGTATCTATAGGGAGTTGGATGTTTTCAACTACGCCCGTGGATTAGACATCTCCAAACATATGTTTTTAATTGGGAATATATTGCATGGTTTGAATCAATTTGAAGTATATAGCACCGTCAACCCAAGTGGGACCGAAAACTTGTATTTCGGCTCAATAGGGCCGAAAGGATGGTTTCGGCCTGGGTTGGGCTTAAAACTAGCCTAATAGTGGGAGTCAAACCGCTAATCATAATTTTCTGCCTGATTATTCTTTTTGGCATGTCCAGGGGCGATTGTTTTCATCACACACCGGAGTATTTCATTTGATCCTCAGTGTTGTAGCACTTTGTTTTAATTTGTTTCGTTATGACAGCTATGGGAGCAATTAATATTACCATTTGCGTTTGGCACTTGGATCAGGGTGCGTTTGGTTGAGTGGTTATCCCTTGGGTGGTTAGTGGTAGCCAATTAAGTGGCTGCCCTGTGTTTGGTATATCAAGAATATTTGAATGAATTTTTCCCTTTTTATATATCAAGAATATTTAATAAATAATCCCTTTTTAAATATTTTATCAAACTTTTCCCTTTTTATATATTAAGAATATTTGAAAAACTTCTCCCTTTATTATGTCGTGTGCTAATATTTTACCCCTAAGTGACCATATAACCCTAACCATCTCTAATCTCTCAAAACAAACATAAATATGGCTACCCTAACCACTTTTTATCTCTTCAACCAAATAAAAAAAGGCTCAACCAACCCATACAACCAAATATGAAAAATGATGCCCCCAACCAATTTTTCATAATCACTCAACCAAACGCACACTAAAGGTACTAGTGGGATGGATACCCATGATCACCCAACCATTTCAATTTTCAAAGGCTTCTCTCTATGTGCAATCGATTTTAAAGACCCGGCTGCCACAAAGACAAAAGTGGTATTACGAACAACACGCATCCATTTTGCAAATAATCCTTTCTATCGCACAAGCACATTGTTAGCATGGAGGTTAAGTGAGAATAGTATAGAGCTAAATTAGCCGTCAAATAAAAGCTCAACCTTATGAAACCTAGCATGTACCACACCCACTTGCTGATTGCACATTCAGCTTAAGAACACAGCAAAAGTGTTACATTATTCTACTGCCACTTGCTAAAGCTGGTATGGATGTGTGATTCTCCAGCCACCTAATGAGAAATTGAAGATTCTATCCACATATAACCAGACATGCATGTCCCCGATGTCATTCCACAGAAGTTGCTGCATGCATGCCACGGCACTCTTTCTTGCAGCCTAGCTATGAGTCTATGACAGAGCAAACCGTATAATATGATCTTAATTTCCTACCTAATATGCACATGGTCGGTTTCCGTCGTTTCCTACAACTCAAGTAACCTCGCAAGGTTGACTTTGGTTAAGGAAACCTTCTGAGGTTCTCCAGATGTTATATTACTGTTCACAGAGCAAGTGCAGTCTGTCACTAGCAGTCATCACCCATAAATTAACAATCAAGATTTGTCCAATCCCGCGGCTAAGTGCCAACCAACAGAAAGAAGTTTTGACAAATCTCTGTCTCAGACGGTAGTCTTGCATCTAAATTGCACAAAGAAACTGGAAGTTAACCCAGAGACAGTACTGCTGCAAGTAGATGTATCAAACCGCAAGAAGCATTCGTTGCAAATTACAGTAGTATCAAACCGCAAGGGATTGGCGGAGCACAGTTTCAGTTTGCACACAGACACCCTCAATACAGTCAACCACCACCAAAGCACCATCAGTTATCCGAAGAGCAACTGTGACTTCCAAACAGAAATCAACGTGCCCAGGGGAATCAATAAGGTTTATCAGGTACTCATTGCCATCTCTCTCGCCCTTATAAGCCCTGAGTGATTCATCAGTCATCTCATATCATGTCCATCATCCACTGCGTGTAATTGCAGATGTTCGAGGCATAGAGGGCTTTCCTCACATCCTCAATCAGCTGTGCCTTGTGGAAAGGTACGTCACTGGTGCAGTCACCTTGGAACATCTTGGAAGCTGCAACCCGCTGAGGAACATGGAATCCAAGGAGGCCTCAATGGTAGGAGCAACCACGGAGAGCTCAGCAGCCTGCTGCACTGTCCACTTCCCGGTTCCCTTTATCCCCGTCTTGTCCACCACCTTGTGGACCTAGTAGCCTTCACACCCTGTTTATTCTTGATGCCAAAAATATCGGCACTGATCTTGACCAAGAAACTGGTGAGAGCCATCTCCTACCTGCAAGAGGATGCACCAAACACATCATGCATAGAACAATGCCAACTACTTGTAAATAAAATATCAGACTAGAAAGGTTAGAAACCTTTACAAACCCACTGATCAGACAAATGAATTAGAAATCAAGAAAAAAGATCAATGCCACAAACAAAAGTATGATTTATGAATCGGATTGAGAAAATAAGGACACATAACAAGAAGAACAATTGCACAGCAGCATCGGCATATAACTATGAAAAGCACAAAAGCATTTATAGATATACAGTACTCCTTTTTTTGTTGAAGGATAGATATACAGTACTCCTACTTGTGACTCTGACTACTGGTCCATCATTCGCCCACTTTGGCAGCTCTCTCATCAGCAGCACGTAATCTCACTTTGTGTTAAGGTACTTTAAAGTAAGAGTATTTAATTTTGCACTGCTCCATCAACAGAACAAGCTCTACAGCACTAGTACTCCAAGAACACATTTGAAGACCATCATCAGATTAGGGGACAAATCAGACATAGGGTAGACTGCAAATAAAGCAAGAAAATGCCTATGCAAAAAACAGAGTACTCCATACATCCCTATGCACAAAACTGGTTTTAATACTCCTATGCACAAAAGACAAAACAGAGTACTCAATTTCAGAGTACTGCCTATGCATAAAACAGGTTTTAATTGAGTGAAATACTCCATACATGCATGCTTTCTCTACTGCCTACACGTTAAACAGGAAAAAAGAAACAAATTTCAGCAAGAATACAAAATGTTCAGTGACAAACGGTTACCAGCACTAGATAGAAACATCTCACCTTTTCTCGTACAGGAGGGCAGAGAGAAGGTTGGCGAAGGTCTCAGGCTTAATGTCCCTCTCCTCCCGACCAGACGCTGGTACCTAGTATGCACCTTTGGCAGACAGTAAAAGTGGCATGGCATGATTTTTGCAAACAGTAAAATTGGCATGGCATGATTCTTTGCAAAAAATGTGTATACTATTCAATGAAAGGCTATTTTTTTATCTTAAGCAACGCTGGTACCTTTGGCAGACAGTAAAAGTGGCATGGCATAATATTTGCATACAGTAAAAGTAGCATGGCATGATTCTTTGCAAAAATGTGTATACTAATTCAACTTAAAGGCTATTTTTTTATTTTTAGCAAGCTAAGTATTTTTTATACCAAGTTTTATTATTATCAAAGAGAGGGGGAGGGGGAGGGGGAAACTTCACTGGTTTGTCCAGTGCCTCGGAATGCAATGCCAAACCACTTTATGGTCAGCTCCTTCATGGCAGTGTCTTTCTCCTGACAGTTGTCGTCCACCCAGCCATGTGGCTCGATGGCATCGACTCCGAGGCCGGGGGCCCGATCCCCGGACTGTAGGTTCGTTGGGTCCTTCCAGTCCGCCACGTAGGCTGAAACCCGCCTGTGGAACTTCTTCTTGAATTCCTCCCATGCTTGGAACTTATAGTGGTTAATGCGTGCGAGCCGAGACCACACGAACTTGAATCCAGACTTCAACTCGAAGTGGTGGACATAGTTTTTGAGAGAATCGGCAACGGCATCGAGTCGAACCAAGGACTTGTGGCGGATCGGTTTCTTCAGACGGCAGGTGTACCCCTGGCAGACCCCCTCCATTGGATGAGATGTTTGGCCGGAGGGGCCAAAATCATAGCAAGGGAGGAACACCTGTCCAACCTGCGGATCAACCTGTGGATTAACAACAAGGGCTTCTAGCATCGAGCGTGAGGGCTTCTCCAATATATTCCAGGCAGGTGAGAAGATGAACTCATCGACGTCCATGACAGCCATCCACTCGCAGGAAGACCGACCGATGGCCGCACAGTGGGACAGACCTGCTTCCTGGGTCTTGATCCATGGCCAAGCCACCGTGACGATACCTAAGCCATCGGCTTGCAAAAGACCCACCTGGTCAACGAGGTCATCCTCGCTGCCATTGTCATATATGTAGAACTTCTCGACCCCTATTGCTGCATGGTATCGAACCCATTCGGGCAAAAACTTGGCAACATTGCGGACCATCGTGCAAGCGCATATCAGGTTCTTCTTATCACTACCCACGGACAAGCTGCTAGAAGTAAACGTCGCAAGGGAGGGCAGTGGCTCGTCGTCTCGGAATACTAGCGTCACGAGGCAAGAAAGTAGGGAAGTCCTGCGTGCTATCACCAGAAGGCTGTCTGTTCTCTTCCAAATATACTTGTATAGTTTCCTCCATATGATTCTCTGGATTTGAAGTGCACTCTGATCTAGCCGCTTAAAACATGAAGGTGTGCTGTTATCATGGACATTACTCACAAATTTTGGATCAGCAGTGCTGACAGCAAGCTCATCACAATGGCGTGAACGTGTGTCATGCTTATCTACTGGCTGTTGAGGAAGTTCATCCAGGTATTGACTGCCAGACCTACCACCCTGAATCTCAGGCATTTTACCATCTGTGTGGAACTGAGAATTGAGCAGCGATGGCGTTACAAGGCCATTTCCAGCATTCTGAATATTTAAACACTCCACGAAAGAAGAATTTCCTGCAATTAAACCATGGACTTGTGCAGAGCAAATCTCTCTTTTTTTTACGAAGAATGGCGCATCTTTCATTGGCCTCGATTAAATTTCTTTGTGCTTTGCCATACGCTCTGAGAGCTTCTCTTTCTGCAATTTTACATTTGCGCCTTTGCTCCTGAGCATCATCCAATTCCCTCTCTTGGAGTTCCTCCATCTCGAACAGAAAGACCAACGTTGAGCTCTGATCTCCTTTACCTATCTGACCAATATGGTTCAAGAGATCGGCATTCTGGCAAAATAAGAATGGCACATTGACAGGTTACTCTTCTGTTGGGTTGTCATACAAAGATTGTGATGGTCCACATATGGGCATTAATCATAAATGAATTTACAACGTTTAAAACAATTTTTCAGGCAATTGTCAAATAAATAAGAGCAGTATAAACAACAATGCATTAAATTTTCAGTGACAGCATGGAAGCTTCTAAACAATGCATTAAATTTTCAGTGACAGCATGAAAGCTTCTATACAAATTCAGAAAGTATCTTTGTTTTATTTTATCTGCGGCTTACAGACATGTAGCTTAAACAAGAGAGACAAGACCAAGCATTTTCTAACCTTCTGTTAGAAGAATTTATCAAACTTCAACTGATTAGATGTATGTCCAATAAAACGATAAAATTACCAGTTTCATAATGTAGGAGTGACAACATAGCACAAAGATGTAGCTTGCATTCTTTTCACTTTGATCATTTAAGAGAAACAAATGGTCGATTTTCTATCATTGATAAAAACACAGCTGCCTAAAAGTATATAGATATCGCGTATAACTTCAGTTATAGCTACCAACTAAATATACTGGTCCCAAAAGAAAAATAGTCAAGCTGGTTAGGAATTAGGATTACACCTGATTATGCTGAGTTATAGGTTCAGTGTCAATGTATATATTGTCATGTAACGCATTACTCCCCCATAGTATTCTTAAACTAGAGGAATCTGCTAATGCAACTTTCCGAGTTATCTAATTGTGGAGCTTGTGAAATTCCTGATCGCTAATTTTGGGACTAGTGTTGAATGGATTCAAATTCTTATAGTACATTTTAAGGTGTCATGCAATAAGAAACGGCAATAGAAGAGAACATAGCAAGGACAAAGTAATGCTGAACTAACCTGCATACCAGGTTGCAAGTGTGACCTCTCAATTGAAACGGTAGTGTCAACAGGGTTTACATGTTGCCCGTCCCAGGTGGAAATCATATGATCCTTGGCATGATTAGATGTTCGGTCAGGAACCAAAGGGCTAGTATCTTCAGCCATAGATTGCTCGCTAGGAAATGGTGGCGCTGCAGGCTTGCCATGATATTCAACTGTGGTATGGTTACCACCATCCTGTATAACCATGTGGTTACTTTTGGATGGCAGAAGGTTCTTAGCAGTACCACTAGGATGTGTTTGATCCAAGAGTTCTGCTGTGGCTGCATGTTCTGTTTCATAAACAGTATAGTTCATGGTAATTTCATTCTCCATGTGATCCCTTCTTCCAGAAGATATTAGATTGTCATTTCCAAATGAACTTCCAGTTGGTACCAGTGTTGCCAAATCACCGCTTGCTTGGTTGTTGATGCATTGCTGATTGGGCTTGAGCCTTTTAACTGGTCTGTCATCATGTCCAAATGGGGCATCGGGGTGAACACATCCACCACTGTTGGAAGCTTTCAAGCCTATCTTCTCCAACGGCGGCCTTATCTGATCACTGGAGAAGTTGACATACTTCACAAAACCAGGTGACATGGGTCTTTTCTGAACTCTTAACTCATTTTCTCTAGCAGCAATTCTATGGCGCAAACTTTCCAACTTATCATCTGCTGACTTTACTCCTGCACCATTTCCATCCTTTTGGGTAGACTTCAGATGAGTGACTTGACGACTCGGACTCGGTGGCTCTCTTCTAGAAAAGGTAGCACCTGAGCCTCTACCTGCCCCTGAATTTCTGAGTGTGCTTGTATTAGCAGACCATTTTGAGGATCCTACGTTTGCAGCATGGATCTTCTATTGGGGTACTTCCTCCCTCGTAATTCTAGTTTGCATAGTAATCCCTGTTTTATGTGCAACTTGTGAGCTAGCTCTCGTGCTTTTACTTCTATATTGCTTTGCCACTCCAGAGTCGGTCTCAATATCATCATCAGAAAAACTTATCACAAGGTTATCACTTGGGACAGGCTTCAGCCAAGCAAGATTACGATTGGTGTCAAGTTTGAATTGCCCTTGGTTTCCCCTCAAGGTCTTCTTATAGCTTGGGGCAACTGATTTCTGAGGAAGAATATTTGAGAGACTCAAACTGCTACCACCTGGTAAATCAAAAGTAGAGCCACTGTTCATACACCTTATAATTGCCCTCTATTTAGTTCTTGGTGTAAAATTAACAGAAATAGGGAGAAAATGATGACAATTGAAAAATAATAAATCAATCTTAACCAGGGACTAAATACATCTGATGATTATTAATGATGACTGAGCCAAAGCTGATAAAGAGAATACTCTTCACTAGGATACACATGCCTGTGGGAGATCGGCAACATACATGGAACTATGGAAGTGTGTGGATGAAACTTAGCACACAAACATATTCAAATCGATTGGAATTTTGAGAAGTAACACACACAAAAAGTTAGAGAAACGAGAACTTGTACATACTTAACACCAATGCAGTCCATGGTACATATGAATGGCAGGTCGTTTTCTCCTAGCCCAGCAACAATTGGCTGGTAGAAGTATGGATCAAACCTACATATCATGAAGTGACTCTGTTAGCCCTCTCCACAGTTCAGCAAGGGGTGGTAATAGGACAGAACGGCCAATGTAAAATAACAGCAATTCTGTGTCTACACGATCCCATTGTCATATAGTGTAGAAGCAAAGTTTAAGTATAATGCACTTGAGTAGGTGAGTGCAGATTAATAAAGTTCAACCCCGAAACTATAGGCTGTTTCCTAGAGCACCATAGTAAGCTGCAACTGATGTTTGTAAATCACATGATTCTTACCTACTAGCACGTTTCATTTATGCACTATCTTCACGTTGCATATGCTTTGATATACGAAGGTTTCACATATAAGTGACACCTTGATTCTTCGTCTCTAGATTTGGTACTCTGTCAGTACATCCCCCCTTTTGACAGTTTGTGCAGTTTGGAAAAAATTCAGTTTATTTACGGCTAGAAGATTTTGACATTTCAATATGTAAATAAGGTCATATGATCTTTGAGTTTTATCTACAGTTTGCACTAGTCAAAATACTCGGAACAGTTGTGTTGGGTTAAGCTATAGTACTTCTCTGCTACTATATTTATCACCCTTGGGTTCTATCATTATTAAAAAACGAGCTGGGCTATGGCCAACCTAGTCTTTGATAGTGTTCAATTGCGAAGCTAGCTCACTCGACTAGCCTGGACATGGTCTATTTGCACCGCTGGCCAGAATTTTCCCAGCAAACATCATTACTAAACCATTTATTGACCGTAATGGTTAATGGAGATTAGCCTTTCTTCCTTGACGGAGACTGGTAGCCTGGACTGTGATCCCGGGGTTGCAGGGAGCTGGCTCTGCCCCTGATAGTGTGTCAAATCTATTTACAGCGTTGATTTCTCAACACTCATTTGTCCTGCTGCTAAGAACTTAGTGACCACATCCAAGAGATTTCAGCTAATAAATTCACTTCCTATTTTTCAGCGGTTGTTCATGTTTTCGCTATCCACATGGCTGGCTGCTACTACAAATCAAGTTACCGATGCTTGAAAATTCTCACCTTTTCTCGTCGAGGAGGGCAGAGACAAGGCTGGTGAAGGTCTCGGGATTCATGTCCCTCACCTCCCGCAGCACCAGACGCTGGTACCTATATGCACACGAACGTCAAATCCAAACCCTTAACTGACGAAGGCCTCCAAATCAGGCGGGATCAAACACGCAGACAGAAAATAATCGAGGATTCGACACCCACAGCGTCTGGGCGCCGGTGGCGAGGCCGATGTACAGCATTTAGTGGATCTTGAACACCCTCCGTAAGTCGATGGCGACAGTATGCAGCTGCACGCCGAGGCGCCGGTCGCTGGTGGTCGAGAAGCAGTTTTTCCCCACCATCGCCTCGCCACCACGGCGCTCCCGCTGTACTCGAAGGTCTGCGGAAGGAAGGCGGGACGCCCGAATCATACGGGGGAACCGAGTATGAGAGCGAGGGATTGAGTGGGGAGGGGATCGGAGGGACCGGTTCCGGTGCCGGAGGACATGGTCGGCGCGGACCAGCGGAGCGAGAGCAGACGGCGACGAGACAAGTGGCGACTGGGCTGTGTCTGTGTTATTTGGGTGGCTGTAGCAGATACCGCAAATGTGTTCGATGTGTCAAAACCGCATCCGATTACAAGGTTCTAGGTGCACGCAGCTGAGTAGAACAACAAACTTAATCCTAGTAACTTTGTATCACTAGCTTGTCCCGCATAGACCAACCAAGTTGGCGCCAGCGAAGTTTCACCAGGAACCCAACCGGAAGTCTTTTTCGTAGGCGTTATCAAATGCACCGACGTCTTTTTGTGCGCAATGTCGGAATTTGCGAGGCCAATTGTCGATACTTTACTCGCCCAAGGAATGTTGTTGGCATTCTTGGGTTTAGTGCCTATCAAAAGATATCTGCCGTAATGCAAGTGACCATAGTCGGTATTCCGAGGCAAATCGTGTTTCATCAAATGTGACATGTCTTGAGATGCATTTTTCTGCGTGCGGGGATCATAACGTCGATTACACCATCGAGTATCTTCACATCAGAAAGGACACAACACTCGAGTTTGTGAGGAAGTTCGCGAAGACGGTGATCAAGGTCTTCGGTAAAGAGTATCTTCGAACTCCTAATGGAGAGGATATGAAGAGGCTCATGAACATGAACTGATACATGCAAGTACACAGATTCATTAAAGCACAATTTATGGGAAGTATCTCGTCCTACTTTATATCATAACCACGAGAGTAATTGGAAGGTAACTACCAGCCCTGCAACTACTTTGTCACAGTGTGCACTGTTGGAGAATGAGCAATTGTATTCTCATGGGGCCAATACGTGTACACGTATGGTGAAGTGCAGTAAACCCCTTATACAATGAAGATATACATAAAAGGGGATTATACATCTATAATATGCACAACTACGTTCGCACCGACTATGGTCACTTGCATTACGGCAGATATCTTTTGATATGCACTAAACTCAAGAATGCCAACAACATTCCTTGGGCGAGTAATGCCTCGCAAATTCCGACATTGCGCACAAAAAGACGTCGGTGCATTTGATAACGCCTACGAAAAAGACTTCCGGTTGGGTTCCTGGTGAAACTTCGCTGGCACCAACTTGGTTGGTCTATGCGGGAAAAGGGGAATTTTACTTTTTGCCCTGCTTTACTTTGACACTCTACAATTTGCCCTCATTTACATTGGACTCACTTTTTTGCCCCACTTTACCTTGACACTCGATTATTTGCCCTTTTGGATTATTTTCTTTTCTTTTGAGCATATAGGCAACACGTGAAAGCCAAATCTACCCTTGGCTGCACCAAATCGAGGTGTCCCTTTCTCTTCTGTTTAGAACGGGGAAGAACCCAGGGTGGTGCCGGCGCCACCGTTTGCCGCCGCTGAACCTTGCGGTCGCCGCTTCATCTCCCCGCAGGTTGCTGCACCCCAACCACTCCTTGCTCTTCCACCGGTGCTGCCAGCGAGCTGCTCCGCCTGCGTGCTGCGCTAATCTGCCTCTCTGCCCTCCTGGACGCGCAGCGAGCAACAGTCACTCTGCGTGCAGCGAGCAGCAGTCACGGCCATTTTTCTCCTGGACCCTCTGAACCGAACGAGCCGAACAATAGGAAATGAATCGCTCGCTCGTATGGCAGCGGAGGTGACCTCCGAGTGCGGGGCTTCGAGGCGATTTTCCACTTGGTCGCGCCCATCGCGAACCCGGCCGCGCCCACCGCGTATCCCGTCGCCCGCGCGCAGAATCACCGGGGAGCGCAAGGAGGACGCTCGTGGACTAATTGGAGAAGGAGACGAGCACGCGCGCCCCGGCCATGGACGGCCTGTCCTGCTTGCCGCCCCATGCCACCCACCTGGACGGCAAGATGGAGGAATCCGCTCGCGCCGGTAGCTGGTGGTGGTTAGCTCCTCGCCGCCGCATCTGTCGTGCCGTTGTTGTCTGCCGCAGGGTCCGTGAGCTAGGAGGTTAGGGGAGCGAGTGGCCGGTGGCTGGACGGCAAGCTCGATGGAGGGCTCGCCGTCGGCAAGGAGAGATTGGGAAGACAGCCGCGAGACAGAGGTGTGAGGGTAATTTGGTCATTGAAGCTGAGCCCAGCCAGTCGAGGGGCAAATCATCGAGTGTCAAAGTAAAGTGGGGCAAAAAAGCGAGTCCAATGTAAATGAGGGCAAATTGTAGAGTGTCAAAGTAAAGCAGGGCAAAAAGTAAAATTCCCCCTTTTCCCGCATAGACCAACCAAGTTGGCGCCAGCGAAGTTTCACCAGGAACCCAACCGGAAGTCTTTTTCGTAGGCGTTATCAAATGCACCGACGTCTTTTGTGCGCAATGTCGAAATTTGCGAGGCATTACTCGCCCAAGGAATGTTGTTGGCATTCTTGAGTTTAGTGCATATCAAAAGATATCTGCCGTAATGCAAGTGACCATAGTCGGTATTCCGGCCGATTACACCATCGAGTATCTTCACATCGGAAAGGACACAACACTCGAGTTTGTGAGGAAGTTCGCGAAGACGGTGATCAAGGTCTTCGGTAAAGAGTATCTTCGAACTCCTAATGGAGAGGATATGAAGAGGCTCATGAACATGAACTGATACATGCAAGTACACAGATTCATTAAAGCACAATTCCCGGGAAGTATCTCGTCCTACTTTATATCATAACCACGAGAGTAATTGGAAGGTAACTACCAGCCCTGCAACTACTTTGTCACAGTGTGCACTGTTGGAGAATGAGCAATTGTATTCTCATGGGGCCAATACGTGTACACGTATGGTGAAGTGCAGTAAACCTCTTATACAATGAAGATATACATAAAAGGGGATTATACATCTCTAATATGCACAACTACGTTCGCACCCAAATAAGAGTTGATTCGTAACTAGTGCTTCAAAATAGCATATCCTATTGTTGAAAATATAAGCAATTTTGCATATGATTTAATTCGCGAAAACAGTAAACGAATCATGACTAGAATAATAGGAATTAAACTAATCATGCGATCTACTAAAATAGTAGATAAACCGAACGAATCTAGAGCAACTACTACAAGCAGAAACTGATGGGGTTCGTAGCAGAAAACAATAATTTTTCTAACTATCGCAACACCGTAAACTAGCCAGGATCTATCTATCTAGTAATGCGGTAACGTAGAAGTCATCGGAAACATACCCTTGTAGACCGATAGCGGGAATTACGCTCCCGCACAAGCGTTGCCGATGAAGACGTACGTAGCCGACCTCAAGGTCGCGGAGAACTTGGCGCGACGAAGAAGAAGGAGACGCGGCGATGAAGAGCTCCTAGTGCCGAACTCGTGAGAGAGCAGCACCTCCGAGTACTCGCACACGTACGGACCTTGACGATGACCTCCGTGCTCCCCGATCCAGCCGGAATAGCGGAAGCGAGAACTTTGGGTGGAAACCCGCAGCACAACGGTGCGCTGCGGTTTATAGGTCTCCCGTATACGCTGTCCAGACTTGGGACCGCGCACGTCGAGAGATGGGGAGGGAGGAATTGGACTAGGGAGAAGCCTGGGCCAACCGGAATTAATTCCTGAATTTTCTGTGTATTTTTCCAATTAATCCGGGTCCCTATTTATTGAAGAAAAGGGTGTGCACCTCTCCTCAACTTCCATGTGGGACTAAAGGGGAGAGGGGGTGGTGCGGCTGCCCCTTGGGCCAACCGCACCCCATGGTGGCGCATGGGCCCCAAGGGCCCAGCCGCACCCCTCACATGGGGGGGAAGCTTCCCCTCTTGGGCCCTATGGCCCATTAAGGTGGCTACCCCATTTTTCTCCTTTTTCTTTAATATTAAATTAATATAAATATATATAATTCCATAATTAATATATTTACATACTATTTAATCTCCCGTGACTCCGAAACAATTTCCGGATCATTCCGAACTCACTTCGGTCTCCCCGGAACTCTTCCGGTCTTCCCCGGAACTCTTCCGTTCTTGCCGGAACCTTTCCGAAACCTCCTATCTCTATACCTAAGCCACTCCGATGTTTCCAAAACGTTCTCCTAGCGTCGTCAAGACCTTAAGTGTGTTACCCTCGGTTCGAGAATACTCCGACATGGTCGAGACCCTCCCGCCAATGACCGTCAGGGAGCCCTGGATGACTATGACGGCCCCGTGCATTCTAGAATAAATCATCCTTGAATCATCTTTGAACCGTTAACATGATATGGTCATTCCCTTTGTTCGTTGATACTTCCTTGTCCGAGATACGATCGTCAACATCCGATGTTGTGTTTTATCTCGTTACCGACAAGGTTGCTTTACTCGTTCCCATGAAATTATATCTCAATGACCTAGTCATACGCTGCGCAGCTTTACAGATATAATCTCACCGAGTGGGCCCAGCATATCAATCCATCACACGGATGAACAAATCCCGCTCTTGATCACTCGCCCCGACTACTTCCTTCCAATACCCGAAAGTGTCACCTTTATTGTCAGCTTATGAGGCATGACGTTTGATGCGATCAGCCGTATCTTTCAGAAGCAGCGACTTGATGTAATCTCACGGTCTAAGGAATAAGCTACCACGTTATAATCCTATTGCAGTGTTGAACTATCTGATACGATCCTAACTGCAATACTTTGGGTAATGTCCATCAAATTATTCTCCCAATAAAATGACTCCACCATCAACTGTTAATGCAATATGATCGGGAAATCACGATCATCCATTGACTGATGGACTAGTTTATCTAGAGGCTTAACTAGGGACTCTGGTTTGTTTACATACCACACGTGTATTAACAATTCCGATTAATACAGTTATAGCATGGTATAAAACTATTTATAAACTTAAAGAGATAATGCAATAAATCTTATTATTTATTTGCCTCTAGGGCATATCTCCAACAGTCTCCCACTTGCACTAGAGTACAAATACACTAGCTGCATTTCTATACCAATCATACAACCTTATCTTTTATAAGTGTTTATGATAATGCTCGCTCGTGGAAGAGGTTTCCTTCGGCCTGAACCTTTCATAACCATAAGCTCTTTGCAAACCATTGATATCACCTTATTTGATATCATCATGTTATCTTAATAACAAATATACATATTTGGCAACTAAGTGAGACTTTTGTTTCCCTGCGCTTACTCTGATCCAATATCAGTTAATTGCATTAAACACACTCAGTTTTAGAGAATACCTTTTCTCTACCAACTCTATGTACTTTCAGTATCTTTATACTTCTATATTTACCTAAGTAGATCCTGACATTCTATTGTCAGCCTAATGCCTTTTAATTTATCCTATAACGACTTGATCCTTATTTCTTTCTGTCATTTAGGTTGATCCTTTTAACACAACATTTGTTAAACTCATCATCCTTTACAGATTTGAAATAACCACATATCCTTAGTTTCTTTTAAACTATGAAGGATACTTTTGGTTCCACTAATAATGAATCACAAATTCATCTCAGCGCTTATTCTTCTTGTAAGAATACTAATCATATCTTTTCGAGTATATAATATGGTTAATATGCTGCCACCTTATCATGGCATAGAAGTGCAGCATATTTTACAACCATGATTACTTTATCCAGATTTACAAGGACCAATTCCTCGTTACGTCTTATTCTGACACATCAGAATCTAATCTGGAAAAACACCTCGACTTCTTTAAAATGATCTATTCAAAACAGATGCTCACATTTTAAACATATATGATTTTATCGTAATTCAATAATTACTTCTAATTCATTTTCCTAGTACCTATCTATTATATGTCATTTACATATAAACACCTGACTAAGCTCCCACTCAAAATGTCAATTACATTTGAGATTGTGTAACTTGTAATGCTCCCACTCAAAATGTCAAACACATTTCATATTGTGTAGCCCACAAGCTCCCACTTAACAATATGTCACTTACATATTATTCCGGTAAGCTGTCCTACTCCCACTTAAATTATACGGATATAATTTCCTTCGATATTTCGGTCATAACCGAAATCCTTGATCATGTATCAATTCGAAAATTCCAAATACGATGTATTATACTTGTTAATACAAATCCAAAAGACTTAGGCATGTCTACATCCAATGTAGTCAAAACAATTTTGATTTTGTCAAAGACATTCTTCATGACAAAATTAGCTTTATGTCCTTCTCACAGTTTCATTCTTTTCACACAACTTGTCATGTGAAAAATCAAGTAACCCTTTTACTTAATAAGATTCAAGCAACATTTACTAATACAATCTTGAATGCAACCTTTTGGATTTATGACTCTATAGTCACAATTCGAATTTGGCATCACCCCAATTTCTTTGTATTTCGTAGGTATCCCTTGTTCTAGTAACAAGCTCATTAAATCATGAAATATTAATCTGTGACCGGACAGAAAATATTCTTTAATGCCTACTATTTATAAAAAGCTCCTTGCATGAAAACACCATGATCAAATATCATCATTTTTCATTTCCATTTGTGGAGTTTTGTTGTCGGATCAAATTCCAAACAATATTTCTCTCACAAATCGAGTAAGGTCAATTACCCCTTTTAAGCTTTTCTTTATTTCATATCCTTTCTTGAAACTTGTTTTCAATGAATCACCAAGTTAGCAATACTAGTTTTGCCCTTGTTGGTGTTTACCATATGAAACATATATTCATTCCTATGAATATTTTACAAAGAACTATTTCGTACATAGTTTCGTATTATCATATAATCTATAAACCATGACACACAACTTATTGTCGTTCATACGAATTTTGGGTGAAGACTTCAAAATAGGGAGTTTACTAATTCTAACGGAAAAACCTTCTACGTGATTTCTAAAATATTAAGAGATGATTTTAGGACTATACTTTATTCAAAATAGAGTATGATTATAATGTCTACATAAATCAACATGTTTGATAATAGCATCATAATTTTGTGAACCGAATTTCACAAGTCCTTTTGTGAACCGAATTTTCACAAACCTTCATGATAAAATAAATCTTTAAAATCCTTGCTATTATAATCCAATTATAATGACTTGATTTTATATCCTCCTTTTCTATCCGAAAAATCTTTCTTGATCAAATCAAATAATTTCAGATAATTGTATCTTTTAGTAAATACTTATTATTTACTTAGACATACAACAAAGGTTTCAATAATAATTTCCACTACACAATTTAATTTAACAATCATCTTGCATGATCTCAAATCAAATTTCTTCTCATATTGACTTATCAATATTTTCAATCATCATGTCTCATTAGACATCACGCATGCAAATACACAAGATCAAAGTATCCAAAATATTTGCAATGATTAAAAATTCGGTAGTGCATTTTATTATTGACTTAGGATATTTATTTTAACATTCAAATCCACTTTGCTATCAAAAAGATTAATGCATGAATAACTTATTCATAATCGAAATATGATCATAAGAAAACTTTATTCATAATAAAAACAACTTGCTTGTCTCTTACAAATATGAATAACTTGTCTCATCGAATATAAGACATACTTATTACAATCACTCTCAAATTCGACTACAAAACTCTTATTCAAAACTACTAATCAAAACTTGATAACTATGGGCGTGAAACTCCTTGGCCATCAACTACTTTGCCTTGCCATCATTCCGCAGCATCATGTCGAACTCTGCAATTTTCCTGTTATATTCTGGTGCTGTTTCAATAAAACAGAACATAAGTATCAAATACTTTAATATCAACAAGTGTAAGAAATAACAATTATAACTTTGTATATCAAATATACCTTGCGTGTCATCTATCTCCTTCGATGGGTTCCACCTCCACATCTTTGATTTCAACCAGGAAATCATTGAAGAGGAGGAAATCACTTTAAGTATATACTCATCGACAAGCTCCTCATAGCTAGGAGGTAGAGAACGCAACACCGCCTGTATTGCAAAAGTATCCGCCATCCAGTAATCGCATGTGTTTGTGAGATCATCGTGAATGTCAAACATCTTACACAAATGTGTCTCCAAGCAGGTATGTGTGGGGACCCCGGACTAGCCGTCCGAAATACCCGATTATGCTTAACACAACGATCCCGTGATCAGTATGTCGTTGCACATAATCCGAACTGAATATCAAAGTTTACATCCATACCATATCGAGTTTCAAGTCTTACACACATGGCCATATTGGCCTAATTATACATAGGTGCCTTCAAGGGCCAAATCATCTTTATCCAGCGGAAGCTACGGTAGTAGGGCTAATCCATTCAAACAACACCCGACAGGCAGCTGACTTATGAAGATCCTAGTTTGCATAGACGTCGCCGAACTCCTCTTCAACGTAGGGCTCCTCGAAATCTGGCTAAGACAATAGCCAGGGACGAAACCAATATGAGTACGTTTGAATGTACTCGCAAACTACCCCAACTAGAGTAAGCACTAGTTTTAGTCTGAAAACTTTTACTTAGCTTTGAAACATCTTAAAAGAAAGCCTTTTCTGAAAAGGGGTAAGAAGAAATTTTTACAACTATCCTTTAAGAAGACATCATTTTAGCTGTTTCCCCGAAACTCCTCTGTTATCCAACCACATCCCAAATCATGGTTCCCAAAACCCATCACAACCTCGTACCAACTCATTGGTACAGGTAGGCAACCTTTTCCACTTCATTTTCCTTTCAAAACTCAATATTTTATAAAACTTGCACATGGTCTTAAGACAGCCTCCCAACTGTCCATATCCGAGGACTCGGCTATTCGAATAGTTTTACCCTCTGCAGAGGTAGCACGCTTTTCCCACACCCATCCGGTCACTCATCGTGTCAGCCACGTCCCGCCATACCAGAGGTATGCGAAGTTGAGTTCCCGGCCATAGCCTGTCCTTTGCTCATGCTAGTATAGGACCCTTCCTCTACGACACTTTCCATCGACACTCAAATCCTCAGAAACTAAGTGTGAGGACTCGTAGTTCTGTCCGGCGGACCCAAGGGAGCCCTTCAATCCTCTTTCTCCTTTACGCTCATACCGGCTTCCGGTAGACTTCTATTAAGAGGACCCAGGTCAGGGGGTAGGTCCTCAGACCATCCCCTCATGGAACGAGGTTATCCTCGTTATTGAGGCATCCAGTACTAACACGAGCAAATTATATGACTACGCCCTTGCCCATATGTGGGTAAATGTGGTCGCACGGTTATTGGTTGGTCGCCATAGTGTTAGGACACAATGTGCACTTTTCCAAAACAACACCACCATTTTCCAACTTAATACCGACCTTTCGGCATTTCACCTTCATCCAAGTACCTTCAAAGGAGTTTTGAAAAAACATTGTTTTTCCC
This sequence comes from Poa pratensis, assembly GCA_947311845.1. Taxonomy (NCBI): domain Eukaryota; kingdom Viridiplantae; phylum Streptophyta; class Magnoliopsida; order Poales; family Poaceae; genus Poa; species Poa pratensis. The sequence continues at coordinate 11,999,456 of CAMZMU010000099.1, read as the reverse complement.
AACTTATAGTTTTAAATAACTACTTTATACTTCTACATAAGGTGGCAAAATAGTTTTCAGGTATTTTGCAAAAGGGATTTTTTTCTAAAGTCATTGATTCATTGGAATAACTCTTGAGACTAAAATAGATGTATATAAATGCAAGCTCAGTGAAGTAGCTTGCCTTGTTCAACACAGTGGTACTGGTCCTGATCTTCGGGTTCAACGAAACCTCCTTCTTCGATAAATCCGTCAACGGTATCGTCTAAACGTTAAACAAGCAAGACAAACAATTACTACTCTAACTCAAGCATCATCACATCATTACAATCACAAATGCTACAATTAGCTACTGCACACATCAAGCAACACAAGGTGGTTTTAATTTAATTGAATAAATCTTTATTTAATTGTTTTCAAACTAAGGCAGAACTAGTTGTACACCAATTAATTCACCATTTAATCTATGTTGGTCACAAAATTTCAAACTAAAATTCTATGGATAGCTACTGATGTGTAGAAGACCACCCAATTGGATTGGGGTCATTTGGAGTTACCAAACTCCCTACACATTTGTTTTAGTTCAGAAGGACTTTAATCAAGTTTTAGCTACCAAACAAATTAGGTTGCTCAAAAAAATTAAATCCTTTTAGGGATAACTAACCTTGGTTGTATGTGACCTGACAAAATTGGGTTTAGTTTAATTGGACCTACCATTAATTCACACTAATTGGTTTAGTGCAGAAGGGTTTACTGAAGTTCAACCAAAAGCTAAGGATTTTACACTGCTCAATTAATTCTACCAAAATTTGGGGAGCTAAAGGATCCTAATACAAAGCTACCAAAATTGGTTTCAAGTCATTTGGACTAATAGAACTCCAGAAACAAATGGTTTGGTGTTTCAAACTTTCTGGAGCATTTTTATTATTAAGCTTTTATTATTTATCTAAATGGGATGAGACCACTTTGGTGAGTTAAAGAATTTCATAAGCTTTCCAGAACATTTGAATTTGATTTATTTGGATTCCTAATTCTCGAGATAAAGAATTTCAAAGTGGTGTCCAGTACTGAAATTCAGAGGAGATTTAAATTCTAAAACCCTAATTTACTGGATAATGTTGAGATCCCTGACGGGTGGGGTCCGCTCGTCAGTGACTCAACGGAAAACGTCTCGCGCGCGGGTTTAAGTTTAAAACGCTGACGGGGGGGTCCACCAGTCAGTGTCTAATTAAACGAACCGGTACGTAGCCGTTGATTTCTAATCCTACGGCTAAGGAGCGATGACAACGGCGACGACCATTTCCTGGTGGCGCCGGGGCTCCGGCGACGGCGAGGTGGTTCAAGGCTCACCTAGTGAAAGGACAATGATGTCGCCTAGAGGGGGGGGGTGAATAGGCGATTAAAACTTTTCCGGTTTAGGCTTGCTAAATGCGGAATAAAACTAGGTGTTTAAATTAACAAGCCAACAACCTAAATAAACTAGGCTCACCTATGTGCACCAACAACTTATGCTAAGCAAGACAAGCAACAAGGTGATAGCAATAGAATACTTCAAGCACGAAGGCTATCACAATGTAAAGTGCATAAGTAAAAAGCTCGGGTATAGAAATAACCGAAGCACGCGGAGACGAGGATGTATTCCCGAGTTCCTCCTTGAAAGGGAGTACGTCTCGTTGGAGAGGTGTGAACCGACACAACGGTTCAACAACCACAAAGGTTTCACCCTCTTCTCCGATGAACCGCACCACAAAGGTTTGGTTCACCTTCCACCATCGGTATTCCTTCGAGGCGGAATCCGGAGCCTTTCAACAACAATCCGGGGCACAACCCACAATGGGTTGGGGGCTCCCAAACGGCTTTCAACAACAATCCGAGGCACAACCCACAAAGGGCTTGGGGGCTCCCGAACGGCTTCAAGTGATCACACAAGGGTCCAACCACCACAAAGGCGTCTAGGGCCCGAAGACCCAAGAGTAACAAGTTCACAAGATTTCAACTTCCACGAATCCTCGTGGAGAGCACACCGATGCACCAAATGCAAAAGGCAAGAGCACAAGTGCTCAAGTCCTCCACTCTCAAATTCCAACAAAGCAACAAATGCTTATGGGGGAATAAGAGAGGAAGAACAAAGAGGAGAACCACTCAAGAACTCCAAGAACTAGATCCACTAGGTTCGCCTCACTTAGAGGAGATATTGATTGGTGGAAATGTAGATCTAGGTCTTCTCCTTCAATCCTCCAAAGATCAAAGAGTATGGTTGGAGGGATTGGGAGATATCAAGGAAATGAGCTTGCAACAATGGAAGAGAGAGAAAGCAAAGGTTGCTTGGAAGAGCTGGCTGGCTGGAGGTAGGTGGAGGGGTATTTATACCCCTCCCAGAAAAGAGCCGTTGCAGCCAGATATCACACCGGAGTTTCCGGCCCTAGTGACCGGAAACTCCGGTACGGGGCGGAAACTCCGGCCCCCTGGGGGCGGAAACTCCGGCCCCCACCAGGGGGTGAACAACAAACAGACGAGAGAAGCTCAGGCAGAAACTCCGGCCCCTGGGACCGGAAACTCCGGCCTGGGGCGGATACTCCGGCCCCTTGGGCCGGAAACTCCGGCCCCCACCAGGGGCTGAACAAGAAAAGCACTCTCGAGGAAAACCAAGGACCGGAGACTCCGGTCCAGAAGACCGGAGACTCCGGCCTGAAAGCAGTGAAACTGTAAAACCTGAAATGCAATAACTTTCTCGTATGAACTCCAAATCAGGTGAATCCAATTGCATTGGAAAGGTAACGACGAGTGTTATCACACAAACTCGAAGGTGGACCGGTAATATTTCCAAATGAAATATTTCCAACACGAATTGCATTGCATTTGGAAATATTAAGGGTCACAAATATAGAGGGGATACCACACATGGGAAGGTGTGGACCCTAACTCGAAGGTGGACCGGTAATATTTCCAACACGAAAACGCAACAAGTTTTCCAAATGAAATCCGTTTTCGAAGAACTTGGGCTTGTCATGAAGATCACGACAAGCACCAAAACCCAACAAGGAGAAAAGCCAAATAAGAACCAAGAAAGATGATATGCCAAGTATGCAAAGGTTTGAGCTCTCCACAAAGATGCGATCAAGTTACTCACTTGAGAGCCCCTCTTGATAGTACGCCGTCTATCCTAAAACCCGGTCTCCCACTAACAACATGAGACCGGTAGAATAGAAAACCTATCAAGATCATACCTTTGCCTTGCGCATTCCACTTGAGCTCGATGATGACGATCTTGACTCTCTCAAGTTGGAACACCTTTCTTTATTGTGCTTGCTAGCACATGCTTGATGAAGACTTCTCCAAATGCTCCCCCATACTCCATTATGGGAAAGCCTCGCTAAGCTCCGTCTTCATGTCTCCTTTGCACTTCATCTTCTACACATGACCATTCTTCATATAAACCCTTAAATAGAGCATTGGTCATCATGCCATCTTCAAGAGTCCAACACATGAACTCCAATGGACAAGATCTATAAGAATATCTCAATGTAAACATTAGTCCATAAGGAGTGTCATTAATTACCAAAACCACACATGGGGGCAACCATGCACTTTCACCTAGGGGGCTCGGTTGGAAGCGGCGAGGACGTGGATCGACGGCGGAGGTTCGGGGAAGGTCGCTGGAGGACTGGTGCTTGCTGGGGCGGTCCGGTTCGTCGGCGGCGAGCTCCGCGGCTTCCTCGGCCGTGCTCCAACTCCGGCGAGTCCCCTGCGTCGCTTCTGGGCACGAAACAAGGAGGGAGTGAGTGCGGGAGGGTGCGGTGGTAATGGTGAGGCTGTTGCGGTGCAGGGAAGAGAGAGGGGAAGAGTGGCACGGCGCGGCCGTGATCGACCTCTTCTTCGGTGCGGCAGTGCACAGCCGAGCTTGTGCACGGTGGCTGTGGTGGCGTGCTCGCCCTCCTGGCGATGCACGGGTGTGAGGGGTGTGAGGGGGGAGTGGTGGCGATGTGTGGAGAAGAGAGGGGGGGCGGGGTGCTTTTTATAGCGGGTGGAGGCGTTCGGTGCCCCATGGCACGGTGGTGGAGTGAGGGAAGGAGAGGCGCTGGGTCCGGCTGGGGGTGCCAGAGGGGTTGCGGGGAGCTAGGGATGCTGCAGAAGTGGTCGGGTGGTCGAGGGGACAGGGGTGGCGCGCGAGCGTCGATGCCGTGCTCGGCCGGCCATGGCGATCGGCGTGCTCCGGCGCGTGCGCTGGGGTCGGGTAGAGTGCGTGCGGTGCATCAGAGGGGCAGGGGGGGCTCGCATACGACGCGGTGGAGGTGACGGAACCAGAGGGGTGAGGCGGGGCAGCGCAGAGGCATGCGGTGCTCTCCGTTGACCTCGGCGTCGCCATGACGCGCGGCGTGCTCTGGCACGGACGGTGTGCACGCCAGAGGGCTTCTGCGGCGGTGTGGTCTCGTCGGGCAGAAGCAGAGGGATGCGTGGAGTGCGGTGGACACGGCGCGGCGTCGCCTCAGCGTTGCGTCTGCTCTCTCCACGGAGACGACCCGTGCGGCAGAGCTCTGAGGACGGCAATGGCGTGGAGCTTCGGCTTGCTTCCTCTGGGGTCAACGAGCACGTCTCTTCTTCGTCCTTTAAGTGAGTGAGGTGAGGTGAGGGAGTGGAAACACTAATGGCACGGGATTGCACCGAATTGAGCTCGAATTTTGGATTGAATTTTCGGTTTTAGGGAAGAACACAGTGGTGATCAGCAGGTGTTCGACCTTATTCCCGAACCAAATACAAAATTGGATTTTCTGAAATTTATTTTCATAGTTTGTTTCAAAATGATTTGTCAAGGTTTGTGGTACCACTGGGGTATTTATTTTGGAAGTGTAGCTTGGTGATCTTGATGATTTCCAAAGTTAAAGAAACATTTGGAAATTTTGAAAATGGAATTTTGAATATAATTTGAAATAAAGAGGGGGAAAAGTATTAGGGATAAAATGAGAGGGATCAAGATTTCTCCACTGAATTTTTGTTTGGAAGAAAACTTGAATTCTCACTTGGAGATTTAGGGTGACACTTGTCACATTATTTTAGGGTTTTTGGCACTTCTTTTATTTCTTTTCTTTTCTTCAAATTTTTTTTATTTAGAGCAAACAACAAATCAAACAACCATAATCAAACAAACACACAAAAGTTTTTGTTGACCCACATTTTTGACTAATAAAGCTGGGTTACAATTTTGGGATGTTACAGTATGTTCTTCCATCTTGAGTGAAAGAAACTTGTCCAGCTGCTTGTACTGCTCTTGCTTCATTCGGTTCAAGAACCGAACTTTAAGAGCACCTATCATCACAGCGGGTTCCATATGGCGAAACTCATTTTTAGCTCGTGATCCATGCAGACATACATCGTGATCTGAACACTTATCCAGACCTCACGATGCTGACGAAAATCCTCTTTCGCCTCTGCACTTGCGGAGTCTCCTGGTTTATCTCCTAACAATCCTCCTAACACGTAAGAAATGTCGTTCTGGTAGAGGACGTCTTTCAGGTTTCTGTACCAAGTCATGAAGTTGGATCCATCGTTCCGGAGACTTTCTTTTCTAATAAAATGGTTGAACTCAAGACTTTCTTCCTTAGGATAAGGCATGATCTACAAAGATAATTTGCAAAGACTAGGTAAGGCTAAGTTTATAATATTTTGAGTTTACTTTAATAATCATATTATCAAACACACTCCACTAAGAGAATTATCCCTAAAAACTGTCTTAGTGATTACACGATCCCAATCCATTAAATTACCCCCTTCGATCGGCGGGTAACGTAACTTCAGAGGTAGGCAAAGAATTACCAATCGCAACAATCATGCGACTCATGCTCGATCTTTCGATCACCCGTGTTCCGAGGCCTTATACTGGTATATGCTAGGCTCGCCAATTTAACCTTAGTGTTTTCGCGTGTGCAACGTGGCTTACATCCACTGTATGCGAACGAAGAGACGAGTGTAACCGAAAGCGACCGAAACCGCGAGCGGTGTACCCCGTAACATAGAACTTTATTGGTGGTGCACACTAAGGCAGAACACAATTTGGTATTAAATTAGGGATCATCCTATTACGGCTACCGTTGTATATATACTTAATATATAAGCAATCAAAATAGGATGTATACACACAACAAACAATATCAAATAATGTAATGAAGTGCGATATGACATGGCCGTCGCGCCTCGGCCTTCACGGCGCGCCTCCGGCAGTGCTCCGAGTCTACGGCGCCACCTTTGCCTCCGATAACATAAAGCTTACCGTGACCATGTCATATGTAAAATAGCCCCACTGCAAAACAAAGTTAAACGCTCTACTTTTATCCTTTTGCAATTTTACGTGGCTGCTAGGGCTTTCGTGAAGAACCGTTTCTTACCTACGAATAAACAACCACAACAGCGATTAAATAATTGTCTCTATTACACCCTTTTCAGGGCCCTCCATTGAAAATACCATGTCGTCTAAAGAGAGAGAGACAGACACCCGCTAGCCGCATATATGGTACAAGCCATATGTTAGTTGCGGAACCAGTCTCGCGTAAGCGTACGCGTAAGGTCGGTCCGGGCCGCTTCATCAACTCAATGCCAACAACATTAGCAAGTGCACGCGAGAGGGTAACAATTACAGAATCGATGCCCACATTCAACATGTGTTCTAACCGTACCAACAAAACTACGCATAGATCGGCTCTGATACCACTGATGGGGTTCGTAACAGAAAACAATAATTTTTCTAACTATCGCAACACCGTAAACTAGCCAGGATCTATCTATCTAGTAATGCGGTAACGTAGAAGTCATCGGAAACATACCCTTGTAGACCGATAGCGGGAATTACGCTCCCGCACAAGCGTTGCCGATGAAGACGTACGTAGCCGACCTCAAGGTCGCGGAGAACTTGGCGCGACGAAGAAGAAGGAGACGCGGCGATGAAGAGGCTCCTAGTGCCGAACTCGTGAGAGAGCAGCACCTCCGAGTACTCGCACACGTACGGACCTTGACGATGACCTCCGTGCTCCCCGATCCAGCCGGAATAGCGGAAGCGAGAACTTTGGGTGGAAACCCGCAGCACAACGGTGCGCTGCGGTTTATAGGTCTCCCGTATACGCTGTCCAGACTTGGGACCACGCACATCGAGAGATGGGGAGGGAGGAATTGGACTAGGGAGAAGCCTGGGCCAACCGGAATTAATTCCTGAATTTTCTGTGTATTTTTCCAATTAATCCGGGTCCCTATTTATTGAAGAAAAAGGGTGTGCAACTTCCCTCAACTTTCCATGTGGGACTAAAGGGGAGAGGGGGTGGTGCGGCTGCCCCTTTGGGCCAACCGCACCCCATGGTGGCGCATGGGCCCCAAGGGCCCAGCCGCACCCCTCACATGGGGGGGAAGCTTCCCCTCTTGGGCCCTATGGCCCATTAAGGTGGCTGCCCCATTTTCCTCCTTTTTCTTTAATATTAAATTAATATAAATATATATAATTCCATAATTAATATATTTACATACTATTTAATCTCCCGTGACTCCGAAACATTTTCTGGATCATTCCGAACTCACTTCGGTCTCCCCGGAACTCTTCCGGTCTTCCCCGGAACTCTTCCGTTCTTGCCGGAACCTTTCCGAAACCTCCTATCTCTATACCTAAGCCACTCCGATGTTTCCAAAACGTTCTCCTAGCGTCATCAAGACCTTAACTGTGTTACCCTCGGTTCGAGAACACTCCAGACATGGTCGAGACCCTCTCGCCAATGACCATCAGGAAGCCCTGGATGACTATGACGGTCCCCGTGTATTCTAGAATAAATCATCCTTGAATCATCTTTGAACCGTTAACATGATATGGTCATTCCCTTTGTTCGTTGATACTTCCTTGTCCGAGATACGATCGTCAACATCCGATGTTGTGTTTTATCTCGTTACCGACAAGGTTGCTTTACTCGTTCCCATGAAATCATATCTCAATGACCTAGTCATACGCTGCGCAGCTTTATAGATATAATCTCACCGAGCAGGCCCAGCATATCAATCCATCACACGGATGAACAAATCCCGCTCTTGATCACTCGCCCCGACTACTTCCTTCCAATACCCGAAAGTGTCACCTTTATTGTCAGCTTATGAGGCATGACGTTTGATGCGATCAGCCGTATCTTTCAGAAGCAGCGACTTGATGTAATCTCACGGTCTAAGGAATAAGCTACCACGTTATAATCCTATTGCAGTGTTGAACTATCTGATACGATCCTAACTGCAATACTTTGGGTAATGTCCATCAAATTATTCTTCCAATAAAATGACTCCACCATCAACTGTTAATGCAATATGATCGGGAAATCACGATCATCCATTGACTGATGGACTAGTTTATCTAGAGGCTTAACTAGGGACTCTGGTTTGTTTACATACCACACATGTATTAACAATTCCGATTAATACAGTTATAGCATGGTATAAAACTATTTATAAACTTAAAGAGATAATGCAATAAATCTTATTATTTATTTGCCTCTAGGGCATATCTCCAACAGAAACTCTATCAGTATTTCAAACAGGAAGATGAAGAGCACGTACGATGCAGCAGCTGCGGAGCCGCTGGCGTCACCCATGTCGTCTATGAAGAGGTTGGCGATGTCGGGGAAGAAGTCGTCGTTGGGGAAGAACTCGATGCCAGTAGTCGCGCAAGTGCGCTCCCCAAAAAGCTGATCGCCCCTCTCCCGTACAGGATCACAAGAGGCGGGGTTCCGGAGGCCTACTGTCCCTTCTGCCGGTGCACGCCGGAAGACGGGATGGAGAAGACTTGGAAGACGGCGGCGCAAGGTTCTGGAACTGGAACGGCGAGAGACCATGTGTTGCACGTGTGGCGGCTAGGGTTTTCCTCTGCATATATAGTGTGGGTCGGGTAGGACGTGGGCGCAGCCCACGATTGAGTCGGTAACGTCTCCACGATCCAAAAGAATCGGAAACGGCAAAACAATTAACGCGTCCGTTAATTATTAATCAATGACTCAATCTGCCGGTGCACGCCGGAAGACGGGATGTAGAAGACTTGGAAGACGGCGGCGCAAGGTTCTGGAACTGGAACGGCGAGAGACCATGTGTTGCACGTGTGGCGGCTAGGGTTTTCCTCTGCATATATAGTGCGGGTCAGGTAGGACGTGGGCGCAGCCCACGATCAAGTCGGTAACGTCTCCACGATCCAAAAGAATCATAAACGGCAAAACAATTAACGCTTCTGTTAATTATTAATCAATGACTCAATAAATTTTTCCCTGACTGCAAAAATATAGGCATCGGCTCATTCCTGCAACCTGCGGCGTGACGAGACGAGCGAGTGGCGGCGGAGGAGGAGGAGTGCGCACGAGAGAGCCTTGTGTTCTCACAAGCTTACCAAGTAGCACAACACTCCACTATATAAGGTGATGCAACTCTCTCCCAACTAGCAATGTGGGACTAAAATTTAGCACCACTGAACACACAGCCAGATGCATGAATGGGCCAAGGAGAATTTCAGAATTTTAGTTGAGCTTTGGGCTGGCCCAAGTACAAGTCCACGTCCTACCCGACCCGCACTATATATGCAGAGGCCGCTAATCATAATTTTCTGTCTGATTATTCTTTTTTGCCTGCCCAGGGGCGATTTTTTTTCGTCACGCACTGGTGTAGCTGGATACCATTCCAGTGAGATCGACGAGACTCTTGAAGTCATGATAAGGTGTTAGATTCAAACCGAAATCTAGCCCATGATTTAATGCATGACTTAACAATTTCTAGACATAAGTTATCACAAACAAGGTGATACTCGTGTTGAACTTTATGACAAGGTTTCAAGTATCATCAGTAGACAGAAGGTGTCATGCATATAGGTTATAACTAGAGACATGACAAGTAATTTGCGATAATTACCAAGCTAAACCTGAGACTTCAACCTTGGTTGAAGTCCGACGGCTAAGTTTACTAAAAAAGATTGCCTTAAAAATGATAAAGGTGTTAGATTCAAAATTAAAATTTAGCCTATGATTTAATGCATGACTTAATCATTTTTAGATATTCGTTTTCACAAACAAGGCGACACTTGTGTAGAATTGTTATTGCAAGGTTTTAAGTATCATCCCTAGAAAGAAGGTATCATGCATATAGGTTATAACTAGAGACATGACAAGTAATTTGCAATAATTACCAAGGTTTATACCTGAGACTTCAACCTTGCTTGACGTCAGGTGGCGAACTTTGGTGTATCTATGAGTCCTTTGCTTGGTCTAGGCGAGCGCTTGAAAAAATAACATCAATGAGTTATTGTTGCACAATAAAAAGACCTAACATTCACAAGAACACTACTATATATACAACCAGTGAGACAAAAACATGCCTGAGGAAATAATAGCAAGCAGCTAATGATATGGCTAAGACCAAGAAGACGTGGATGCAAATAATTATATAAACAATGCGGTAATAGCATACGTGAAGCGATACCAAGCAACTAATGTTTTAGTTTTAGACCAACTACATGCGGATGCTACACATCCATATAGCCATGTCCCTCGCGGCCATGCAGTTAATGACGTAAAGAAGCAACAAAATATCCAAACAATAACAAAAACATTCTTCTGGCTAATCTTCGTCTCTACTTTGTGTGATCCATGAACTATACTCGGATTGGGTTGTAATAAGATACTTTATACTCTTTCATTTAATGAAAAAAGGCGTGTGCATCATTCTCGATGTAGAGGTTGGGGCATTGCGCTCCCTTATCTAAAAAATAACAAAAAGAGTCGAGCATACGGGTAAGAGCACCACAGTGCGCCGTGTGGTTGGCACGCCACTACTATTTGCGTTACTAGTGGTGTGTGGGTGGCACACCACTAATATCGATTATCAGTGGCGGCATACTAGTGGCGTGCGCCACTACTAACAAAAATGGCACGCGACTAGTTTCCTACCAGTGTCCTTTGTAATCACGATTTGTCTCATAGGCACAATTTTTTTGGTTTCACCTGTCTACAATTATGTTTCCTTCGTAGTCGTAATTTTTTCCACCACGCGAAATTTTTGTTCCTTTGATCTATTTTTTATTGGTGGACACTAACTTTCTGTTCCGCTTGAATTCATCATTTTTCTAGCATGTATACGCCATTTGTTCCTCGTGTGTTAAATTGAGTTCCACTTGTTTCTCAGGTTATTTAATTTCATTTGATCCTCAGTTTTGTAGGACTTTGTCTTAATTTGTTTTGTTATGACAGCTAAGGGAGCAACTAGTATGACCATTTGCTTTTGGCACTTGGGTCTGTTGAATTAAAAAAGAAAAGAAATGGAGGACTAAAGTTACTAGTGGGATGGATACCCTTGATCACCCAACCATTTCAAAGACTTCTCTCTATGTGCAATCGATTTTAAAGACCCGGCTGTCACAAAGGCAAAAGTGATACTACGGAAAACACGCATGCAGCATGGCGCCTTCCATTTTGGAAATACTCCTTTCTATCGCACAAGCACATTGTTAGCATGGAGGTTAAGTGAGAATAGTACAGAGCTAAATTAGCCGTCAAATAAAAGCTCAACTTTATGGAACCTAGCATGTACACACCCACTCACCTTTCAGGTAGACTGATTGATATACTCCAGTGAAAGACCTGAGGGGACTAGTGTAGTGTAGTATCGTTGCACATTCAGCTTAAGAACACAGCAAGAGTGTTACATTATTCTACTGCCACTTGCTAAAGCTAGTATGGATGTGTGATTCTCCAGCCACCTAATGAGAAATTGAAGAATCTATCCACATATAACCAGACATGCATATCCCCAATGTCATTGCACAAAAGTTGCTGCATGCATGAATGACACTCTTTCTTGCAGCCTAGCTATGAGTCTATGACAGAGCAAACCGTAAGATATGATCTTAATTTCCTACCTAATATGCACATGGTCGGTTGCCGTCGTTCCCTACAACTCAAGTAACCTTGCAAGTTGCAATGTTGACTTTAGTTAAGGAAACCCTCTGAGGTTCTCCAGATGTTATATTAGTATTCAGTTATTCACATAGCTAGTGCAGTCTGTCATTTGCAGCCATCACCCCTAAATTAACAATCATGATTTGTTCAATCCCGCGGCTAAGTGCCAACCAACAGAAAGAAGTCTTGACAACTCTCTGTCTCAGACGGTAGCCTTGCGAAAATGGGTTTTGGCTCTCGGGTGCCAGTGCACCCGCTTTTTCAAAAAAAATAAAAATAATTAAACGAGTTTCAAAAAAGTAAAATAAAAATACCAGGTGATACATATGCATGTCCTCTACGTATATCCCGATTATGGGTGCAAAACAAATCGTATTACGAGCTACATAAAAATAAGAAAATCCGGATCTGTAAAAAGTGAAAATAGCATGTTGAATCTGTCAGAATTTTCTCTTTTTTCTGTAGCCCAAAATATAAGTTCTTTTTTACGAAATTTCTTGCGCACGTACGTACTATGTATATGTATTTGTGTAAAAAAATGCAGATTTTTGTTCAGCAAAAAAGTTCGATTTTCAAAAATTTCAAATTACAGGGTGCAGTGTGCCCGAGAGCCAAAACTCACCTTCCCTAGCCTTGTATCTAAATTGAACAAAGAAAGTGGAAGTTAACCCTGAGATAGTACTGCTGCAAGTAGATATATCAAAATGCAAGTTGTGGAGAAAAACATTCGTTGCAAATTACAGTAGTTGATGATACGTTAGTACTTGCTACAAAATACACACAGGAGTATGGGCAAGGGTAAAAAGAATTCCCTGGGACACGCAACTGACCCCATGATTCATTCTTGAAATGCTAAATCGACCTAGTTACTGAGCTCAGAGTATGAAAACAAGCATATGGATTAGATACTTCTACAGATCACAGGATGCAGCGGCACACACAATGACTGGGGCAAGTATTTCTTTCATCGTATGGAAATCTTTGATCTATACAGCAGCTTTCAGAGCCAAAGAAAAAGAAAAGAAATCGGGGAGAATACATGGACTCTTTGTACAGCAAGACAATCAGATGTGCGATCCTCGGAAAAGCATCAAGGAAGGCAAGTGGAGCGAGAAACGATAATCTGCACTCAACATCACAAGTTATCTGAAACATTTGGATGGTACTGTAGCACCGTGTTCTGACTTCTGACCATATCTGCCCTTTTGTTTCTTTTCTCAACAGGGAGAACGATGTTGCGATACGCGAGGCGATTCCGTGGTGATCCTCAGTGTCCCTCCGAGCTCGACGGGCACCAGGGGAATCAGAGAGTGCAGTACATCTGTGATTAGTGGCCTGTAACTTGGTTCTGGCTGCACACAGAGCACAGCCACTGCAGCAACCTGAAAGGTAAATAACACCAATTCATAGTTAGTTAAGAAGGCAGGTCCAAATGAAAGAAGCAATTATGAGCTAATTTTAATAGTGAGTAGTACTTGATACAAGTGCTTCAGGTCCATTGTGTTCTTGATAACAGGGTCAATTATGGTTGGGAGCTTTGATCTGTCAATTAGTTGAGGCATGGCCTGCATTTCACCTAAAATATGTCAGATGCTAATGGACTGGGAGAGTGCAAATTGCCTGGATTCAAGCAGTGTAAAACAGAAGTAATCTATCCATAATGACAGTGAACTGCTGGACTATTAAAATGGACCCATTGTAGCTAATTTTTGGGATGTTGCATATCAGAATAATGTGTACCCATGTAACAATTGATTGGCATTGAGATGGTGCCAGCTTCTCAATTGGCCTCCTTCCCAACAAAAGCTCAAGAAGTACTACTCCGAACGCATATACATCGCTCTTCTCGGTCAACTTCCCTGTATTGAACACAGTTGCACGTAATAAAAATAAGACATCATCATCATGAATATCGTTTAGTGTAGAAAGTAGATTGCAGGCGAAGCATAAGAAGTAAAAAGGAGGACATACCGTCTAATAAGTACTCAGGAGCAACATATCCCAAAGTTCCGGAAAGCTTCAGATTACCTTTGCTGCGATTTCCACTTGACACTGCAAGGCCGAAATCCGAAATCTGCACAGCAACAAAGGATCAATGGACTGCTCTTCTTTTTCATTATGTGGTATAAGTTATGGTCAATAGCACTATTTTAGTTGACCAGAAGTAAAATATGTAGCATGCCTTGGCATTGAAATCTGAATCTAAAAGTATGTTAGATGACTTCAGATCCCTATGGATGATTGGTGGATTGCAGTGCTCGTGAAGATACTCTAGTCCCCTGCTCAAGTTTAGTTTACATATGCATATTAGAATAACCCATCATAAGCATCTAAAGTGGTAATTATGCGAAGCAAAGCACAAGATGGGGAACCTTGCTGTGTCAAGAGCAATCTTCATCCGGATGTGCCAACTTAGAGCTGATCCATGTGATGGGCCTATGCAACCAAAGAGATAGCTTATGTATACTTCTTATTTATTTAACCAAAATGATTACGAAACCAAACCGGCATGGATGTTGATACTACCATGAAGTTGTGTTTCCAGTGACCCATTCTCCATTAGCTCGTAAACGATGAAGCGACTCTCTTCATGGATGCAGAAGCCCACAAGGGACACGATATTTGAATACCGAATCCTCTGAAGCAAATCTAGCTCATTCTGCCAAATTCAACCACCACCAAAGCATATTCAGCAAGCAACACCACATACTGATCAAGAACAAGGATGTGAGAACAACCAATGCCAGACACAACCATCACCTCAAATTCCTTCTCGTACTCCTGACCCTCGCACCCCAACCTCTTCACGGCAGCGACAAACCCTCCAGCAAAATTGGCCTTGTACACACACCCGAACCCGCCGACTCCGAGCACATTGCTCTCGCTGAAATTCCCCGTCGCCTTCTCCAATGAGGTGTACTCCATCATCGCCACAAGGGACTTCTTGCTAGCCTTGAATGAGTTGAACCTGTTCAACATGGGCACCAATGCAATCCTCGCAGTATCTGCACGATGCAAGTACTCACAGATCAGTAGCTAGGTAACTTACATGGACAGCAGAACAAATTAAAAGTTCAACAAGGACTGCAAGATCCAATTGGCACGGAGCAAGAGAAGGGTCACCACTCACCAGTGCTCTGGGTGTCCTTGAAATCATCCGGGGCGCGGCGATACCGCTGCCACACGATGCCGGCGTAAAGGGCGGCGAGGACAATCGTCACGCCGGCGACAGACGCGAGGACGATGGCGATGATAAGCTCCCTGCGTAAATGGTGGTGTCTCCCCTCCGCTGCGACCACTGCAAGACAGCAAATGGAGGGTTGGGGTTATGCACTGATGGTGCTTAACTGAGTTTTGCAAATATCAACCTTTTCCAATGAACCTGTTTGAGTACAAATTGGAGCAAACCCAAACCCAAGTTTTTCAGCATAACTCCAAAAGAAGCAACTATTTCATCAAGTTTCATGCAACGATCTTAGCAGGATCCATGAACTGCTTCCCCTCACATTTTGTGAAATTTGTGACCCCAAAACGCACTAGTAAAATCCCCCAAAATGCATTCCGAAAGAAAGAGCTGTGTGCTCAGCTTAATCTCGCAATGAAATCCACGAAGGCATTGTTCAAACTTTCAAGACAGATGGTTCCAAGATGTACTTTTCCCCACCGTTCCCAACAAACCAAAATGGCTTCCCCACCAAATCTGCACAGAAATTTCTGAAAGGACAACCCAAAAGAAAGTTCCCCCAAATTTGGCATTCGGCAAGAGACGACCCGCAAGCGAGAAAATGCGACAGCAGAGGGCCAGAATCAAGAACACAGGAACAACGCCGCAAGAACACATTGAAAATCCAGGGGCAAGAAAAGGCTTTGATCCAGGGCACTGCCGGCTTCCAACTTACCGAGGGGAGCAGGCGCCGTAGCCGCCGGGGAACAGCGGCGCCAGAGCTCGAGGAGCCGAGGTCGCCGACGGCAGTGGATGTAGCAGCCGGAGAAGAAGCCACGGGCGGCGTGGCCCCTCCATTGGCCGCGACCGGGCAGCACAGCAGCGGCAGCAGAAAGAAGAAGAAGGCGGAGGAGGCGAGAAGCGGCAATGGAGATGCCCGCATTGACCCCCACATCCCGGTATCCTCTCCCCGGCCGAGCTCGGGCTCTGTGCTGGCTTCTTTCTCTCTCTCTCTCTCTGCTCCAGGAACCCCACTACGGCTTGCCTGGGGAGGAGACAAGGGCGACAACAAGAACACAAGAGCCTGTGCCGCTCTGACAAGATAGCATCCCAGTGAGTGAGGGTCAGGGGATCCAAAGAGGAAGAAAAAGAAATACTAGCAGCAGCGGGCAGTTGGAGGCCCTTGTCTCCTTCTCCGCCTCTCGCTCTCACCGGGCCGAGATTCTTGTGTGCACTCCTCCAATGGCTTCCCTGGTGTATCCTACTACGAGTCGCTGTTGCCTGGTTGATTCTCCCGTTTCCCCTTTCTGGTATCACCGCTTTCTTGATGATCAGCGAGACGGAAATGGAGCCAGGAGGCTACAGAGAGATGGGGATGTGGTGCACGACTGCACGGACCGGCTTCGTAGGGTTGATGATGGGGCGAAAAGGCAGCGGGGTCATGTGGCAGTTGCGGAAAGCTCCGGATTAGATGGTGGTGTTCATGGGGGGAGAGCGAGCGATGCGATGCGTTCGCTGTTGTGAGCCGTTGATTGCTGTTGTGGTACCGCTACATGCTGTTCGTGCAGCTCTCTCCGGTTGCTCCGTGATTCGTTCCGGTGCCAGTGCGACCACAGTAATGTGTGTGTGGACACCGTGCTGGCCAAACTGGTCCTGTTTGGTTCGGTTGGAAGTGGAGCACCCATTGATTCCTGTCATTTTAACCCGTTGTGTTATAGCGTTTTTTTTTTGTTAAATCTGACCCTTTAGCAAAATTAATAGTACCACATCAGATCACTGAGCAAAACTATTTTTAAATCTAAACTCCGAGGTCGGCGCCAACGAGATTGAACCCGAACTTGTGCAGCTCGGCGTCGGACAAATCTTGCGCTGAACCAAGGTCGAGGCCCATATCCATGGCGCCGAACACACTGATCAACTAAGTGCCAAAATTACTTGACGTCGAGTTGAACAAATTCAGCTCCATCCTAGGGGAAACAGAATGCGAAGCAGTACCCCTTCGCGACGAGAGCTCCCAAGGCGATTAGGTTTCGCTTCAGCGCCATCTCGGCGGCGACGTCGAGAAGCATGTGGGAGTGGAGTGGTCTCAAGGATTTTTTTTCTGGCGGTGGCGTTCTCGGGATCGTCAACAAGCTTCATGGGTGTTTCTTCCTTCTTATTCGGATCCCGGATGGATGTGGTCTTCTAGACCCGTTTGGCGACTTCCCGTTCGCAACCAACAACGTCAAGTGGGCTCAGGGAGGAGCGGCAGCGGCGGCGCATCGTCGACACGGTTTAGAGGTTGAAAACGAAGGGTGTATCAAGGATTTCGTGTAATTTTCTTTTTTGTTGAGATGTTTGTACCGTTCGGTGTTTATTTAAATGTCAGGATCCTCTTCGCAAAAAAGGGCTAATTCTGATTGATCTTGTTTTAATAAGCAGACAAAACAGATCATTCAAAGAAAAAATCCAGCTTCATCCACGTTGGCGTCGGCTTCCGGAGTCAGATTTGGAAATAATTTCACACAGAGGGTCAAAAGTGACATTAGTTTCGCTGAAGGCTTAGATTTGGCAATAAAAAAAACCTTGTAGGTGCTGGGAGCGTCCTACGGGGAGTATAGTTTTTTTGGAAAGAAAGAACATTTTTTCTTTCTTTCCAAAAAGTATGTTACACGTTGTTTCTTTCAAACGAGAAGCTGAGTGGTTTAGACTGCGTCATTATTAATTCACTCAGCATGCCAGGTGCAATACTACTGGATGGGTATAAAATTGGCTCATCAAGTCAATGGAGTTAACAGATTGTAGGTATCGGTTCGGCATTGAAAAGTTCCCTTTGGACAAGAGAGACGTTTCATCGGTCTCACGGTGAGACTCCCGCCTCACCTCACCTCGCTATCGCCTCTCCAACCAGTCAGCTGAAGTCGGACTCAAATCTTTTATCGTACTGACCCACCTGTCAGCGGAAATTCGCTTGGAGAAGCATTTTGTTGATCGCCATACTGCACCGGCAAGCGGTTAGTGTTTTGGTATTTTTTTTTTCAGACAACCCATGTATGCTCTGCATTTTCAATAAGAAGGAAATAAACATTGACCAGTCAATGAGAAAAACATGCCCAAAAACGATACAGCATGTTCAAGCGACCTAGTTGGATTTTTTTTTTTGATACAAACCTGGAATGTATTAAAAGATCAAGAAATTACAAGAAACATCCAGATTAGGACCAGCTGTCCCCAAATTACAGAAGAACCCCTTGACTATATGGAAATTACAACTAGACCCTTGGGATCTTCTCTGCATCGATGTTTCCGCTACCGCGCTCAGCTCCACCGACGGCACGCCGGAATCGAAGATGAAGACGAGCAGCAGCAGCTGAGTCGCCAGCAGGAACCTGTAGAGGATAACACCTCGTTGAAATCGCCGCAATGACCACCCGATGCGAATGCCGGGATCTGGACATTCATAGCAAATCGGCGGGGGCGACGCCCCGATCCCAGCTAGCGGTCGGATCCGCCTCTCCGGCCAAAGCCAGCAGCAAGATCCGCATAAGAGCACCGCGAGGAACAGCCAGATGATGATCCGAACTCCATCCTCCATCACAGCAGTCCATCTTCCACCTCCACGGCGGCCAGATCGAGCACGCACATCAAGAAGAAGAGCTCGAATCTCTTCCTCATCCCCTTTTCTTGCTCCACCATGGATCTCTGAAAAGGAGGGAGAAAGAGAAGCAAAATCCCCCAGATCTTGAGGGCAAACGAGCTTAATTTCTAGAGCAATAGCCACAGATCCTCTAGCTTCGTTGAGCTCCGACCACAGGAGCATCATCAGCAGGAGGACAAGGCCAACGTCCCAGACGCCGCTCGGAAGCATCCAGAACGAGCTCAAACACGGCATCACGCCAAACTCCACATGGTAAACCTAAATCTAAACCTACCACTACTCTGTACAACCCGTGCTACGCATCCTTCTTGCCACCGGCCGGCCGCGCCGCCGAAGATGAGGAAGGAGCGAGTCGGGAACCCTACATCGACTCTCAACGGTGGCGGAGCTTACGAGCAGAGGAGAGGGAGGGGAAAGGCAAGAATGCACCGACGTTTTTACCTAGTTGGATTAGGTCAGAGCTCTCACACACACTCCGAATTTGACAATCCTATGGCCGCAACCGATCGGCACGACAGTAACAACCACAAACAATCGATTTAGCTCAGTGGTTTTTAAATGGATCGACCAGAGGTTTGCAACGGTACTTGTGTGCGAATTCTCTTTGAAGATCTACGTTTTTAGTTTTCTTTGTATCCATCATTTAGTAATACCGGCTTTCCCGTTAAAAAAATTTAATACCGGCTTCAATCATGTTGCTTGTTTTCATGCATTTCCATGTCATGTTGCCTTTCTTCCGATATCCCAATGAGTGTGCTTCTGGTTCCTATTGCATGTATGTTTTTATTTACTCTACCATGGTTTTCATTATCGACCCATGGTTTAGTCCATCCAAAATAGAAAATGTGGTGCATGTACTTTAGATGTTTATAACTTCTTAATTTGGAAATTGTAATGCATGAATTTAACATACTCCCTCCGTTCACAAAAGGATGTCTCAACCTAGCTCAATTTTGCATGTATCTACACACTAAATCATGTCTAGATACATGCAAATTTGAACTAGTATGAGACATCCTTTTATGAACGGAGGGAGTATTTTTTTTCATGTATAGTCTGAATCAATCTGTAATTTAATTGCAGTGGGTGTAGAGATTATGATTCGGTCTAGTATAAAGATGTTCTCTTGTCGATAATTGAAGAGTCTATTACTCCTGGCCTTTGCATTAATCATGCACGACTCTATTTTTTTCACGGTAAAAAAACTAAACGAGTGTCAAACAAGAACATGTGGCGACCAAACACAACAAAAAATGCATTATCTACCATATTGAGCATCTTTCAACGAAATCAGGACATAAATTCTTTAATAAGCAATTTTGTTCTCATCGCAACAGCTTGCATCCGCTCGATGTCTTGCAATACAAAATACATTCTAAAAACATGCCTCGCAAATGATGTAGAATGTATAAACGATCACAACGAACTAGTACAGAAGCACTCCCTTCGTTCAGAAATACTTGACTCTAAAATGAGTGTATCTAGACATATATCTTGCATAGATACACTTACTTCAAAGTCAAATATTTCTGAACGAAGGCAGCATCAAACTTACAAAAGAGTGGATTGCATGACCCTCGACCTCTGCATTAAATATGCGAGATACTAGTCTTCGACACCGCGGAAAAACTTAATGAGCATCAAGCATGAAAGGCACGGCGACCAAATCCAAGAAAAAACGCGGACTTTTGGCACATGGAGAGAAGCGAGGAGCGAATCCAACAGATCCTGATAGCTTCACGATTAGTAAAGAAAATAACGTTTTCGGCCGGCCGATCATATAAATACGGAGCGCTGACGTCATAGTTGTTGGAGATATGCCCTAGAGACAATAATAATTTAGTTATTATTTATCTCCAAGTTTATTATTAATGTTTATATCTTGATGCTATAACTGTATTGGGCACTTGAATAGCAAATACAACGTGTTTAAGAGGAAAACCTCCAATACAGGTGTAGAGATACGAACAAGTAAAAGCGTTCCTGGTCTTGTCTCTAAGACTAGCCTATCTTGTTGTTTGATGATCATGTTTTCCTGATCATGAACTTTGTATAAGTCACACAACTATAGGAGTTTATTGTCGGAATGATAATAGTACTGAACCGACCCATTGTATGATCTTGCTAAGAGACTAATCGTCAACGATGAAGGTAGCAATTGATCATATGTTTAGTTTTCATTAGCTGTATTCCTTTGCTATGAGAATATCTGGTGACCGCTTATTCGACACTCATGTTTTGATTGTCACCTAACGTCTGGCCGTAACTGAGGACCATAACGGTGACTCTTGGGTGCGAACTAGAATAATGTATTGAAACAGAGATTATTCAAGAATGACACTTACTCCTCCAGATGATGGAGAGATACATGCTCTAGGACATCTCAGTATTATTATTGTCACCCAATCGTCTGGCCAGACACAGCGTGATTAATCACAGGACAATGAAAATACGGAATGAGAAAAGAGAATGATATTGGTACTCCCTCCGATCCATATTAGTGGGCACAACTTTGTCTAGATACACATGTATCTAGTCTAAATACTTAACTAGATACATATGAATTTAGACAAAGCTATGCCCACTAATATGGATCGGAGGGAGTACGAGAATTATATGTGTTATGATCAAAGAGTTTGATCACACTAGAGCACATTGTCTCAATCTCGAGATATCATTGGTATCGTGTACGTAAGGGGATTAGCGTAATGAGTAACACACAGGTTCTGTCGTTCACTCGTGAACACACGGGAGCCAGTACGGCCGTCTAGGTACCAATGCTGGTTATTGTCTGGTAAGTTCCTGAACATGTCTATGTGTTTACCGAACCTTTCGGGTCACACACTTAAGCTGTGAGTCAACCTTTTATTGAGAGAATAAAGTTGTAGTCTAAGTGGTAATGAGATAGTGTCGGAGTAGCTCTGATGTTACAGGAACTTGTTCCGGTGAAGTTTTGGATTAGAGAGAAGGCGGACATCTAATGTCCCGGGTGATAGGAATTGTTTCTATCACTGTCGGATTTATTTCGAAGGTTTATATAAGAGTGAAATATTATTCCGAGAGTTTTGTCGGTGGATACTAGGTATCCCAGATCATGTAAATATGTTTATATGATAAGTAATTAATTCCGGCAATTTTCTGTAAAAGGAAATATTCAAGGAGGAATTAATTAGACAAAACAATTAATTATTTATTTAATTAATTAAATTGGAAAATATTAAATAAATATTTTATTTGGGGCCCGCCGCCATGGGGCTGCCAAGTGGGCCCGTGGGGCCCACAAGGCAACCGCACCCCCAAGTGAGGCGGGTGGGCCAAACCGAGTGGGGGGGGGGGGACTCCCCCCTTGGCCGAAACCCTAGTGGGCTGTTGGGAGGGAGGAGTCCTCCTCCCTATCCGACTTGGGGAAGGGGATGGACTAGGAGGAGGAGGACTCCTCCTCCTAGGGCCGGCGCACCACTTGGGGGAGGCTTTGCCTCCTCCCCCAAGTCTCCCTACCCCTTAGCCTACTATATAACCCCCCCCCCCCCCCCCCCCCATGGGTTGGACAGACAATTGCCTCCGTGGTTTTACTCTCTCTTTCTAGTAGATCTCATATGTTGAGAATTAGACATCTCTAATCCTCTCATATAGATCTAATCAAGTTGATTAGATCTAATCAAGCTGATTAGATCTACCACCTAGACCACGCCGAAAGGCTGTCTCTCTTCGTCGGTGCTAGTAGCTCTAGGCGGCGAACGTGTTTGGCGGGTTGGCGCGGTGTACGTGTGGATACTGTTAGAGTGGGGCTGCGCAAGTAGTTCCTCGACGACGGACCGGCAACAATCTCACCTCCCGGCGTGGACGTGAGATTCTTCATCAACCTTCACCGACATCTATTTCGACAAACATAAGATTTTCCGCAACGGTGTTTGTAAATATCTAGATCTAGCATTATGGGGGTGCGGCATATCTTCATAGAATAGATCTCGGCGGCAAGGTTACGAATTTTTTTAAAGTTTTACCCGCAACCCAATAATAGATACAACATAGAACATAATCTATCAGGATGCATTTAATAGGTGAGTTTAACATGCATGCACATTAAAAGTCCGGTGGGCCTTAATTAGTCAACTTAAGTATGGTGATATTAATTTAATTCTGGTGAAATTAATTAGACAACTTAAATGTGGTGACATGTGAGTACAAACAGTCTGTACCCCACATGTAAGTGAGTGACGAGTACATACCTGATATTAAAAAATAATTTAATAATTCAAAAAGGTTCAAAAAAATTCGAAACGTTCAGTCAGGCAAATATTATCAAGTACTGCACCCATACAAAAAATTGTGTCAGAAAATAACATTTATTGCAAGTTGGGTTAAAGATTTGCCAAAAATGACGCTAAATACACGTCATATTTGTCAGAAATTTGTCTTTTTCCCAGAAGTCAACGCAAAAAATTTCGCGACCAAATTATTTAGACGAGAAGAAAACTTGGTAATCTTAAAGCGCAAAAAAATTAAAAAAAATCGAACATCTGAAAATATTAGGTAGGAATTTAAATCGTTCACATTTTAGAAAATGTTCAATTTTACCAAAATGTCATATTTTTGGAAAAAATCAGATATAAAAATGACTAAATTTTTCAGATTATGGTAGATTAAAAAAATGTTGCTTTTATCTAAAAAGATTTTTTATTCTCAACAAAAATTGATTTTATATTCTCCACAATTTTGAAAAATAATACATTTTGTGTAATTATTTTGCAAAAAAATCTGATTTTTTCAAGTTTTTGAATATTTCAAAATCCGAACAATTTTCAAATTCAAAACATTTTCGAAATTTACTCATTTTAATCAGATTTTTTCAAAAATATGACATTTTTGTAAAGTCGAACAATTTCCAAAATCTGAATATTATTCAATCCTGAACTTTTTTAAAATTTAATCATATTTTAAATCTGATTATTATTTTTCAAAAATATAACATTTTTGTAAAAAATGAAATTTTCATAAATCTGACCAATTTTCAATTACGAATGTTTTTAAAATTTAATTATTTTTTAATATGATTTTCGCAAAAATGTGAACATTTTCAGAAAATTGATTTTATTTATTCTGGACATTATTGATAATAATTTATTTCTTGATTTTTCTTAAATTCTAATTTTTTTTTGTCAATTTTGAACACTTTTTAGATATGGATATTTTTCAAATTTTGAACGGTTATCAATTACGAAAACATGTTTTTTTTTCAATTTTCATAACATTTATTTATTTTCATGAAACTTCATTAAAAATATATTTTAAAAATAAAGTGCACATGAATATGTTTTACATGTGTGAAATTTTTATGAAATATTTGTGATGTCACAGACAGACATAATGAAAATATGCATAAAATATTCGTGGTTTCAATACCATTTTCAAACGATGAATTTTGAACTTTTTAAAAAATATGCATGAAAAATGTCCAATATTGATCTTGTTTTGAAGATCTCCTCAACAAGATCTCAAATATAAAAAAATATCAAAAATCGACATTCGGATCAAAAGATATAACCGACACAATATTAACAATAAGACTGAAAATGTTGGGTGGGTGAATAGAATAACATATAATTAATCTCTTGATTAAGTTAATGTGAGGCTGCATGATTTTCATTTATTACTCACGTGGGTTAGCTACTGCATGTCATTTATTGATAGGTGACGTCACCACGTGGTTGTCCGGCCGGCCGAAGGGTATTATACGGTGTGCATACGCGTGAGGATACTCATCTGGTGTGTTGGTTATGTGTGAAGGCAATGATGAGATATGAGGTGGGTGCGTCACCGGGTTCTCCTATACATTTTCGACCATTATCTAGCCTATTAAGCACTTGTCAACCAAGTGAGAGCGTAATAAACTCTGTAGTAAGCAATTCCATTCTAAAGGTGTCGGCTTCCATCCGCTAAATTATGTTCTGAAATGCAAACGCATTATCGGAGGAAAAAAATCCTCGCAAATGTTGCGGAGAGGATCGCAAGGGACCAATACAAAAGTACTCCTCTGTTACAAAATATATAACATGTTTTGGTGGGCCAAAAATATTACTCCCTCCGATCCATATTAATGGACTCAACTTTATCTAGACACGGATGTATCTAGTTAAGTGTTTAGACTAGATGCATCCGTATCTAGACAATGTTGAGACCATTAATATGGATCGGAGGGAATACCAAGATGTTTTATATTTTGGGACGGAGGTAGATAAGGCTTGCAAAAGAGTGTGTATGATTTGGCTGTCAGGCACAATATCGTCTGTGCGTACGAAATGGACTAAGAATAGCTGGTGAGCCAACATAAATAAGCGAGCAAAGAGACTTATATAATTTGAGACATGATATGTCTATGAGGTGGGTGGAGTAGTAGACAAGTAGAATGCCAGACCATGCGTACACGATTCGTTCACAATATATGGCTTTACCAACATCCTTAAACAAGTTATATGAGAGTGTCGGAATGACACACCACGAAGCAAGTGCCTCGATTTCTCGTTGCACAGGCACATACTTTAGGACAGCGCCTAATATAGACGCGTCGTCTTTCCGCACGTTTATGGAGTATAGTCCTTAGACCAGAGGCTTCTGGTGCTCGATCAGCCCTTTCCTCTTGGAAAGGTTAGAGCACAGAGTACACATGAATAATAATGGTACTTACGTGGATCGATCTGTACAAGGTGCACTGAAGCTCCGGTAAGGACACCTTGCTAACAGGGGTTTTGCTTTCCGAGCACTAAGTACGTAGTGTGGTACAGCATTGAAAGAAACTCCGTAAGCTGTGCCTAGCTTATCCAAACTAAGCTCCATGATTGGAACGTAACTTACCTACGCGTATGAATCTCAACAACCTCGATTGGCTTAAAGCCGCTGTCCAGACTACGGAGGCGCTAAAACTTTGTTAGCTGAAGCGACGCCATGGACCATGAGCTTTGGGCTGTAGCGACGGCCAGGTTACTCCGACGCAGAGTATAACAGCATCGAACGATCTTCAGAGATAACATTTGCGATATTCCAGGATGTGATGCGCGCTAAGCTAAGAATCTCGTCGCTGACTTTTCCCGAACCGAAAACCAAGAAGAAGAAGATCCCATCGTCGATCGGCGCCCAGGTTGAAGACGAAGTATCCGTACGTGTTGCCGTACGTACGTCTCGGCTGGCATCTGGCAGCAGTTATCTGCTCGGTACATGGGCTCGATCGTACTTATAATACTATAGTCCCACAGCGGCTATGAGATACAGTATACTCCCTGGCAGGGTACGGCGGGGTGATTAATTAGGCCGGAGACTTTACTTGCGCCTACACGCATGCACGGCGTTTTGTACTGTACGGGAGCATGCTTGATTGGGATCACGGGTACAGGTGGTGGCTGTTACAAACAGGACGCGGACGGCGCTACCTCGGCCGTGACCGCCGCCGAAGCACGTCGCGTCGCGTCGCGTCGGTGGCCACAACAAACGGGGTTCAGTGGTTCACGCTCGTGCAAGGTGCGTTAGAGCATCTCTACCAGCAGATACAGGATAAGTGTCCGGCCCGAAAACTCCGGTCGATATGCCGGGTGAGCTAGTTTTATGACCCAACTAGATACCGCATATATATATCGGGCAGGTCTGAAAAAAGTTATCCGGATCTCTGGATAAGCGGCGGCTTCGACGCTGTATAACCAGTAGCGAGGGGCGGATAGGGTACCATTTCCCATCCCTCCGCCAAATTCCGTCTCCCTCCACTGCTAGCCCCTCCCACCTCCGGCGAGGAATTAGCTCAACTCCGCCATGCATCTCTTCTCCTCGACTGCGGATCCATGGCTGGATCTTCTTTGCGTGGCTCCGGCGGGCGCAGCGGAGGAAGTGGGCCTCCGGGCGAGGACGAGGATGCATGACGCCGCCGCTGTGGGAGCAGCTCCTCCCTTCGAGGGCGCACGACACGGAGACGGGCAGCACGTCCATGGCCGGAGGAGGAAGAAGCCGAAACCAGAGGAGGAGGATGACGACTTTGTGCTGACACCATTGCCGACGGGCGAGGTTGCCGTCACCTGTGGCCGCAGTGGCACCAGCATGACGGAGCAGCTCATGCCGGTTTTCAAGCGGACCGATGACGACGACGATGAACTCGTGGCCGCCATGGCCACGAGGGAAGCAAGAGCTCCCGGTATTACGGAACGGCTCTAACCGATGGTGGACGAGCACGAGCTCACGTGGACGGTGCGCCAGATCTACGAGAAAGAGAAGACCGGCTTCTAGATCGACCGAAGATGAAGATTTAGATCATCTAGTCTAAGTTTTTAGTTGTAGTTATTGCATCCTGCTATGTAAAGTTCATTTCAGTTTTTTCGAAAAACTTCCAATCTATTCATCACCAGTCAAGATAGTACAGAGAAAAAAGTAACAAAAATTACATCCAAATCTGTAGACCACCTAGCGACGACTACAATCATTGGAGCGAGCCGAAGGCGCGCCGCTGTCATCGCCCCTCCATCAGTGGAGTCGAGCAAACCTGGTTGTAGTAGACAGTCGGGAAGTCGTTGTGCTAAGGTCTCAAAGGACCAGCACACCAACACAGCAACCGTCGCCGATGAAGAGAAGCGTAGATTAGAAGGATCCATTATGTAGACACACGAACGTAGATGAACGAAGACCGGATCCAAGCGGATCCACCAAAGACATCCACCGACCGAATCCCGTGAGATCCACCGGAAACACACCTCCACGCGCCCTCCAACAACCCTAGTCGCGCCGCCGGAGCGGGGGCTAGACAGGGAGGACTTTATTCCATTTCAAGGAGCCGCCGCCGCGTTGTCTTCTTGAGTAGGACACAAAACCTAACGAACCACGAAACAACATCTAAAAACGGAGCCCTCCCACCAGCACACATCGGGATCCACCGCGCCACCATGGCCTAAGGCCACAGGGACGAGGCAGATGGCGGTGGCGCTGACGGGAAGCAAGGAAGCCTAGCGCTAGCCTGAACTTTTTGACTTTCCCGAGTCATTTCAGTTTAAATAAGTTTAAATATGTAGTACGATTTCGTGGATCTGTTCTGCCCCACCTCTTCGCATACCGCAAAATCATTTTAGTACGTACTGGATACGATATAGTCGATAGGTAGGTAATCATGGTCAGTACTCAGTCTCGAACTTTCGAATTCACTTCGTCTCTGTTTTTTCTTTTAAGAATGGCCGCGCACCGTGTGTTGCTTGGGAGTGGGATCTAGGAGTATTTGCTCGTCAATCTCAAGACCTGACCCGCCGGCTCAGTATTTCGGATGTGCTCATAAGGGTAGGGTGTGCGTGTGTGCGTTCATAGGGCTGAGTGTATGCGTGTGTTTGTGAGCATCTTTGTTGTACTGTGTTTTGCAAAAAAAAAATCTAAGAGTATTTGCTAGGGGAACCCGATTTGTTTGTCCGAAACTCTTAAGTCCAAAACTGTGAGGCCCCGCACGCTGTCCCAGATGGTCCTGTCACACTGGTTTTTCAAGTTCTTACCTTCTTCTTTTTCTTTTCTAGAGGCACAACCATTTTTTTTTAGGGTTAGAAATTCTGCTGGTAGGTCTGTGTGGCGTGGTGTTCCTCCTGAATGTATTCGGGAGGCTATTTGTAATGACATTATGATTATTGATCAATAAAGCAAACAGTTCTCTCAAAAAAATAAAAACTCGGCGCCTCCATCTGGAGTCTGGGGCTTCGCGCGCCAACTCTGCAGCCTGGCCTTATGTACCGACAACAACTTCAGACGGAACATGCTATGTATCGCTCGGGCGATTCCTACCCAGGAATCGGCCCAGGTCTGTGAAAAGATGCGAGAAAGCGAGCCTTGTGTTTTCGCAGCAGCATGCGCGCAGTGCATGCTTCTAGTTTAGTTTAAGCCGTGTTTCTACCTTTTCACGATTCTTAAATTTTTTACTCATTGTAGCTTGAAAATTTGTTTCTCCTATAGTGGCGATGTGTTCCACGGCCGCTATTTTTCTTCTGCGTGTAGTATGATTTGCTCCATACGAGTGTGGTATAACAGGGGCGTATACAGGGGGGGGCGAGCAGGGGTCAGACACCCCCCAACCTTTCGCCCCCCTCAAGAATTTCCAGCGATGAGTAGTAGTATTAGGATGCATGTACGTGCTAATCGCCATAGCTGATCTTGGTAAACAGTACTAGTACTTAAGCCCAAATTAGTATTTGCTCGCAAACTGAAGCCCAAAAAGTAAAAAGAAGCCCATATGTTGAGTACCCACGTACACGCACTGAGCAGTCGTTCCACCTCCGCCCTAGCCTAATCAGATCCATCCCGTCAAGTCGCCACCGGATTATACTCAGGTACAAAGTATTGTGGATAGTACTCCTAGTCTGATCTAACTCTTCTTATATTTGTTCTACTTCAGTTCAGCTATACTTTGTTAGTTCAGAAATGATGCGAAACAACATAGTAGATTGATTTCCTCCAATTGATTCATTCTTGAATCTAGCCAAGTGCTGAAAATTCAGGATTCCGCTACATTTTACGTATATTAAACTCGTGAAAAGTAGATTGTGTCTTGCCAAACATATGACAAGATTTTCCGTTTCTGATACTATGTACACATGTTAGCTATGTAGATATTATTTTTTTAGACTCCATATATACCTATATTAGTATGTTTGACCTAGCGCTGTCAAAGTGGTCGGCCGATGTAAACCATCTCTAGAAAGAAGAACGGCTAGGCGTATCTTCATCGACACGCGTCTCACTCTTCTTGAGGTAGCCGGGATTGCTTTCGACGATATAAAGCATCACACTCTCGAATTTTGGGGCCGCTCTTCCACTCACTGACATTGGCTAACTCCGAGGCTTTAATTGCTCGCCCCCCCTAAGTACAAATCCTGGCTCCGCCCTGGGTATAAAGCTGTGTTCCCTTGGTTGTCATGACTTTAATTCCTTGTGTGTCTACATTTTGTTCCTTCAGACCAAAAAACTATTATTCCCATTATAATAATGATTGGTTACAAGTGCTCTAAATTATGTTATTTTTCGCCTTTTCTTATTTTTGATTTTTTTTCATTTCTTCCTTAGTTTAGTTTCTTACGCTTCTATTTTATTTCATCTTTATATTTTCCCTGATTTTATACGTTTGGTCATTTTGGCATGGAAACTTGTTTCTTCTATAGTGGGAATGTGTTCCACAGCCGCTATTTTTTTTTTGTTCCACATTAGTTGTAGTTAACTTGAGTATTAAATTTTTGTTCCCCTTAATCTAAAATTATGTTCCTCTAGTAGTGGTGACTTTGGTACTCATGTGCACAAACTTTATTTAGGCAGATCTATTATTTTGCTCCTCTCGCTATATAAATTATGGTCCACTTTTCATTTCATTTTTGCAGATGTTATTTTGTTCTTTCGAAAATAAAAATTATGTCCAAAATATTCTACTCGAGTTGTAATTTATTCCATGTGGGCTCATGTAGTCATGATTTTGTTCCACTTAGTGAAAAACTATGTTTGTTAGTAGTCGTGATTTTGTTCCTCGTGTGCTAAAATTTGATCATCTTCGTCTAAATTTCGTTCCTCTTTTATACCTGTGATATTGTAACCCCAATTTCCATTTCACAATTCGAACCCGGTAAACAGAATTTAGAGATCCAGTATTCTAGCTTCTAGTTCCCCGATTTTATGGACCGAGGCCAAACGATCGTTAAAGAACTAGATGATAGCAACTGGGTGAAGGACGAAACTGTAAGCACAAATCGTTCAAAACACCATTAGGAAATCACTCCTCATTTGCCTCATCCGGGCACTCGAGACGAGGCGAAGCACCATGCATCACCATGGCCCCCCCAGCACTGTGTTTGGTGAAATAACTCAGTGGCTACCAGCACGAGTTGGTGTGAAATTTTCGCCATCATCTAATGCAGACCAAAACAAGGTCGAAATTTTAAAAGCAATAGTAACAGGGTCTCGCCATCGAAACACACGCACCGTTAGACTGGAATTATTTTGTCTAACACAATTAAGCTGTAAAACTCACGTTTGCATGTTTTCTCATGTAATGTTGTGCTTCCTGATTAATATATCCAGAGACTTGTATAAAAAAAAATAGAACAGTTTGACAGTACTTAATAAGATTCTTGCCACCTTTCCTTCCACGGTTCCGCCACAAACCGCAGTGGAGACGAGCGTGAGGTCCGGCCAGTCGTAGCACGATCGAGCAGCTGGCGGGCCAACCGTGGCTAGCTGATCGACACGAAGCGATGGCTCAGCTAGCCGGGCTCCTTTTCCCGGAAGCATCACGGGCACTGTCAGGCAGCACGACGAGTGAGAGTGACGCGGCCACCCTCACGTCTCCATCGTCGATGCGTCCTTTAATGGCCGGCCACTTACTACGTATACCTAGCTTTGGTGGTCATGGCCGTTCCATTCCCGGTGCAAGGTCACTTACACTCTCTCCACCGTCCTGACTTCCATTCCCCTCTCCGCTGCTCCTCCTCCAGCATCACCAGACCACAACTTGTCACCCTCTTAATTTTCACTTCTCGAGTTCCTGCCTAGCTCGCAACCACCACACCGCGTGCTAGCTAGATCAATGGAGCAGCTGTATCTTGGGGCTCCTGGGTTCGCCGGCATCTACCGCGAAACCCTCCTGGACGGTTCCGACCCCGTCCCTGCAGCGGTCGCCTTCGCCTACGCCCTCTGTACGGCCTTCCTCGTCCTGCTCTTGCTCATCTGCACCGCCGCCTTCGTGTTCCGCGCCGGCTCGCCCTACCGCATCGACGGCGACTCTGGCCCCTGCGACCTCATCCTCCGGAACATCCCACGTGCGCCCCTCAAGCGGCTCGTCGGCATGTTCCTCCACGTGATCCCCCTTGCCATTGCGTACGGCCTCTTCACCATCGCCGCCGGCCTCGTGCTCCTACTCCTAGACCCTGCCGTCATGCTGCCGCTGCGGGTGATCGGGGGCGCCGCGTGCCTCGCCGGTGCAGTGTACGCCTCCGTGGTGTTACATATCACTTGCGTGGTGTTGGTGCTCGAGCGCGACCACCCTCCTCTCGGCGCCCTGCGCAGGAGCCGCGCGCTCCTCGTCGGGAAGTTCTGGGCGGCGGCGGCTGTCTTCGTCCCACTCGACGGCTCCTTCGGGACTTTGCTGGTGTCCTTGCTGCTGCTAACCACTGAAGAAGGAGCGCAGGGCCTCGGACGCGGTTTCCAGGTGGCCGCGGGGGCGGCCATGGCCGTGGCTCTGTGGAGGGTGGTGGTTGTGACGCTGGCGGCGCAGCCGGTGGTGTACTTGGTGTGCAAGATCCACCACCGCGAGGTCGTCGACAGTGACGTGGAGCTGCAGGCGGTAGAAGATCCGTGAAACTGCTTAGTGCCCCCCTGCAGGCCAGTCCCCGGCCGGCAGTTCTACCTAGTACTTGCTTAGCTTAGTTAATTACCAAGACAATTTGTGACAATTAGTACTAGTTGCTGCAGCTATCTACAGACTACAGGCAGCACCACAGCACAGTTTGGATATATTAGTAGTCTTATGATTATGAACCTCTAGATGATCTGGGACATGCATGCTTTGTTGTGGTAATTGTTGAGCTTATTAACCAGCACTAATTCACTAATACGTTCGTTTTGGATGCATGAGGCGTACGGCTGCCAAGTGCTTGAGTTTTTATTTGCAACATCATTGACTGTTGCTTCAGATTTGATTCTGAATTTCGAAGTTGCATTAGCCTGAATTTTGTTACTGAATGTCCAACACTCATTGCCCTAGGAACTTATTTTAAACTTTCCAAATTCTGTAACAAATTCCCTCTGATAAGTGCCAGTTTTGCTAGGCTCTAGAAGATGGGTTCATGTGTATCGTGTGATTTGATCACAAATCTGGTTCAGCCGTATGTTTCGGGGTCTTATAGCTTGCCCCTCATGTGCAATCTTTCTCCACAATCAGAAAAGAAAACTTATTGAGGAAGAGTGGACTTCTTTCCACATATTGCAGGGGAGTCAATGATGTTTTTTCGCTCGCACTTCCGTCGAAGACGCGCACCCCGTTGGGGACTCTGATTCTCTGAATTCTAAATGGCGTAGCAGCATCGTCCATGAGGTTGGAGTTTTGAAATAGATAGTTGTTGTTAGTAAACTTTTGTACTGAACAAAATATGAAATTGAGGTGATGCCATTTGTTCAAAGAATCAAGATTCAGGGTAGTATTGCAGTTGCCTTTGAAGCAAATGTTGATTACATTGCTAAACCATGATCGCCGTGGAGAAGCCTAGCATCATCACCTTTACATATACGCTTTTGTTTTTTCTGTACCAGTTTGACATAACGAATCATGTCCATTCATAATAAGCAGATATAGGCTGAGTATTGTATTTTTAATACTAAATATTTTGATGTGCTGAAACAATTTTGAAGTTGGATTAACACCGATAGATTAAACTTCACTTTTTAGGTGTACATGGTATCATTTTGATGGTGTCTGACAAGTGCTAAGACAAATATCATTGCAGCTCCGTTGGCACAAAGATGACCAAGGAGAAGAGGCAGGGGCTGTTTGGTTCATAGCCACAGCTTGCCAAGCCTAAGTTCGGCAAATGTGACAGTCACAAAAGTGTGGCCTATAAATTCGACGCCATAAAATGTGGTAAAAATTGCAAAAGAATCGGGCTATGATAAGTGGGACCTATAAACCGCCGCCGTTTCGAGTCTCCCTGGCCGCCGTCGCCGTCGCCGCTGGCGGTGGCGGCGGCCCCCAGCCGACAAGGGCTGCAGGAGCGGGCGGGCGCACCCTGACGTTGTAGTTTCGCGCGAAGCGGCCGCATCGGAAGGATGCAGCACGGCGAGTAGGCAGACGGGGAGGCGTGCTGTGCGGCGACCAGTGGAGCAGCGACGTGGTGCTGTGCTGCGGCCATGGCGCGGACAGGGCCCGAATGGGCTGCCCGTGCTGGCGTGCGGCGGCGCAGCCTACTGCGACGCGAGACCACGATCTGCCATGGCGGCGCGGGCTGGGGCCCGATCTGGGCTTCCCTGTTTGACGTGTGGCCACGCCCACGACGGCGACGGGACGAGTCCCGATCTGCCAAGCGGTGCTGGCTGGGCTGGCGTCTTCCTCCGGTTGTGCAGTACCGACAGGGTCTTCCGTGGTCCGAATAAGAGATCTTGCTGGTCGTCATCCGTGATCCATCGATCTGCTTCACGCTGTCCTCCTCGACCTGGCTGCCGACGTGTTCCGGTCTTCCCCTCGGAGATCTCCGCTGTTTGGCGTGGAGCCACTGGACATCTAGATTGGAATTGAACCGGTCATGCACGCTCTTTTTCTTCGGCCAGATTGGCTTCACAAGGGCGAGGCGCGAAGCTTCACTGTCTTGTCGGTGTCATGGGACATGTCTAAATTAGATTTCCATGTCACCAACAGTGGTGAAGGAAGTCATGGTGGCTGCAGTCGGAGGCTTGTGATAGCGGAGAGGATTGTTACGATGAAGACTTGCGACACAGGTTTTCCTTTGTGTCGGGTGTTGAGTACTTGCAGCAGCGGTCTTGGCAGGAGGGGGCAGCAAGACAGGTGGACAACATTATGGTGGTGCATCACGAGCACCGAGCCGTGATTTTCAGGGTGAAAGCCCAAGTTCTGGCCTTCATTGGTTGTGCCTGGCAATTGCCTTGCAGAAGGCATTGTTTTGGGATCCGGTATTTCTCCAGAGTGAAAACTCAAGATCCTTGATCGGGCGACGACAACGTTTCTGCATTGTTTCCTTCACGGAGGCGTCGCTTTTGGAGAATCTCGGTTGTGGTCGGGTGTTGTCTTTGTGGTGGTTAGAGTGTTTCTGTTGCGAGTGTTTCATCACTGCGACGGATCTTTGTTTTATTTTTCTCTATTTTTATTTTGTTCTTGGCTGTGTGCATCCTTGTTGGTGCAGAGGCTAGGTGTAATTCGTATCTTCGCAATATTAATACATTCCCTTTATCTAAAAAATAAACAATAAAGTATGGCTATGACAAAGTGTGGCAAGAACTAAACACGAGCCAAACTTTAGCTTGGCAAAGTGTGGCCGGGAATCAAACAATCCCGCAATGTCTGATTCCTCTTAAGTTTGTCAAACTGAGGAGATTCAAGCGTTCCAGACTTCCAATGGGAACTTCTCTCCTCAATTCTAAGAAGTTAGTAGAAAGAGTAGAGGAGGGCATACTGGTCACCAGATGAGACAAAGCGGAAGGAAGAAAACATGGATTGTCACGACATGGTCAAAATTCATCACTTTGGTTGATGCCTAAATTTCATGTTGACACGATAAAGGTGCCGCCAACCATCACCGAAGGTGTTGGTAATCCATTGTAGAAACCGACCAGAATCTTCTATATCTAAATAGGAATGACCCACTACAGGAAATTCTTTCAACATGCAATCATGCCACCTCATCAAGCATCCCTAAGCAATCATAACCTGCCATCTCAGCCCAAAAAAAATTACCCAAGTCACGTCATCAATTGTTTTTCTTTAGCAATTTATTCTCCGACGGTTCATTAATTTCAACTTGACCATATAACTCCCCGTCCATTACATTTTGGAAAACACTTACAATCAGCCGACCCGTCGATTGGAAAAGATCGGTCGTGCTGACACGGCGCGCTCCGCTGTGGCCTTGCCCCGGGTATCTTTTTTACTAAATGGCCCTTAATCGGACAATCAGATAAATCTGGCCCTCCGCAAAACTTTCGCGTGAATATGGCCCTCGGCTCAAAACGTCATATGCTGAGGCGTTTCAAAAATATCAGAGGCTCCAGAAATCTCAGAAACGTCACACAGTTTGGCGTATCCTAAGGCAGAAAAACGCAAAAAATTCTAAGTCATTTGTGTAAAGCCAAATGATATGGCTTTTCTCCGGGTCAGAGGCTCTGAGAATCTCAGAGAACGCCAACTGATATGACGTTCTCTGAGATTCTCAGAGTCTCTGAACCGGAGAAAAGCCATATCATTTGGCTTTACCCAGATGAAAAGCCATCTCATTTGGCTTTACACAAATGACTTAGAATTTTTTGCGTTTTTCTGGCTCAGGATACGCCAAACTATACGACGTTTTCTGACTTTTCCAGAGGCTCTGATATTTTTGAAACGCCAAATGACATGACGTTTTGGGCCGAGGGCCATACTTGCGCGATAGTTTTGGGAAGGGTCAGATTTGTCTGATTGTCCGATTAAGGGCCATTTAGTAAAAAAGATACTTGCCCCGGCTTAATACCGCAAGTTTTCTTTTTTGCTCCCGCTGTTCCGCACGTCCCTAGCAGTAGCTATCGTTGTCCGTATGGGTCCACCATGTGCCGCTGCTCTCTCTCCCCAAATTTTCCAACGTGTCAAAGCCCCATGCAATTTAATAAATGTTTGTATTTCCTGGTTCACATCTTGTGCTACTGTTGCTGCATCTAGTGTGTCATAGAATCAGTACATAATTTGATTAAATGGGTGTAAATAACACTTCTTCCGTCCCAAAATAACTGTCCCAAATTTGCACAAAAATTAATGTATCTAGACGTGAAACATGTCTAGATACACCTTTTTGTTAAATCTGAGACACTTATTTTGGGACAAAGAGAGTATTAGTAATTATAATTTTTCAATGAGTTATGTGTTTGACACGCTACTAAATTTTTTGTTTTTTTCCTGCCAAAAATACACAGGACAGAATTGATCACTTTAACGAAATGCTGCGAGCTGACCGCCACCGCTTGTGCAACATACATGGTTTTTATTTGTTGTAAATGTATGTAATTATGTAACAAACATATTTTTTATCGTTTTCGTTTTTTTGTGAGCTTTGCTGTAATTTTTTTTGGTGTACAAGAACAAAAGTTATGCTACACACATAAAATTTTGTTGTGTCAATCGTTTTTGGAATTTTTTTGTTCTGAGCTTTTATGCAATGCTACATACGTGTTTTTTATTTGTCGTACAAGCACTAAAATTATGCGACACACATAGAAATACTTTGTTTCAACCATTTTCACTATTTTTTATGTGAGCATTGGTGCAATGTTACATACGTGTTTTTTATTTGTTATGCGAGCAAAACAATTATGCTACACACATTGAAATATAATGTTTCAATCATTTTCTTTTTTTGTTGTGAGCTTTGCTGCAATGCTACATACATGTTTTTACTTGTTGTACAAGAACAAAAATTATGTGACACACATAGAAATATTTTGTTTCAATCATTTTCACTATTTTTGTGAGCTTATCTGCAATGCTACATATGTGTTTCTTATTTGTTGTACGAGCACAAAAATTATGCTACACACATAAAAATATTTTGTTTCAATCGTTTTCAGTATTGTTTTGTTGTGAGTTTTGCTGCAATGCTACATACATGTTTTTTATTTGTTGTAGAAGTACAAAAATTATGCTACAAAAATACCATAATTGTGCTTCGGTAATTTTTGGTTTTTGTTGTGAAATTTTGCTGCAATGCTAAATATGTCTTTTCTTATTTTTGGTAAAAGTACATAAATTGTATTACAAACGCACAACTAAATTTTTTATTTTTGTAAACTTTTTGCTGCAATGCTACATACACATACGTGACACAGTTTAAACAACAAATGCAGCCTTGCCGTGTTATTTGGTGGACCTTCAAAGGATGGACCTGATGCATGCAACTATTTGTGTGTGTCTACGACCCTACTTCTACAAAAGAGCGCCGCATGCAAGCAATGAATCAAGGCACTAGGAAGCACAAAGTCAGAGCTAGCGGTCATTGGTGGCAGTCTGACTTGCGCCCACCACGTACGAAAGCGACATCAGGTGAAAGGCTGAAAGCGACGTTTCAGCAAGCCTCTCGCGTGTGAAAATCACAACCATCCAGTGGGCCAATCGGATGGTCTGGAGGGCGACTGATTCCCCCCCCGAATCGGTCGGCCGCACACGGCTTACTTTTTATCTTCGTTCGCTTTACATGGAGTTCATAAAGTCCGAGTTCTTCCCCTCCCGTCCTCACTTCCCAAAATCTGAGCGTCATCTCCTCACCTAATTTATTGGAGAATTCTCGATTTTATTTAAAAAGGGCCCCCACAGCTAATGGCTAAATCAACCCATTATTGTGCTTCTTCTTTCATGCAGTATCAAAGGGTCGAGACTCCCATTATGGTGGAAACGAATCGCCGAGCATGCAACCTGATCAGATATGAGAACCGGGTGAAGGTAGATTGGAGACTATACAAATGAGGTGAGGCTGGTGGCAGAGGAGAATAAAAGGCAACCGACCGGCCATTTTTGCGCCAACGGAGCTGCAATAAAAGGCGAAACCAATTAATTATCCTGATCAGATCATGAGAAGAAGTTTCTTTTCATAGTATTATTCTAAGTTTATATTGAAGCAATGTCAATCATAGAAACAACGGATTCATTACCAGTATTACGGCTCCTACCAATTTATATTTTTGAAATCTGATAGAATTGTCAATGCAATCGTTATGTGTGTTCATTTACTCGAATTTTGATGCAGTAAAAAGTGGAATCAAGAACTAATTTTATAATGGTGACTCGGTTTGCTCTATATAGCGGTATAACACAGGTGCAATTATTTCAAAACCCTAAGATATTTTCTCGGTGGAACAATTATTTGAACATCCCAAGGTATATTCTTTATTGTAGCTTTTTTTTGACTCCATAGTTGGTGGCCAGAAAATGCCTATATTACTATTATGTTATCAGCAATGTTAGACTACACATCTGTTTGTTAGGTTGTTTATATTGTTGTAACAATACCTAGCTAAGATATCCTTGTATGCCGATCCTTACTTGGTTGTCACGTAAGGGATTCGTGTTTGTTGTAAGGCTATATATAGCCAGCACCATCGATCAATACGATTGAGCAATGTTGCATCGCCTCTCTCCTCTCTAAACCCTAGTTCGGCTTCAACATGGTATCAGAGCGGGGATGGTCAACTGCCGAGGAGGTTCTCCAACATGCGGGGATGGTCAACTGCTCGCCTGTTTCGACGCCCGTGGACACCGCTTCCAAGGTGGCTGCCGATGCTGGCCCGTCCGTGGCTGATCCATCTGAGTACCGGAGTCTCGCCGGGGCCCTGCAGTATCTGACGATGACTCGCCCTGACCTGGCATACGGTGTGCAGCAAATCTGCTTGCATATGCACGATCCTCGCGACGGCCACCTCGCCCATTCTCAAGCGCATCTTGCGGTATGTTCGTGGTACCGTGTCCTCTGGACTGCTCCTTGCCGCGACGCCCTCCACCGACATTGTCGCCTACTCGGACGCCGATTGGGCTGGCTGCCCGGACACCCGCCGCTCCACCTCTGGTTACTGTGTCTACCTCGGAGGTGCTCTTGTCAGCTGGTCATCCAAACGACAGCCCACCGTGTCGCGTTCTAGTGCGGAGGCGGAATACCGTGCAGTTGCGAACACTGTCGCCGACTGTGTCTGGCTACGACAGCTGCTTGCCGAGCTCGACCGTCCCCTACCCAAGGCCACGGTTGTTTCTGTGACAACGTGTCTGCAGTGTACATGTCCACTAATCCGGTTCATCATCGACGAACTAAGCATATTGAGTTGGATATACACTTCGTCCGCGAGAAGGTTGCTCTTGGCGAACTCCGCGTCGTGCACGTTCCTACAACTCAACAGCTCGCTGATATCATGACAAAAGGATTGCCCACGGCTCCGTTTCAGTCCTTCAGATCCAGTCTTTGCGTTTTGCCATTCCATGACGTTTCGACTGCGGCGGGGTGTTAGACTACACATCTGTTTGTTAGGTTGTTTATATTGTTGTAACAATACCTAGCTAAGATATCCTTGTATGCCGATCCTTACTTGGTTGTCACGTAAGGGATTCGTGTTTGTTGTAAGGCTATATATAGCCAGCACCATCGATCAATACGATTGAGCAATGTTGCATCGCCTCTCTCCTCTCTAAACCCTAGTTCGGCTTCAACAAGCAATCAAATAGGGTTTACCTTATAACAAACACTTCTTATGCAACTCTAGCCTCCTCATTTTATTTCGTGTAGACTAGAATCCTTTTGTACAATGCTAGAGATATACTAAGAGCATCTCTAGCAGAACCCGCAAAAGGCGAACCCGCAAAACACTTTTGCAGTTCCCGCAACTCGCGTTTTTTGGCTCGAAACGCCGCGCGGCGGAGCAGAACCCGCATTCGCAAAACAGCAAGATA
Organism: Poa pratensis; assembly: GCA_947311845.1. Classification (NCBI taxonomy): domain Eukaryota; kingdom Viridiplantae; phylum Streptophyta; class Magnoliopsida; order Poales; family Poaceae; genus Poa; species Poa pratensis. Next base: position 11,959,572 of record CAMZMU010000099.1, on the reverse strand, counting down.
GGCATGAATATCATAAAAATGGAATGATAAATAAATTAGACCTAAATTATAAAGATTCATATTACAATAGTAGGATATTATGAATGCTCACAAATAGTTTATTACAATAAAAGTTTGAATCACACTAATTAAACAATAATTCAATACAAGATGTTGTAGAATAACAATATTGTTTGAATCAAACATGGCTCAAATGAACTAAAAAATAGCTACTGCCCATGCAGCTGTCAGATGTGTTCAACCAGGTCTAGCTGCAGCTGGTTGTGTTCGTCCTTGTCCTCTATCTCACGGTAAGTCTGCAGAAAAGCTTCGACGCGGTCTGGGTTTCTAGCTGGCTTCACACGGTTACCAACATTGTCATAGGACAACTCCAAATCCAAGCCCCTTTCATCCTCTATGATCATGTTGTGAAGAATCACACAACAAGTCATGATGTTTTTGAGAGTTTTCTTGTCCCAAAAACGAGCTGGTCCTCGAACTATGGCAAACCTAGATTGTAGGACACCAAATGCCCTCTCTATATCCTTTCGGCATGCCTCTTGAGCCTTTGCAAATTCAGTTTGCTTCTTGCCTTTTGGATTTGAGATGGTCTTCACAAATGTAGTCCAAGGTGGGTAAATACCATCGGCAAGATAGTAACCCTTTGTGTACTCATGCCCATTAACCGTGAAGTTACAAGCCGGAGCATCTCCATTTGCTAGCCTACGAAGAAGATGAGACCTTTGCAACACATTGATATCATTACATGTGCCCGGCAAACCAAAAAAACAATGCCAAATCCATAGATCCTCGGACGCAACGGCCTCAAGCACAATTGTTGCATCGCCTCCCCTGCCACAATATTGTCCATGCCATGCCTTTGGGCAGTTCTTCCAAGTCCAATGCATACAGTCAATACTACCTAGCATGCCCGGCCAACCTCGCGGCTCATTCATCGCCATGAGCCTCACGGTATCTTCTTCGTTTGGTGCCCGAAGATAAATCTGTCCGTAGACTTTGATAATTGTTTTAGCAAACAGACGAACGGACTCGATCATAGTATTTTCGCCAATACGAAGATACTCGTCCGCATAGTCAGCCGGGACTCCATAGGCAATGACTCTCATTGCGGCGGATATCTTCTGGTATGCGCTGAAACCCATCAAACCCGCGGCATTCCGGCGACGGGTAAAGTACTGACAATTCGCCTCGCAAGCTTCTACTATCTTCACGAAAAGAGAGCGGCGCATACGGTACCTTCTTCGGAAGATGTGAGCCGGATACGTTGGGATTTCGGCGAAGTAATCGCGCATGAGAAGCTCGTTACCGTAGAGGCGGTTGCGCGGTATGCAAAGCCGGCCAACCTTGGATCCTTGCCGCCGCTTTGCATACCGGTCCTCAAACTCCTTGACGGCGAGGACGGCGACCACCATTTGCTGCTGATGACCCACAAGTATAGGGGATCGCAACAGTCTTCGAGGGAAGTAAAACCCAAATTTATTGATTCGACACAAGGGGAGCCAAAGAATAAATATAAGCCTTAACAGATGAATTGTCAGTTCAGCTGCACCTGAAAGTAGACTTCCTCGACACAGATTATCAGTAGCAACGGTGATATAACAGCAGTAGTAACAAAGTAATAGCAGCAACAGTGTAACAAAGACAGCAGCAGTAATTTCAGTAAACAGCAGGATTAAAAGTACTGTAGGCATAGGGACGGATGTACGGGCGTTGCATGGATAAGAGCGCTCATGTAATAATCATAACTCAGGGCATTTGCAGGTAAACAATTATAAAAGCATCCTAGTACTAGTCAAACATAGGCATGTGTTCCGTATATAGTCGTACGTGCTCGCAATGAGAAACTTGCACAACATCTACTGTCCTGCCAGCCCGTTTGCAGCGGGGCCTCAAGGGAAACTACTGGCAATTAAGGTACTCCTTTTAATAAAGTACCGGAGCAATGCATTAACACTCCGTGAACACACGTAATCCTCAAGTCAAAGCCATCCCCTCCAGTTATCCCGGTTGCTGTCACTCCGGGGCCTCGGGTTCCGGACAATAACAGGTGAAAACAACTTGCAGATATGATCTAAAACATAATTATTCTCATGCATCAACAACATGTTCAGATCTGAGATCATGGCACTCGGGCCCTAGTGGCAAGCATTAAGCACAACAAGTTGCAACAATGATAAATAGCACTAACAATGGATACTAGGCACCATGCCCTAACAATCTGGCAACTTATTACATGAACAATCTCATCCAATCCCTACCATCCCCTCAGCCTACAGCAGGGAACTACTCACACATGGATGGGGGAATCATTGATGGTTGATGGAGAGGCGGTGGTGATGACGATGGTGATGATCTCCTCCGAATCCCCGTCCCGGCAGGGTGCCAGAACGGAACTTCTGATCCCCGGAATAGAGATCGCGGCGGCGGCGGAGCGTGGATGTGTTTCGCGAAATATGGTCGAACCCCCCTCGATATTTAGGTCAAGGGCAATATATAGTCCAAAGGGGAGCGTCGGGGGGCGACCGAGGTGGCCACGCCACACTTGGGCGCGGCCCCACCCCCAGCCGCGCCCAGCTATGGCGTGGCTGCCTGGTGTGGCCTCTCCGACTCCCCTTCTGGCTCCGTGGGTCTTCCGGTGAAATATGACGATCGCAATTGTTTTCGGAGTTTTTCTCGAAAGTTGACTTTTCTGCACAAAAAGAAGACACCAGGGCAATTCTGCTGAAAACAGCGTTAGTCCATGTTAGTTGCATCCAAATCATACAAGTTAGAGGTAAAACAACAGCAAAAGTGTTCGGAAAAGTAGATACGTTTTGGACGTATCAACTCCCCCAAGCTTAGCTTATTGCTTGTCCTCAAGCAATTCAGTTGACAAACTGAACGCGATAAAGAAACTTTTACGAACACAATTGCTTCATATGATGTATACATACTTGAATTATGATTATACTTACTAGCTCATGATAGGAGATATGCATAAGATAAAAGCTTGATAAATATGCAGCCATGAAAAGATTCTAACATACTAAAGGTAAACAACATGGCATATAACTAAGTGCAGGATTGCAATGTTCGTAATTGGGTATGGCAAAGTGGTATCTCGCTTGCCCGAATGTGTGCAGCAAAACATAAATGCCCAGGCACCTCTGAAGTTTACAGGCAGACTAGAAATAAAGCTTATCAAAGATAAAAGCATCAAGCTATGTCACTACTAACCTATTCTGGGACAAGCACATTTCACTAAGAATGACAGTCATGCTCTCAAAGAAGTGCTTTAAAGAAGGATGGTGACTCAACATTAAAATAAAAGATAGGCCCTTCGCAGAGGGAAGCAGGGATTAAATCGTGTGCTAGAGCTTGTTAGTTCCCGAAGGCATATAAAGAGTGTAAAAATAATATTTTGAGAAGTGGTTGCAAGTGTCAACAAATCCGCGATAGAGTTCTTGTCATCTTCCATAACTAACCAACTTTTAGAGCGGTTCCGAAAATTCATATAGTTTGCATTATATCATGCTTACAGATTTTTGACACTCCTCCCAACCTTTTCTTCCACAAACCATGGCTAACCGAATCCTCGGGTGCCGACCAACAATCACCGTGGAGGAGTGTCTATTTTAATATTAAATGATAGGTGGACTAACCAGCTCTTTTGCAAAAATAAAAGTGGACAAGCAGATGAAGCTACTTGTCCTTGGAAATCATTTAGCATGGAAGATGACAAGTTCTACTACCACATCCTTATGAGCTACACGCAGTGACACAAAAAGGGATTGTACAATTTTGAATAGTTAAAGATAGCACACGAAGAAATTTACTTGGAATGGTTTAAAACCATGCATAGGAATTTATAGTGGACTCTTTGGAATAACTTGGTTTTCAGGATTTTGGATGCACAAGCAGCATTCCCGCTTAGTACAGGTGAAGGCTAGCAATAGACGGGGAAGCGACAACAAGAGAGCACAACTGTCATAATCATACTTGCGACAGAATAAAATTAGCAGTGGCATAAAAGTGATACAGAAACTCTGAGTCACAATAGATCGTCGAGGCTTGACTTTTGTTTTGAGTCATAAACATGTGTAAGCATGTGCCAAGTCGAATCAAGTAAAACATTCAGAGGAGGATACCACACTACAATACCACTCTACGAATAAAACAATGCATGCAAATAACTATATGACATATGGTGCACCTTCAGGAGATTAGGATTAATCATGAGAAAACATGGCTATCAAGCATTCATCAAGTAACATAGCCCATACCATAACTACTAAGCGCAATCATATGGACAGGTATGTGTACAAAAATGAAAACAAATACGGTTCATACCAGCCTCTCACCACATCAAGTTGTCGAATATCGTCATTATTGCCCTTCGCTCGCATGACTTGAATGATATAAAATGAAAACCAAGCTCCAGGTGGAGTCACAGACGGCTGTTGAATCTGAAAAGAACTATACAAAACCAAGAAGAACAACAAATATTTTTGGTGTTTTCGAATTTTAAAACAAAGCAAGGAAGAAGCAAATAAAAAGGAAAATATTTTTGGGTTTTTTGAATATCAACTCGAAAATCAAAAAGACAAAATAAAACTACAACTCGAATTACTAAAATAAAAGCATAGAGAAACAACGAAAATATTTTTGGTATTTTTGGGTTTTGAGAAAATAAACACCACAAGCAAGAACAAATAAAAGAAAGCGAAATATGGATATACAAAGAACTGACATGGAGCGAATATAGAAATGAGCGAACTGTCAGTATACGCGTACCTCCCCCCAAGCTTAGGCTTTTGGCCTAATTGGGAGACAATCATGGGTGCTGATAATAGCTCCAGGACGGTGCATCGTCCCTGGCGTGTTCGTAAGAACCACTCTGTAAAGCGGGGAAGGTTCCGCTTGCATAGTCAAACTGGTATGAGGAGCTCGCCCCCTCATCATGCGGCTCAGGCCGCTCCTCCTCCGGCTCGGCCCGGGGTCCATGCTCCCTCATGTATGCATCCAAGTCTTCTTCCGAGAATGCCCAATTTTCCCTGCCATCCAGGTTAAACAAAACAGGTGCAGGCAAACAAACCAATCGCTCGGAAGTCTTAGATGCAATCCTAGATTTAGTAACAAATACTAAATTATAAGTCAAATTATCGAGAGTAGCCCAGCTAGGAACAGAATGATGCCTGATCATGGAATTAATATCAAGTCTAAAAACAGGCAACTCTATGTCAAAGGGATGCGGAACCAACTGATGGTAAGCTAACAGCCTAGAAGCAATGAGGCCACCACAAACACCACCCTTTTCGCGATTAGTAGATAAGCGATGAGCAATCAAAGCACCCAAGTTATAAGTCCTGTCACTTCTCAAAGCAGCAGAAATGAATGCCAAGTCATAAACAGAAAGCTTGTTAGCATTTTTCCTAGCTAGAACACACTTGGCAATGAAATGGGTGAAATACCGAATAGCTGGGAATAAAATGAGCCGAATTTTACCACCTTCTTTCAACAAACCTCTACTTTTGGTGATCTCCGAATAAAGTTCTACAAGATGCCTAGGCTGACCATTAATCTTCGCATATGATCCCCAATATGGCACTTTGATAGCTGTGCAAAAATCATACAGAGAGATATCCATAGGAATATTATAAATTTTGTAATGGACCATGGGGTTATCAGATGAGTAGGTAAATCTAAAATCCTGTACTACAGACATAGTGAGTTTAACAAATTGGGCAGGTTCCCCAATGGTAAAATTCTCCAATCCTGCATTAGAAATTAGTGTGTTGAAATCTTGTAGGATTCCTGCAGCAGCCATGAAGGTTTGGCAAGGATAATATGCAGAATGCACGGAATCTTCACGATTAACCTCCATCACTTCTCCCACAACTAAATCATTAGGGTCAATAGCTGGTCCAACCACATCTCCATCCATCTTCCTTCTCTGAAATTTTTCAACAAGTCTCATAAAAAATGATTTTGCAACTATAAAATCAAGGCAACTACTATAGAAACTTGCAAGAGGGCTACACATGCATCAAGGATAATTAATCTAAGCATAGAACAAGCATGCAAGCTCACTTAACCAGCAACATACAGCAGCAAAATACTCTAGAAATACAACACTAAACAAAATTCTACTTGGATAATCGAAGGAGTCACATACCGGTGAGTAAACAAGCAAAGTTTCAGCAACTGAAATGGGCTGAGCAAGGAGATCGAAAAATTCGAGCTCAAGAGCAGCAGGAACACGAGTTTGAACAATGGATATGAGTTTGGTCGGGAGAGAAAAGAAAGGGGAGGAATCTCACCTTGTGGAGGCTCAGGTGGGACCCACGCCACAGGGGGGCGCGGCCTCCACCCCTGCCGCGCCGAGCTATGGCGTGGCAGCGTGGTGGGTCCCCCTGGTCAGCCCCAGGTACTACCACGTTGCATTTTTCAAAATAGGAATTTACGTAAAATTTTCAGATTTTTCTGACAACTTTCAATTTCGAGCAAAAACTGGGCACTTAAAATTCTAAACAGCAGCTAAGCAAAATTTTAACCACACTAAACAACATTCTAAAAATTTATAAAGACAGCAATATAACAGAAGGTATAACAGATGAGAAAGAGAGAATGTGGTTTAACAATTTTATGCAACTAAAATGTATTTGTCAACAAGGTTGATCAAGTCTTGCCACCAAATATATTTTATTTGACATAAAAGAATTAAACTACATGATACCATTATGTTACCTTATATTGAATAGATATTGTCCCAACCATAATACTTTCATATCCTTCATGGTGGTCATAAATAGGACAATCAATACTTCCAACTTTGATAGTTTTATAACTTGCAATTGAGCTAACTCCACATAATACATTTTGCTTCTTGGGAAAATAAACAGTATGCTCTTTGTCATTGACATTAAAAGTAACTTTCCCTTTATTGCAATCAATAACAGCTCCTGCAGTATTAAGAAAAGGTCTACCAAGAATAATGGACATATTATCATCTTCAGGCATATCCAACACAACAAAGTCAGTCAAAATCAAACAGTTGGTAGTAACTTGAACAGGAACATTTTCACATATACCAACAGGAACAGCAGTAGATTTATCAGCCATTTGCAAAGATATATCAGTTGGTATCAATTTATCTAAATAAAGTCTCTTATAAAGAGAGAAAGGCATCACACTTACTCCAGCTCCAAGATCACAAAGTGCAGTTCTAACATAATTATTTTTAATAGAGCAAGGAATAGTTGGTATACCTGGATCTCCAAGTTTCTTTGGAACCTTACCATTGAAAGAGTAATTAGCAAGCATGGTGGAAATCTCCTCATTAGGAATTTTCCTCTTGTTAGAAACAATATCCTTCATGTATTTCGAATAAGGAGGCAGCTTAATAGCATCAGTCAAAGGAATTTGCAAAAACAAAGGTTTCATCCACTCACAAAACTTGTTGTAGTGTTCTTCTTCCTTGGATTTATGTTTCTTATTAGGAAAAGGCATTGATTTTTGCACCCAAGGTTCTCTTTCTTTACCATGTTTCTTAGCTACAAAATCCTCTTTAGTGCAATTTTTATTTTCAGTGTCACTATCAGAATCGCTCTCAACCTCTTCATTATTATTAGCATTGTTTCTATCATTATCATTAACAGGTTCATTACCATTTTCAGTTTCAGCATCAGACACAGATATACTATTAGGATCACTAGCAGGTTCTTTTTCCTTAATAGTTTCAGAAGACTCTACAGCAGGTTTATGTTTCTTCTTCTTTTTCTTAGAAGGAGAGCTGGGCCTTTCAGCTAATTGAGAATCTTGTTCAATTCTTTTAGGATGTCCCTCAGGATACAAAGGATCTTGAGTGGAAGCTCCACTCCTAGTTGCTATTCCAAAAGCATGTTTTCCATTACTATTAGAATTTTTAGCTAGCAAGTCTTTTTGTACTTTAGTAATTTGCTCCATTTGAGTTTGAACCATACTAAGATGTTTAACTAGACCTTTAATGTCATTTACAGTTCTTACCAAAACATCTTGCAAATTACTAATAATACGAGAATTTTCTAACAGATGATTTTCTACTCTCATATTAAAATGCTCCTGCTTAACAATAAAATTATCAAGTTCATCTAAGCATTGATCAGGAGGCTTACCATAAGGAATATCACCAGCATCGAAATATTGTAGAGAGTGTACCTCAATTGAAGGTGGAGGAGTCGGCTTACATAAGTCTTCTATTGGAGGTAAATTTTTAACATCTTCAGATTTAATACCCCTCTCCTTGAGAGTCCTCTTGGCTTCTCTCATTCCTTCATTATCAAGTTCAATAACACCTCTCTTTCTTGGTGTAGGCACTGGCGCAGGCTCTGGTGTGGGAGTGGGTTCAGCTATAACCCAATCTTCATAATTTTGGCTAATCTTAGCCATTAATTCCTCAGCTTCATCTGGAGTTCGTTTCCTGAAAACACAACCAGCACAACTATCCAGGAATGTCCTAGATTCATCGGTTAGTCCATTATAAAATATATCAAGAAGTTCATTTTTAGGTATATCATGTCCAGGTCGAACTCTAAGCAAATAACAAAACCTTGACCAAGTTTCAGAAATATTTTCTTCCTGCAATTGCTTGAAGTTAAAAATTCTCTGCAAAGCAACATGTTGAACACTAGCAGGATAATATTTATGGAAGAAAACATCAACCAATCCTAAAGGATTTTTAATACAACCGGGAGACAAATTACCAAACCAAGCTTTAGCATCGCCTTTCAGAGAGAAAGGAAAAATTTTGGTAACAAAATAGGTGCGCAATTTAATATCATCAGAGAACAAACTACTTAAAGTAGATAACTTGTTCATATGTTCCATAGCACTTTCATCTTCAGCACCACAAAAAGGATCTTTCTCTACCACAGATATAAAGGACAAATCCACAGAAAAGTCATAATCCTTATCAGTTATACGAATAGGAGATGTTGCAAACTCAGGATCAGCAGACAATTTGTAGCTAACAGTGTGTTTTTTCAGAAAATCCATTATAGTGGCAGAATCAGCAGAAGAGTCAAGATTCCTGCATTTTTCAGCAAAAGCTTCATCTACTTCTATATAATCTTCCTCGGGGTCATCATCATCGATGAATTCCCTCGACTCAGGAGAAGCAACAGGTGTGACAACATTTTCATTAGGCATTTCAGAATTTTCAATAAGTCTAGACCTAGCAATCGTAGCATCTAGAAAAGGACCTAACGAACCAGTTTCACTAAGCACAGTAGAAGCATCATCAAATTCATCAGAAACAGTTTCAGATTCAGTAGTGCCAACACGCGAAGCAGGTGCGTGTGGCGGTGTAACCAGTTGATTAATAACAGATGGTGAATCAAGAGCAGCAGCGGAGTTCAGAGCCGTACCTTTCCTTGTAGTGGATGGCAGAATAGCCACCTTCTTGTCATGAGTTTTCCCCATGATAAATGGATTGCAGCAAAGGATATCACTTCCAGATGAACTTATAAATAAAGCTATGCTCCCCGGCAACGGCGCCAGAAAATAGTCTTGATGACCCACAAGTATAGGGGATCGCAACAGTCTTCGAGGGAAGTAAAACCCAAATTTATTGATTCGACACAAGGGGAGCCAAAGAATAAATATAAGCCTTAACAGATGAATTGTCAGTTCAGCTGCACCTGAAAGTAGACTTCCTCGACACAGATTATCAGTAGCAACGGTGATTGATACGTCTCCAACGTATCCATAATTTCTGTTGTTCCATGCTTATATTATACCATTTGCTACATGTTTTATATACACTTCGTATCACTTTTATGCATTTTCTGGGACTAACCTATTAACAAGATGCCACAGTGTCAGTTCCCTGTTTTCTGCTGTTTTTGGTTTCAGAAAGTTACTTCTGGAAATATTCTCGGAATTGCACGAAACAAAAGGCCAGGTCCCTATTTTTCCAGCACGTACACGGAGTCCGAAGGAGAGACGAAGAGGAGCCAGGAGATGGCCAAACCACACCCAGGCGCGGGTGGGCCCTCTGCCGCGCCTGCAGGTGGTTTGGGCCCCTCGGGGGTCCGCCGACATCGCCCCTTCGCCTATTTATTCCCGAGACGCGAAAACCCTAAAACACCGAGCCTTTCATCCAGAACATATTCGCTGCCGCCGCCGTCGTCAACCCTAACTCGGGGGGTTCCTGAAGCTCTTCCCGGCACCCTGCAGGAGAGGGGAATCATCACCGGAGGGCTCTACATCGCCATGCCCGCCTCCGGAGTGATGCGTGAGTAGTTCATCTTTGGACTATGGGTCCATAGCAGTAGCTAGATGGTTGTCTTCTCCACTTGTGCCATCATGTTTAGATCTTGTGAGCTGCCTATCATGATCAAGATCATCTTATTCTAATGCTACATGTTGTGTTTGCTGGGATCTGACTTATATTGATACCTATGTGGAGCTGAATATTATATTATCATGTCTATGTCATTTGTGATCTTGCATGCTCTCCGTTACTTGTTGAAGCCTTGGCCACGTGAATACTTGTAACTCCAAGAGGGGGTATTTATGCATGATAGTTGGGTTCAACCTCTATTTAACCTGGGATAGTGACAGCAAGTTCTAAGGTTGTAGATGTGTTGTTGCCACTAGGGGTAAAACAGCAATGTTTTATTCAAGGATGAATGTATTGTTTACATTACGCACATTACTTAATGCAATTGTCTGTTGCTTGCAACTTAATACTGGAAGGGGTACGGATGTTAACCGGAAAGTGGACTATTTAGGCATAGATGCATGCTGGATAGCGGTCTATGTACTTTGTCGTAATGCCCAAATGAATCTCATAGTAGACACCACAGCTCACACATGCATGTTATATGCACTTATCAATTGTCAATTGCCCAGCTATAATTTGTTTACCCAGCATGTTAGTTATCTTATTGGAGAGACACCACTAGTGAACTGTGGACCCCGGTCCATTCTTTTACATCTGAAATACAATCTACTGCAATCATTGTTCTCTACTGTTTTATGCAAACAAACATCATTTTCCATTCGATACGTTTAACCCTTTGTTTTCAGCAAGCCGGTGAGATTGACAACCTCACTGTTAAGTTGGGGCAAAATAATTTGGTTGTGTTGTGCAGGTTCCACGTTGGCACCGGAATCCCTGGTGTTGCGCCGCACTACACTCCTTCACCAACACCTTCGAAGCAACGTCATCCTCCTCCTGGATTGATAACCTTGGTTTCATACTGAGGGAAAACTTACTGCTGCACTCATCATACCTTCCTCTTGGGGTTCCCAACTGACGTGCGACGTACAAGCATCGTTTCTGGCACTATTAACTTAGAGCCACCAACAACGTTTTCTACCCAAGCTTAGTTCTACTCGTCCTCGAGTAGGTAAAACGATAACAACAAATAATTTCTGAGGAGACATGCTTTCACACAATCTTGATCAATATATTGCAAGGCTCATGTCATGAATGAAGTGACTCAAAGCAATGATCTATAGTTTGCTAACAAATAGATAAAGAGTAAACAATGAATCATATAAGCAAAAACTTTTCATGAATAGTACTTTCAAGACAAGCATCAAAAAGTTTTGCATAAGAGGTAACTCATAAAGCAATAGATTCAAAGTAAAAGGCATTGAAGCAACACAAAGGATGATTAAGTTTCAGCATTTGCTTTCAACTTGTAACATGTATATCTCATGGATAGTTGTCAACATAAAGCAATATAACAAGTGCAATAAGTAAATATGTAAGAATCAATGCACACAAAGTTGACACAAGTGTTTGCTTCTAAGATAGAAAGGAGTAGGTAAACTGACTCAACATAAAGTAAAAGATAGGCCCTTCGCAGAGGGAAGCAGGGATTAAATCATGTGCTAGAGCTTTTTAAGTTTTCGAAAGCATATAGAGAGCACAAAATAAGTATTTGAGAGGTGTTTGTTGTTGTCAACGAATGGTAGTGGGCACTCTAACCCCCTTGTCAACCAGACTTTCAAAGAGCGGCTCCCATGAAGGACGTTATCTCTACCAGCAAGGTAGATCATCCCTCTTCTCTTTTGTTTACACATGTATTTTAGTTTCTTTATAGATGACACTCCTCCCAACCTTTTGCTTACACAAGCCATGGCTAACCGAATCCTCGGGTGCCTTCCAACATTCACATACCATGGAGGAGTGTCTATTGCAAAATTAAGTTGCTTACTGATAAATCAGGGCAAAACATGTGAAGAGAATTATTAATGAAAGTTGTAATTAATTGGGGCTGGGCACCCCGTTGCCAGCTCTTTTTGCAAATTATTGGATAAGCGGATGTATATGCCACTAGTCCAGGTGAAAGTCTGTCAGAAGTAAATGACAAGATTGAAAGATAAAACACCACATACTTCCTCATGAGCTATAAAACATTGACACAAATAAGGAGTAATAAAGTTTTGAATAGTTTAAAGGTAGCACATGAAATATTTACTTGGAATGGCAGGAAATACCACATAGTAGGTAGGTATGGTGGACACAAATGGCATGGGTTTTGGCTCAAGTTTTGGATGCACGAGAAGCATTCCCTCTCAGTACAGAGTTTAGGCTAGCAAGGTTGTTTGAAGCAAACACAAGTATAAACCGGTACAGCAAGAATCACATAAAAACATATTGCAAGTATTATAAGACTCTACACTGTCTTCCTTGTTGCTCAAACATTTTACCAGAAAATATCTAGACCTTAGAGAGAACAAATATGCATCCCAAGTCTCAACAAGCTCTACGGTAGTTCTCCACTACTAGGCTTTAACTACATGATGCAAGAGCTTAAACATGATCTACTTGAGAGCTCAAAACAATTGCAAAGCATCAAATCAAAACAAGACAATGATCTACAAGAATGCATATGTCTTTTCCAATACCAACTACTACATGTAGCATTTTCTTTCTTCCAAACAAACACCAATAAATTTAATTAAACATAAACTCTCCAAATGATAATATAATGCAGCAAGAGAGTATTTATAAACAAGTGCTAACAGCTCGAAGAGATGCATGAAAAACAGGAGCTAAAAGCACTGCAGTAGCTAGTTAAGAATACTCAACAAATATAAGTGAAGAACATGAGTATTCACATGAAAAAGCGGAGCGTGTCTCTCTCCCACACAAGGATTGCTAGGATCCGAATTTATTCAAACAAAAACAAAAATAAAAACACACAGACGCTCCAAGTAAAGCGCATAAGATGTGAAAGAATTAAAATATAGTTTCACTAGAGATGACCTGATAAGTTTGTTGATGAAGAAGGGGATGCCTTGGGCATCCCCAAGCTTAGACGCTTGAGTCTCTCTGAATATGGTTGGGATGAACCACGGGGGCATCCCCAAGCTTAGGCTTTTCACTCTTCTTGATCACATAATATCACCCTTCTCGCTTGATCCTTGAAAACTTCCTTCACACCAAACTCAAGACAGTTCTCATTAGAGGGTTAGTGCATAATCAAAAATTCTCATATTCTGTAATGATACAATCAATCCCAAAGCTTCTGGACATTAGCTACAGCCACCAATGCTTTGTGGAGCAAAGAAATCCACACAAACACAGTAAAAGAGCGAATGCAAAACAAAAGGCAGAATCTGTCAAAAACAGAACAGTCTGGAATGACGAATTTTTTCGAGGCACTTAAGTTGCTCAGATGGATCTGGCCTAAAATAATGAAAGTTGCGTACATATCTCAGGAATATGCGTGATTTTTCTCAGAATTTTTTGAATTTTCTACAGGGAGATAAGCTCAAATCCGTGACAGCTAAAAATCTGTCACTGCGCAGAAATCCAAATCTTGCATCAACTTTCAATATAGAACTTTACTTGGCACAACATTGCGATAAAATAAAGATACAAAGGAGTTGCTACAGAAGTAACAAAACTCCTTGACTCAAAGAAAACAAAAATAACAGCAAATAAAAACGATGGGTTGTCTCCCATAAGCGCTTTTCTTTAACGCCTTTCAGCTAGGCGCAGAAAGTGAAAATCAAGTGTTGTCAAGAGAAGAAGCATCAACGGAGAGTTTAGAAGTTTTCTCAACGATGCATTGCACTTTATCTATGTAAGTTTCAGAAACTCCCCTTTCATTACTTTTAGGTAAACTATCCTCATCAAATAAATTTTCAGGCACAATCCAATTAAAGTTCTTTTCTAGTGCCTCATGCATTCCTGCAATCTTAAAAGGAATTGGTATTTTATTCTCTCCTTCATAACTAGTTTCTTTAGTGTACTTGGATCTTTCCTTCTCTAATTTTTCAAGTATATTGGCGATATCAATGTAATAACCAAGCATCCTATATCGCATAAAAACTTTTCTAGCTTCACTAGCTACATCTCCAAATTCTTTGAGAAGGGTTTCTAAAACAAAATCCTTCTTTTCCCCCTCTTCCATATCATGAAGTCTAAGAAACATATGCTGCATTATAGGGTTAAGGTTAACAAACCTAGCTTCAAGCATGTGGACTAAGGAGGCAGCAGCAATTTCATAATTAGGGGCAAGTTCTACCAAGGATCTATCTTCAAAATCTTTCAGCTTGCTAACATGACTAAAAAATTCTTCAATGTTGTCTCTTCCAATGATAGACCCACTTCCTACCAGTACATCTTTTAAATCAAACTTGGGAAGCAATGATAAAAATAAAAACAGCCGAAAAATAAAAATGAATGCAAGTAACTAATTTTTTTGTGTTTTTGATAAAGAGAGCAAACAAAATAAAATAAAAATAAACTAAGCAAGACAAATAACAAAGTAAAGAGATTGGGTGTGAGAGACTCCCCTTGCAGAAGCAATTCGTTTTCCCCGGCAACGGCGCCAGAAAACGTGTTGGTGGCTCTAAGTTAATAGTGCCAGAAACAATGCTTGTACGTCACACGTCAGTTGGGAACCCCAAGAGGAAGGTATGATGAGTGCAGCAGTAAGTTTTCCCTCAGTATGAAACCAAGGTTATCAATCCAGTAGGAAAAGACGTTGCTTCGAAGGTGTTGGTGAAGGAGTGTAGTGCGGCGCAACACCAGGGATTCCGGTGCCAACGTGGAACCTGCACAACACAACCAAATTACTTTGCCCCAACTTAACAGTGAGGTTGTCAATCTCACCGGCTTGCTGAAAACAAAGGGTTAAACGTATCGAATGGAAAATGATGTTTGTTTGCATAAAACAGTAGAGAACAATGATTGCAGTAGATTGTATTTCAGATGTAAAAGAATGGACCGGGGTCCACAGTTCACTAGTGGTGTCTCTCCAATAAGATAACTAACATGCTGGGTAAACAAATTACAGCTGGGCAATTGACAATTGATAAGTGCATATAACATGCATGTGTGAGCTGTGGTGTCTACTATGAGATTCATTTGGGCATTACGACAAAGTACATAGACCGCTATCCAGCATGCATCTATGCCTAAATAGTCCACTTTCCGGTTAACATCCGTACCCCTTCCAGTATTAAGTTGCAAGCAACAGACAATTGCATTAAGTAATGTGCGTAATGTAAACAATACATTCATCCTTGAATAAAGCATTGCTGTTTTACCCCTAGTGGCAACAACACATCTACAACCTTAGAACTTGCTGTCACTATCCCAGGTTAAATAGAGGTTGAACCCAACTATCATGCATAAATACCCCCTCTTGGAGTTACAAGTATTCACGTGGCCAAGGCTTCAACAAGTAACGGAGAGCATGCAAGATCACAAATGACATAGACATGATAATATAATATTCAGCTCCACATAGGTATCAATATAAGTCAGATCCCAGCAAACACAACATGTAGCATTACAATAAGATGATCTTGATCATGATAGGCAGCTCACAAGATCTAAACATGATGGCACAAGTGGAGAAGACAACCATCTAGCTACTGCTATGGACCCATAGTCCAAGGATGAACTACTCACGCATCACTCCGGAGGCGGGCATGGCGATGTAGAGCCCTCCGGTGATGATTCCCCTCTCCGGCAGGGTGCCGGGAAGAGCTTCAGAACCCCCCGAGTTAGGGTTGACGACGGCGGCGGCAGCGAATATGTTCTGGATGAAAGGCTCGGTGTTTTAGGGTTTTCGCGTCTCGGGGAATAAATAGGCGAAGGGCGATGTCGGCGGACCCCCGAGGGGCCCAAACCACACCAGGCGCGGCGGGGTGGGCCCGCGCCTCCAGGTGGTTTGGCCACCTCGTGGCTCTTCGTCTCTCCTTCGGACTCCGTGTACGTGCTGGAAAAATAGGGACTGGCCTTTTGTTTCGTGCAATTCCGAGAATATTTCCAGAAGTAACTTTCTGAAACCAAAAACAGCAGAAAACAGGGAACTGGCACTGTGGCATCTTGTTAATAGGTTAGTCCCAGAAAATGCATAAAAGTGATATGAAGTGTATATAAAACATGTAGCAAATGGTATAATATAAACATGGAACAGCAGAAATTATGGATACGTTGGAGACGTATCAGTGATATAACAGCAGTAGTAACAAAGTAATAGCAGCAACAGTGTAACAATGACAGCAGCAGTAATTTCAGTAAACAGCAGGATTAAAAGTACTGTAGGCATAGGGACGGATGTACGAGCGTTGCATGGATAAGAGCGCTCATGTAATAATCATAACTCAGGGCATTTGCAGGTAAACAATTATAAAAGCATCCTAGTGCTAGTCAAACATAGGCATGTGTTCCGTATATAGTCGTACGTGCTCGCAATGAGAAACTTGCACAACATCTACTGTCCTGCCAGCCCGTTTGCAGCGGGGCCTCAAGGGAAAACTACTGGCAATTAAGGTACTCCTTTTAATAAAGTACCGGAGCAATGCATTAACACTCCGTGAACACACGTAATCCTCAAGTCAAAGCCATCCCCTCCAGTTATCCCGGTTGCTGTCACTCCGGGCCTCGGGTTCCAGACAATAACAGGTGAAAACAACTTGTAGATATGATCTAAAACATAATTATTCTCATGCATCAACAACATGTTCAGATCTGAGATCATGGCACTCGGGCCCTAGTGGCAAGCATTAAGCACAACAAGTTGCAACAATGATAAATAGCACTAACAATGGATACTAGGCACCATGCCCTAACAATATGGCAACTTATTACATGAACAATCTCATCCAATCCCTACCATCCCCTCAGCCTACAGCAGGGAACTACTCACACATGGATGGGGGAATCATTGATGGTTGATGGAGAGGCGGTGGTGATGACGATGGTGATGATCTCCTCCGAATCCCCGTCCCGGCAGGGTGCCAGAACGGAACTTCTGATCCCCGGAATAGAGATCGCGGCGGCGGCGGAGCGTGGATGTGTTTCGCGAAATATGGTCGAACCCCCCTCGATATTTAGGTCAAGGGCAATATATAGTCCAAAGGGGAGCATCGGGGGCGACCGAGGTGGCCACGCCACACTTGGGCGCGGCCCCACCCCAGCCGCGCCCAGCTATGGCGTGGCTGCCTGGTGTGGCCTCTCCGACTCCCCTTCTGGCTCCGTGGGTCTTCCGGTGAAATATGACGATCGCAATTGTTTTCGGAGTTTTTCTCGAAAGTTGACTTTTCTGCAGAAAAAGAAGACACCAAGGCAATTCTGCTGAAAACAGCGTTAGTCCATGTTAGTTGCATCCAAATTATACAAGTTAGAGGTAAAACAACAGCAAAAGTGTTCGGAAAAGTAGATACGTTTTGGACGTATCAGCTGCCGCCGATTGCGAACAGCGCCTCCACATCGGAGTCGTCGGAGGAGGATGAATCGGAGAGCACGAGCTCTTCCTCCGGGCTCAACTCCATCTGAAATGGGCAAGGCATACTCACTACCTACTACTACGGCCGAAATCGAAGGGAAATCGAGCGGAATTAGACTCACCGGCAGATCGCGCGGCGGCGGCGCAGATTTCCGTTCTCCGCGGACGCGGCCAGGGGAAACCGGTGGAAGGGGACCTCCGCGGCCGGGGCAGCTCGCGTGCGGCGGGGCGCCGTGAGATGCGGCCGGGAAAGGGAGGTATTCGCAGGCGGCGGCGCTGGCGGCGGCAGCGAGATGCGGAAGAAGAAAGGAAGAACGCGTGGTGAAAACTCCCACCCGCCAACCGCTTTGACCAAATGCAGGGGCCCCTAGATTCGGCGCCGAAATCCCCGAAAAAGCCGTTCCGATGCGGGGATTCACGGGGCCCTGCAAAATCTTTTGCGGGTTGGGCAAATTTGCGGGTTCTGTTCTGCGCCGTTTTGCGGTTTTCAATCCGCATCGGGCGGTTATTATGCGGGTTTGACCGTTTTGCGGGTTCTGCTAGAGATGCTCTAATGGAGCATTGGGTTATCTTATAACAAGCACTTCTCAGTTCTTATACAGCTCTGACCTACTCATTTGGTTTGGTCGAGCTTTCCAGGCCTGATTGACGTTAGAGCCAGGCAACAAAGGAGTATATGCCTCCGTTAAAATCCAACTATGAGGACCGATTAATGCATATTTCGTTGGCTTCTAAGACTGCCCGTTGGGTCGCCCGTTGAGCTCAACAAATTAGCGCGCCTCTCTTTTCATGATGTTTCCTCCAAACGATAAATTGATCAGCTATAGATGAATCAGTGTGATGTCTTCCATTCGATAGTTGCACAATTGTTTGTGAAGGAATGAATCCGATTCACTTGGTTCCATTGTTGGTCAATTTATCATTGTATTATGTTTTGATGATTAAACAAAACTCCAAAAGCGGCGTTCACGCTCGTGCATGGCCATCAAGCTTAGTACGTAGTACTACTCAGTTTCGAACTCGCTTCGTTATCGCGCGTCTCGCTCCGTCGACCTGTCTTCTTCCCCTACATCAAGGTTGCTTCTTGCACACGTATTTGCCCTGGGGAACCCCATTTTTTTTCCAACTCTGAATTCAAAAACTGTGAGGTCCTCGCACTCGCACTCGGTCTCACGAGTCCTTTTTTTTCTCTCTTTCACTTTCAGAGGCACACGTCGGCGCCTCCATCTGAAGTCTGTACCGGCCCAAGGGCGTAACTTAATTCATGATTGAAACAAGTAGTAGCCCATGTGACCAGAATTTCAATCGACAAATGGTACATATTGCTCGGGCGATTCCTAGCCCGCAGCGAAGCTTCGCGCGAACATGGCCAGGCCCGTGATACAGTGCGAGAAAGCGAGCCGAGCAAAGCGTTGTTGTCAGAGTCCCAAATGTGATAGATCCTTGTAATTTACTCGTCAGTACTAGGTCTCAGACTCGCTTCTAGCATCCTGCCGACTTGTCTATCTCTATTCTCCCCCAGATTAAGGTTGATAAATAGCAAACTATCGTTAGTACTAACCGTCTCTGTTTTGCTTGGGAGCAGCCGAGCAGGGTCTATTTGCTAGGAACCCGGTCTGTCTGTTCCAAGTCTGAAGTCCAAAACTTTGAGAACCCCCAGTCTGTTCTCGCACTCACCAGTCAGTCACACACTGACTTTGCAAGTTCCAACCTTTTTTTCTTCTTCCTTTTCATTTTGAGAGTACAGTTCGGCGCCTCCATGTGGAGTCTGGGCTTCGAGGACTCTGCAGCCCGGCCTTGTGTACCGGCCCGAGGGCGTAACTTAATTCGTGGGCCATCATTCATGATTGAAGCAAGTAGGAGCCCAGGTGACAAGAATTTATTGCCGTTTCCTTGGGACTTGACGGGCGATCCCTGAAAGATCGCCGAAACGCGTACCCCTCCGCTGTTGTCTCGCTTCGGCGGATGCCACAGATGGGATTCGAACTACGGAGCTCCACCGAGGCACGTAGGGTGCAAGCCACCAGGCTGCTCGCAGTTGGTGTCAGTTTTCCTTTATTCATTCTTCTATTTTGTTTCCTGTTTTCTGTTTTTGTTTCTTTTTCTGTTTTTTTTTTTTCCATTTTTTGTTTCACTTCTTTCCTTTTTATTTTTTATGTTTTTTACTTTCGCTAATTTTGAAAATGGTTCATGTTTTTAAAACGGTTCATAATTTTGAAAAATGTTCATTTTTTAAATAGTTCAGATTTTGTAAACGGTTCATATTTTGAATTTTTATTTTAAAATGGTTCAGATTTAAAAATGGTTCACTTTTGAAATGGTTCATTTTAAAAAAATGGTTCATTTCAAAAAAGGTTTATTTTTGAAAATAGTTTATTTTAAAAATGGTTTATTTATGAAAAATGTTTATTTTTTGAATTTTTTCATTTCTAAGATGGTTCACTATTCAAAAAGTGTTAATTTTTTAAAAAGGTTCATTTTTAAAAAGGTTCGTTCAAAAATGGTCCATTTTAAAAATGGTTCATTTTTAAAATGGTTCATTTAAAAAATGGTTAAAAAAAAGGGTTCATTCTTTAAAATGGTTCATTTTGAAAAAATGGTTCACTCTAAAAAAATAGTTCATTTTAAAAATGGTTCATTAGCGAACATGCAAACGATATGACAACAAAACAGTCAAAATGGAACTTCTGTTTTCTTTTTGAAGATGCAATCGATATGACAACATGCACCAGGTTTTGTACATGTATAATTTTGTAAATATGTTTGCTAGCTTTTTTGGCGGTGCAACTTCTGTTTTCTTTTTGAAGATGCAAACGATATGTAAGGAATAAAGTAAAAAATCAAAGTCATGCTCCAGGTTTTCTACACCTATAGTCAATGGCGGACCTAGGACATTTTTTAAGCCCAGGCAAACAGTTCCTTTAAGGACTTAAAAACGATATTTTGTAGTCTTGACATACAGTAATATAGTACAAATACGTACATCGTCCGGCCCGAAGCCCGGACAGACGCCGGTAACAGGGGCGCTGCGTCCGCCGCTGCCTATAGTCGCTCGTACCTCGTACGTTCGCTTTGCGCGGAAAGTTGGTGCGCCAACAAATTTTGAAAGCAGCAGTACGAAAACCAGTAAACGGAGGAGGTACTAGTTGTACAATGGGCCAGGCCCACGAACGTTTCACTTGTAGCGCAGACTTACTCGTTTCTGGGCGAACCGACGCTGAGAGCGTCCTATAGGACTCTCGATGGTTGCTTCGGTGTTGAAGGAAGCAAACACGTACAATGGGCTGAGCCCGCAAAAGAAATTCTTAAGCGAAATGACGGTAGGAATCACTCGGGCGATACCGAGCCTCCCAAATATTCCAACATGTAACAGCCAAAACAGTGGCAGCTGTACCATTCTCTCTTTGCAAAAACTCGGAAATCCATTGCTTGTCGTTTTCTTGTCTTGACTTGATCACAAGGTTATAGTTTATCTTGGATAAGTTCATAGGTTGATACTTGGTGGTCAACAACACAAACAAAAAAACCAAAAAAAGGAACAGACTAATGGAAAGAAAACTCAACCACTTGTGAAGAATTTCAAAAGGTTTTTGTTCGTTTAGATTTTTGGGTCATTTATAATTAAGTATTTCTTAATTAGTTACAAAATTTGGAATGTTACACGCCCCGTGCTGCAATCTAAGTTGGCTCTATTGTAAAGGCAGGCCAGCGGAGCTGCGAACACGGGTCGGTGCTACAAAGGCAGGCCACTGGTGCACGAGGAAAGGACAACGGTACAGCAAGGCCAAGCTTTCGGTATTGCTACCCACCGATGAATCTGCGACAAGCTACTGTCTCGTTGCTCTTAAGGGGATGCGCGCTACTCCAAGCGCATCTCCAACGACGACGAGAGCTTTTTGCTATGTGAGCTTGCGACGAGATGAAATCTGGGGATTTCCCGAGGGAGATAAGACATGTGAGAGATGAAAGTTTGATGTTTGTGGGGTGACAAGGGTCAACTGTAATACCCCACAGTTTAGAGAGTCGGAAGGATAGAAATATGATTTGTGCATTTGCATAGCATGCATCTGAAAATACGGGAAATTTTGGCACGTTAAATTAAACGAAGCAAAGTGATCGATGTTTCTCTCGACTCGATGAGTTAGGGTTTAGATCATCGTGCTGAGTGCGATAAACTTCGACATGATTTTTATAACTAACTAGAAACTAACAGTATCTGTCGAGGCACTCCAGAATTGGACATGACCTTTCCTAATTCTCGACACTTTTGAACACAATTAGATAATAATATAAGTTATAAACCAAATCACTTGAACACTTCATCATACAACATCACTCTATATCCATTATCATCTCAATTCATCATCTTACCTCTACACATTATATCTTCCAATTTTACACTTATCTCAAATACAAAGGACTTGATAGTCCATAGTTCAATAAGGTACATAAAATGGAAATATTCTACCAGATCAAACTTTACAGGATCAAAATGAAAGAATAATTAATATTACAAGTTTAATCAAATAAGTACATATCTCATCTAAATGAAAAGAAAATTACAAAGGAATAAAAGAAGCCTAAACTAAATCTTCATCTTATCTTGATCTTCTTCTCAAGCATCAATTCTTCTTCCCTGCAATATAAACAACAAAAGAAAGAAAGAAAAGAACAAAGAAGGAAAGAATGCAGCAAATTGGAAATTTGGGGAACTATTTCTCTCAGTATTGCATAGAGGTGCTATGCAAGATCATCATCGAGAATTTAAAAGCCAAATGCAAGTATCTGTTCTTGCAAGGGACCTTTGCCTCAGACTTATGCATCATAGGCTGTTCTTATCAATATCTCAATCAACTTGGAAGAAAACAAAGGAAATGGCATAAGAAAGTACTAAGCAACCTGATCCAAATAACCTTCAGCTAGAATAAATCTAGGAGTTTAGAAGGGGTCACTTTGATACTCCTACACACACTCCTTTGAATTCAATCCAAACTGATCAAATCCAACCGTAAAGCCCACAAAATCTGAAATTGTAAAGCCCACATGATCACCACCCATAACTTGTAAAGCCACTAATATTTCACAAGCCCACATAGGAGAATCAGCCACAAGTCCATCTAGTGACAATTACCACTTGTCTTGCTCAAGAATAAATCCCACAAGGAGATAAGACCAAACTTGGGATGGATAAGCTTTCCACATAGGAGAGTTATCCACAAGCAAAATATCTCACATTACTTGAATCCTAAGGAATGCCCAAGCATGAGAACTTGACAACCAAGCACCTTACTCACCAATGCAAATGAGGAGTCACCTAGTTGTGTGTCACCACCACAACAACCAGCCAGTAGTTTATAAACAGCACCACAACCATCCTAGCAAATTCATTTGCCACAAAGACATTTTCAAGAAGCAGCCAGCAGCACACACAATTCGCAGCAACCACAACTCACACATTATACAACCATCAGCACACCCATTTTTATTTGTTCTTCCACAAGAACAAGCACAGCCAAACACTACTCATGGAGATCACCTAATCCATCCACCACAAGCCATTTCAGCTAGCTAAATAAACTCTAGGAAAAATCAAGCAGCAAGGAGGAGACGGTAGAACCACAAGAAGCAGCAAGGAGGAGACGGTTGAACCTTGGAGCAAGATCAGAGCTCTTCCGTAGCTCTAGCTGCTCTACAACAGAGGTTGATTCATAAGTGCAAGTGAGAGGCTAAGCAAGTTCTGTAAATGACAGAATCATGCTAGAGTGTTCATTTTAGCATCTGTTCTTAACAGAGCCTTGCACTGCAAGGTAGGGTGCTATAGGAAAATAAATTGCACCACAGAGAACTTCTGTTTTGTGCAAGAAATAGGACAGAGAGATGAAAGGGAGTGAAGTTGTGTGCTTTAGCATTTGTTTGAGCATTGGAGGCAAGGGAAAAAGGCAACAGTGTAGTATCTGTTCTTATTTTGTTTTTAACAAAGTATCACACAAGCCAGTGAACCACCAGAGCTGGATTAGCTGAGCTATGCACATCTTTACACATGGAAGAAGCACAGGAAAACATAAAAAGCTTATCTAAACAAGCTAGCTACTGTGTAACTCCAAATGGAGGCATCACAGCAAGCAAAACATGTCTAAATTATGCTTAAATATTTCCTACATCATTACTAGACCATGCTCGAGTTCAGTTTGGACAGAATCATCACAAGATTCAGTCTAAAAATCATTTCTCTTCATAATTGAGCAAGAAAGGTTCCCAACATTAATTCCAGAGGTCATGGAGTGATCTGTGTACACTAGATCATCACCATCATCTCATTCTTGATGCACAGAGAACAATCAGTGCATATCCGAGAGCAATGCATCAAGGAATCATATCCAGTTCATCCAGTACCTAAAGAAATGAATGCATCCGTGACCAATCCATGTCTAGTTGTACCTAGAGAGAGTAGAGAGAGGAGAAGAAGTTTCTTACAAAGCGTCCATGGCCTTAGCTCCACGGCGGCGAGGCAGTGCCCGCGCTACCGTTGGAGGGGCGTATGGAGGTCGAGGATGAGCACCACCGCACCACGGCGACACAAAGGGCGAAGCTCTGCGCCGAGCCATGGTGGGCACGCCGGAGAAGAGGGGCAGGCGAGCGGCGCCGGCACCAAAACCCTAACCCTAGGGGATTGGGTTGTGCGCGGCCGCGGGAGGAAGCGGAGCACGAATCCCTCCGGTGAGGAGGAAGAGCGGAGTGAGGGGAGTGTTTTGCCCCAAACCACGGCGGCGGAGGTGGCCGGAGTTGGCCGGAGTGGGGCGGCGACGGCAGAGGCGACACGGACGTCGGAGGAGCTCGAGCACAAGCGAGAGAGGGAGAGAAAGAATGGCTCGGTCAGTTGACCGGACCCGAGCCACTCCTTTGACCTGGTTCGACCAGGGATCTATTTGCAAAAATTTCAAAATTTATAAATTTCAAACTTCAAAACTCAATTTAAAATTCAAATAAATTCCTAAAAATATCTACAAATATTAGCAGAAAATAAGCTACCAACAGGAATTTTTGAAAATTATTTCTTTGATTAAAAATCCAAAGATCCTTAAGTGGATTATTCTTTAGAATAATTTCTTAAAATTATTTCCTCAAGAAAATAATCTGGGAAAATAAATACTAAGTTCAAAATAATATTTGAACTATACCAAGACTATCTTGTTACTCATCCTAAATAAAAAATATTCAAACTTAAATGAATTTTTACACCAAATTCAAATACACAAAACTCAACTAAAAATATGCAACATACTCTACAAAATATGAGGAATTTTATATAAGTTTTATTTGAAGTTTTGAAAAACATTTTGTAGATGAAAAATTCAAGGATCCTTAAGTGCAAATGACTTGAAATTCTTTTTCAAAAACTATTTTCTTAAAAGAAAATAATATGGGAAAATAAAGTCTTGAAGTTCAATTATATTGAACTATTTCAATTTAATCACTTAAAATTTATTCCTCATGAAAATTGTTGTCAAATTCTTTAAATAATTAAAAACTCTAAAGCACTTGAAAAATCTTAAGTCCGCAACTTGGGTATTTTGGGGTGGCGATGCATATTATGATTATGCATAATAGCATGCAGCTAGATTTTTCAGTAGTCCTTATCAGGATTACTTTGCTATTTTCAGAACTCGGGGTTTTACCGCAAACCCTAAAATCCCGAAGAGTTGAACGGCCATTTCTACCACAGGCAAGTTCATTCTTGCATGTCCGTTGAAATATTTTTATCAAAGTATTTATAAAATACTATATATTTATCATCTGCATAAAAAGAAAAACCTATTTTCGAATGATGTGAATTGCTATATGTATTATTGTTGGCTGGCAATGGAACCACGGTTTGATGTTGTGGTGGAGGTTCCATTGTACGGGAAAGTATATACCTAGGATTAATACCAATGTCACAGTGATCCTTGCGCCGTATTGAAGCGTTTACCATGAGATCTGCTATGGACGGTAAAAGTCAGCCGTATCTTCTCTCGTTCACATATCCTCGGCAGGCTATTACCTGGTTGCGTCCGTTGCGGCGGCCAACTGCGTGGAAGCGCGTGACCTTCCCACTCGACGGGGTGACTGGAATAGAAGCTCGGGAGGGGTGGCGGGCCAGTGGTCTTAGTTACCAGCCGCGTCACAAATGGGCGGATATGTGTTGTGCGGAGAGGGCGGTGATTGGCTTTGGACTCACACCTGGCCCCATACCATGGAAGTATGGACGAGGATTGCAACTCGGAAAGGCAACAAGGCTGGGTTTCTCTCATGGGTAAAGTTACGCAGCTCTGCAGAGTCAACAACAAGAAATTGTGGCTGTCACATCCGTGTTCCCGGAAGGAACTACAGAACGCCGCGGGAAAGGCATCCCAAGTGATGACTAAAGACCCGTGGAGGCTGTGAGCATAGTTTTCTGAAAATAAAATGGACCCTTTCCTAAAAATATTTTCCAAAACTTGCATTATGCCAATGACCGTTGGTCATGGTAGTAGCTAGTGCATAAAACACCTTATCGCCTATAATTTGAACTTGCTGAGTAACGCTCGTGTTGCTCACTCTTTCCTCGTTGACCCCCTGCTTAGACTTTTGGAGCCATCCAAGGAATCAACATCCATGACGACAACGAGGAGGTCTTCAACAAGGAGTCCAAACCTACCTGGTGGAGCTTGAAGGAGTCAACAGCTACTTAACCGACAGAAGGATGACGACCACCTTGCCCAGGTGTATATAACGACAACACTGCCGATGGAGGAGACAACATCATTTTGGAAGGAGTACAACTTGGATAAAGATATTCCAGATGGATTAGAGTAGGGTTGTGACAACAGCAGTAGTGGAATAGGAATCAGAGATAGAGCTGATATCCAGCTTAGTGATACGATTTGGATCTTTTTGATGCTTCATTTGCACGAGACCTACTTCTATCTGTAAAGAAGGTTCTCGAGATTTTGTATTGAATAGTGTTGTAATCCTATAGTGTTACCTTGGACCGGCTATGTTTCTGTTGTACTACTCTGAGAGATGTAATATTTGCGGAAAGGTCCTTTCGTGCGTGTTACATCAACGACTTGTACACTACAACATGCAGTGGTGTGCTGGGTCACCGCATCAACCCAGTTAAGAATTCCAGAATTGTAACAACACAGTCTCAAAACAAATAGTCCCTCTGTCACATATTATAAACTGTTCTGCTAAGCTGATATTGCCAAAACGTCCTATAATAATGGACCGATGGGAACTGCTTATAATCCAATAGGAGGTTGTGAAATGGAAATTACTCCCGAGCCGGTACATGAAACTCGTTTAATGAGATTAAAACAATATTTTGGGAACCTAATTTTTTTCTAAAAAAACATACATGTACGATTTTTAAGAGTTAATTGCTCTATGTTAAACCACCTCCAATCAGATGTGGAGCAATTAAAACATCAAGGGACCAATTGGGAGCCCCATTTTTTTAAGTATTCTGATAATACTTCAGTTTTTAAAAAATTGAAGTATTAAGAGCATGTCAACTCGCGGTGCCAATAGGGTTGTCAATAGCCTTATTGGACACGTCAGGCGTAATTTCATGTCCACTCGCGGCGCCATTAGAGCATCTCCAGTCGGGGCGCCCAAACGGCCGCTTGGTGCGTGCCGGACACAAAATCGCGCCCACTCGCGGCGCCCAAACGTGAATTCGGTCCGGCGCGGCCCAGTTTTGTGTCCGGCACGCCCAGCCCACGCCCTCAACTTGGGGAGGCTTGGGGCGGCCCCGGACGGAAGGAAACGCACGCCTCCGACGCGCGGGCCACGCCTGGCAGTGACACGGCCACGCCCGGTCGTGGTCAAAGGCGTCGTCAAAGGCGCGTGCCGCGTGGCGACGCCTCATTTTCACGGCCGGCGGGCGGCCAGTGAGCCGTCGCGTCCTCTGCTCGCCTAAGTGAATGCGGCGCGCCTTTTCGAGGCGAGCGGCGTTAATGCCACCGCTCTCCGGCCGCCATAAAACGGCTTTGGGCGCTCTCCACTCA
This sequence comes from Poa pratensis, assembly GCA_947311845.1. Lineage (NCBI taxonomy): Eukaryota > Viridiplantae > Streptophyta > Magnoliopsida > Poales > Poaceae > Poa > Poa pratensis. The sequence goes on along the minus strand of CAMZMU010000099.1, from coordinate 11,931,815 downwards.
TCGTCGCTCTCGCCCTCGCCGTTCTCTTTCCCTCACCTCGCCGCTCCTTCTCCACTCGAAAACCGCCGCCGCTCTCCTTCTCCATGTCCGGCAACTGGAGGCGCACCGGCGGCGCCGCGGCCAACGGCTTCGCGCCGCGCACCCTGCTCAAGGAGCAGACGGAGGCGCTGCGCGACAACGGCTATCCGGTGCCGCCGGATATGCGCGTTTGCCACGGGTTCGTCATCGGCGTCAACGGCGTGCCGGTGATGAAGCCCCTGACGCGGGCGAACCGCGGCTTCACCGCCGCGGTTAACACGCACTACTGGCGTGACCTGACGCCAGAGCAGCGTCATGACCCGCACTGGGATCTGCGGAACCCGGCCAACTATGGCCGGTACGAGGCGGCGTTCCAGCGCGCCTACGAGGAGGACTTCAACCGCTGCGACGGCCCCGGCCCGGCGCCGACGGACAAAAACGTCGCCGGGCGCGAGGCGTTCTGGAGCGTGCCCGGGCGCACGCTCCAGTTCGTGATGAACCACATCGCGAACGGCGGCGCCCGCCCCTGCTCCGGCCGCCTGGGCACCACCGCCACCTCCGGCCAACCAGTGGGCGCCGCGCGCGACGCCGTCCTCGTCGCGGGCGTCGTCCTCGCGCTCGTCCTCATCTCGCTCCCGCGCCTCCTCTCTGCTAACGCCGAAGCCGGAGCAGATGAAGGTGAAGGCGGAGCCGGAGCTCTCGCCATTCATGGCGGAGCTCATAGCGGCGCAGGCGGAGACGGACGACGACACCATTGCGGCGGCCATCGAGGCCGCGTCGATGGACGACGTGCCGCTGCTCGATGGCCCCATGGCCTGCGCCTGGTCGGCGCGCGAGACCGCCAAGGAGAAGGGCGTGCCCTTCTTCGACCTCACCGTCGACGACGGCCCAGGACCGAGCCGCATCAAGGAGGAGGACGACGGCGGCGCGTGGACCGGCGGCGCGTGGAGCAGCGGTGGCGTGAAGGAGGAGGTGAAGGAGGAGGACCCCTACTACGCCTTCAGGCGCCGCTACCGGGGCCAGTAGATTAGGTTTAGTTTTTTTAAAATTTCATTCGAATCTGTAAAATTTCCTAAAGTTTGAATGAAAATCGCCGAAGTTTAAGTTTACAAAAAAATATTTGGGCGCCGCGAGTGAGGAGCGACGGCGCCCAAATGTGCTAGGTAGTCCGGACGGCGCCCAAATGGCCCGTCCGGAAGGCCTTTGGGCAGCTATTTGGGCGCCGCGACTGGAGATGCTCTTACGTATAACATTCGGTGCACCCATCCCACGACCTGTCGTTGGGAGTCGTTTGTGCGCGCCGGATGAAATCGTGCGCGGCGCCACGTCTCCCTCCGACGGGTGGGCTAGCTGTGTCATTGACACATCGATTTAAACGAGGCTACGGGCTGGCCAACTTCATTCATGGCGGGTGACGTCTTGGTTTCCCAGAGGGGCACAGGAGCCCTCACTTCGCCTATGCGGTGAGGACACGTCTGCGCCTCGTCGGCGTTAATGCAGACGAGCTTGTCGTTTCGAGCGTCGCCGTCGCCGTAAATGAGCAGCAAGCATGCGGGTGGCTGGAGTTACGACACCCACTTGCCTCCTCGACCACTATACAGAGCGCCTCCTCGCCGCCACATCCACACCCACGGTCGCCTCCACCGCGCCATGTCTCGCCGCAACCAAGACGCGATGTGCAGCACCGTTGTGCCGGCGGAGGACCGCGCCTCCCCAGACGCAACGACATGAGGCGAGCTCCTCCACAGGGCTCTTCCACGCCTACCACTGTGCTCCTCCTCCACTGCTGCTGGTCCGACTGCCTGCACTGCAGGTGCCTGGCGTGCTGTTCTACTTAGGTTTAATTAGTTCAAATGAATTATGTAAGTTTGAACAAAATTTGAATGATAGCTTTGGGTGATGGCGGGTGCTGAAGTCAATTTCCTTTGCTTTTTTTGTAATGGCTACGGCCTGGAGTTTGTACTCTCTCTTTCAGTACTGTTTCTGGGATGTGTATTTTGCTGTAACTGGTATCTCCAGACCCAGAATACTGTATGTTCTGAACCTATGCTTTCAATAAAAAGCAAGGCCCTTTGGGCCTGTTTTCCATTTTTTTCGAATGAAATCAATTTTTCATATTTAAATGTTGTTTTCGAAAAACACTGTTGGCACCGTGAGTGGGGAGCGGCGCACCTAATAGCCCGCGGTGCGTCGGGACGACGCTGCTGTCGGACACGATTTAGACGCAGCGAGTGGAGATGGCCTAAATACTTCAATGTGTTTGGGTCCAATGAATACTGTGATTTTGTAAACTGAATCATTGTAGAACACTGCAATTTTTCCATAATGTAGACTTCAGTCCTGACCACCAATACTTCCTCTCTGAAAGGGTTTACAGAAACTGAGCTTCCAACTAGGCCGCACCACTTTTACTGCGGTAGATAGAAGAGAAAAATTCACCCACGGTCACTGAACTATTCTGGTCGGTGCAAAACTAACAACGAACTCAGGGAATGGCATTTTCGGGTGCCGGAACTTGTTCCGTCTGTGCACATCGGTCATTGCGGCCGTTTTCATACGTATTCCGTCCACGTGGCGAGCCACGTCAGCGTATGAGGGGCGGCGGGAGGCATAACAGTGCTAGTACGAGGGGGTTTCTGCAAATTTGCTAGCAGGCATAAATCACCATTCTTTTGCTCTCTTCTTTTGCAGAACAAATCGTTCCCCAATCCTCAATCCCTAACACTAGATCGAGAGAGGAGGATGGCCGGCGGCGGGGCTGCGGCGGCAGCGTGAGCTCGGACAGCGTTGCTCCCTTCGTCGGCGGCGGTCGCGTGCCCATGCAGCCTTGGTCCCGCGTGCGACGGACCTCTTCGAGACGATGCGGCGGCGACGAGCCCGACCTGCGACTGTCGGCGCGGACCGGATGTTGAGCATCGCCAGCGGCCCTGATGACGGGGACTCGCCGCCGTCCCCGCTCCCTCCGTCGCCTGCTCCGTCCATGCCCTCGAGCAAGGGCCGATCCGGTCGGGTCGGGGGGCGTCGGCTCCGATTGGGTTCTGCCGTGTGCTCGCACGCATGACGCGGGAGAGGCAGTTTCGCGGGCGCGGGAACTAGATGGTGCAGGGCCTGGCGATCATGGCTATGCATGATCTTGTCCATGTGTGTGTTCTATCTGACATGAACTTCAGTAGTGTGTGTGTTCTGTCAAATTTCAGTAGTGCTTGTGTGTTCTGAAGTCGCAAGCAATGTAAGAGTCACCATGTATGAATTCTGGTTACGTGAGATGGTACTATAAATTAGGCTATGTTCTGTTTGGTTATGTGTGAATTTGGATACATTATGTGTGAAATTGGCTTCTAGCATGCCCAGAACTGAACAAAACTGAATTTTGACAGCATATACGCCACAGTGGCTTCCTGGCATGTCGAGAACTGAATAAACATCAGTTTAGACAACATGTAACCAACATAAAGAATATCTTTCATCAACATCTATGAACATAGATCAATTTGGACAGCATATAATAATAATAAAAAGATCTGTCATCACCATCTCTGAACATAGATCAATTTGAACCGACTACTGCATAAAACCTTAAATTATCCCCACCTCATCTAACCACCTGCACACATATAGAAACCTAGCTAAAGAGGAGCAGCAAAAGATTCATGGCGAAGTAAAATGTCTGATTACATTGCAGGAACTAGTAAAATGGCAGAGTACATTCCAGGAACTAGTAAAATGCCAGATTACTTTCATGGACTAGTAAAAATTCAGAGAACATTCCAGAAGTAGTATCATGTTCAGAACCAACTACTGCATTAACACTTTACATGATCCAAAATATAGTTCCAAGTATCATGTTCAGTACTAGCTAGTTGATAAAGTTATAACACCATGAACTTGTGCTATAACTGTATCTACTAGTGCATCATTTCAAAGCCAGGAAGACACCAGTAGGCCCTTGCTTTCCCTGCATAATCAAAGCCTAAATCCCACAGTATCTGCTGAATACTGCTCAACCACCGGTAGCCTCTGTCACAGTAATCAAACCACATCATTGAACCACCGATGTATGCCTTATCAGAGCCTTCTCCAAGGAAAAAAACCCCATAACTGACAGCGAGAGTAAACAAATCCCGATCTTCATCTCCTACAATTGAGTACACATGTGCAAATTCAGTTAACACTACTGAACATTCAGTTCGCATTCAGTTAACACTTTTACTGTTCATAAATTCAGTTAACATGCAAAATTCAATGGAGGCATCACCTAGTCACAAAAACAGTACGAAAACATCCTATGGACCATAGCAATGTACCCTACAATACAAATTCATCCAAATTCGTCTACTTTTCCCCGCCGAACCACACAAACAAAGCACCCAAAAAAACATGCCCTTTTCTTCTACAACAGACACCAAAACCTACCATCCACACCTCATCTAACCACAAGTAAAGACGTACAAACCTAGCTGAACAAAGGAATATAGCGGATAGAGTTCGAGATCTCATCGAGTACTACACGACAAGGTCCATTGCAGAGGAGAAGCAAGAATTTCATGGCGGAGGACTCGAGGACGAACCGTAAACTGGGGGCGGCTCATCGTCATTCCGCTGCCACGGTGCCATGCTTTCAAGTTTGCGCCGCCACCGGGCGCGCCGGCCGCAGCCGTTCACGGCGCCGCCGAAAACCTAGCAGATCGCCGTCGTCTCTGCCTCTCTTGCCTTTCCTCTCTATCTCCTCTGTCCAGGGAAAGGAAAGAAAAACGAAGCGTCGCGATGGACCTGGTCGGTAGGAATATTTGTCCCAATGCGCAATTTGCAGAAACCCCCTCGTACTAGCACTGTTATGCCTCCCGCCGCCCCTCATACGCTGACGTGGCTCGCCACGTGGACAGAATACGTATGAAAACAGCCGCAATGACCGTATGTGCAAAGACGGAACAAGTTCCGGCACCCGAAAATGCCATTCCCTGAGTTCGTTGCTAGTTTTGCACCGACCAGAATAGTTCAGTGACCGTGGGTGAATTTTTCTCTAGACTAGTATACGTGCACGTGCAACACACGTCTCTACAAAGTATGTCTTCCGATTAAACTGAATATGATTACTTAATCGCACACACATTAGAGAATAGATAAGCATGTGTCCTACTACTACCTCCTGAAGAGTAACCCGGTAGATAATCATTTTCTTCAAGTGGGGTTAAGTTTGTCAAATTCATTGGGAGATTCGAAGAAAATCTTGTACATGACATTGATTCTTTGAGGGCACGGAGAATCATCAACTCCACCGGAGACAATTGACTTTTTTGGGGGGAAACACACAAGTATGACGGTTATTGCTTCCAAAGTTTAAACGACATGGCAAAGGCCCTTACCAAGCTAACATTTGTTTACTATCTTTCTCGAAAAAAGTATTTGTGGTCATGAATAAATCCAATAATAAAAAAGATCAATGGTGTAAACCTAGTTTTTTTTTTTAGAAAAGGGGGATGCGGATCCCCGGCCTCTGCATCGAGTGATGCACACAGCCATCCGCAATTATTCAACAACACCTTACAAGAGGATTACAAAGATCAACCGGAAGCGAACCAGCAAACTAGCGACAACTCGCTACACCTACAACCCTGATGAAGGGGGTGGAACAATCAGAACCGATGCCCTGACCTACACACACCAACGCACATCATCTAAATCCGGAGGCTTCAACTAGGCCGCCCGACAGCGCGCCAGAAGCACAAACCGGTCCAGCTGATCTTCATCGTACGCGACAAACGCGCACACCAGAAGCCGCTGCCACCATCTTCCGCCATCCCATCTTCAGGAGCGATCAACGTAATGACCTTGCAAGGCCAGCCATCGACATCGCCACGATGCCAGACAACATAACCGATCTGCGCGTCACCATCATCACATGTCCAGCGCCGAGACTCCGCTGCACCGTGCCGCCAAGACTCGCCGTCAACGACGTGTTAGATGCCTCAACACGCCACCTCTCCTTGCCGTCCCAACCAGCAGCTGCTCCAAAACGATGCCCCCAGGAGGGAGAACGACCCAGAAAAGGCCGTCATCATCCGATCCGGGAGACCCAGATCTAGGGTTTCCCCCGGAACATCCCGAGCTTGGTGACATGACCTGCAACGACGATGCCTCGAGAAGGGAACGACGTCGGAGACGCCGCCATCGTCCGCCAAGACCGCAGTCGGCGCGGTTTTCACCGGAGGCCATGTCGCCCAAAACTCGCTGCTGGATGGATCCGCGAGAGTCGTCGCCATGGAGACGAAAGACGCCAACAGAAAACCGGTAGAGGGCCTCCTGCCGCCTCACACCAGCCTCATCTCGCATCCCGGCCGGCCAAAGCCAAGCCAAGATGGATCTGGTCGAGATCCAGATCCACGGCCACCGCCGCCGCCCATGGGGGGCCGCCGCTCGCCGTCGCCCAGCCAGGGACGCCGCCCTGGCCGCCGTGCCCGGCGCACTGCCCGGGACGCCCCAGTCGCGCCCGGATCCGCCACACTTCATCCAGCCCTAAGCCGAGGCGTCGGGCGCCGCCACCACCGCGGCCAAGGCCGGCGGCAGCGGCGGCCGGCTTGGGCGGCGACGAGGAGGGGAGGGGCGGCGCGGGATTGGAGTCCCCCGGCGTCGCCCTGGGGCGGCGGCGCGAGGGGGTCGAGAGGAGAAGTGTTTTCCTTGTTAGGTATGCGACCTTGTTTTAGATGGAACTCATGGTGTAAACCTAGTGAAGTTTGCAACTGAAAAGAGTAGTGGCTTGACAAAACGACGAAAGCTTTTGATCTTCGACCAGAATTATTCGACCCAAATGAAGGAAGTCTTTGTGCAAACTTAAGACACTACCTTTTCAACTATTTGTAATCAGTTTAAGGGCATATTTTTGATTTGTGAATGATGAATGTAGCCACACCAAGAACAACAGCTAACCGGAAAGAGCAATCGACATCATAGGTATACACTACAATGCCATAATCAACAACGACGGAGCTCACACGGCTTCTACATAGCCACATCAAAGTCCCGCACCCTGCCAGTTCTACGAAGCGCACGCGTGCTTCACCCTGTTCTTCCAGCGCCCCACGGCTGTGGAGCCTCTCCTGCAAGTGCCTTTGTATGAGTACAATGAGAACAGCTAGAACTCATCGGGAATATATAAACAGTGTAACAAGCACAGAAATATAAGCTGTTTCCAATGCTCAAGTAAGGAGGATTTTAAGATTACCAGTTGTTGTTAATGCATGGTGGTTACTAAGCAAACATACCATGGGTGTATCTAAACCAGTGGCAGAGGACAGAAAATATTTAAGGTCGGGCGAACTCTAACGCATAATGATCGTCTCAGTATTCCTGTTGTACATGACCTAAAAACACGGGTAAATTTCACATTGATAAGAAAGAAAAAGACAAATGCCATCGGAAAAATTGATTTGACAATCACATAACTGCACTTGCACCACTCCCCAACCTCCATCGTAAAATAAAATGTATTTCGTTCCATAAATAAAATGGCCGGTATGAAATGACCAGGATATGCACTTATCTTTCTTTTTTTTTGAATTAGATATGCACTTATCTTAATGCCGTGCGCATAATGTGAGCATATAGGCCCAACCCCACCTAATCACTAACAAAGGAAAAAGGGCCTATGCTAAGCAAAGGAAAGAAGCCCAACTAAATAATGGAAAAGGCCCATCCAACTAAATAAGCAACGTAACGCTTCATCGTCTTCCTGAGCGATACAAGAAAAACTCCAATCCTCTCTAATGGCGCCGCCACCAGCAGATGAGTTCCTCGCGACCTTGCCCCTGCCTTAGCGAGTTAGGACTTGGAGCCCCTTGGGTTCGGGACGGGCGGTCCGCCCCGCCAGCCCTTCCCTCAGGACCAGGCCAGTTGCTGCCGATGCGGCTGAGATGCATACATATAGTTGATTTTTTGGAAAAAATCAAGGTAGGGCGGCCGCCCTACCTTGCCCGAAGGGTCCTCCGCCACTGATCTAAACCATGGGAAAATCGATATCCAAAACTACCACACACAAGCGGATACTGCTGTCATCAAAAGCTGGAACAAGTGCCTCCGAGAAGAACAGGAGAGGGCGCCTAAAACAGAACCAGATTAACCAGATTGACAATGACGGACATATAGGCTTTGGCAGACATTAAACTTCGTAGCGCGTCACCGATGGAGAGGTGGTGACAGAAGTGGCGAAGGGAAGCTACCAGTCCATCGGGAGAGCGGTAGCACACGCGAACGATGCCGTGGTTGCTGAGCATGTGGACGTCGATCCGGGAACGGATCTAGTGGGGGATTCAACCAAGATTTACAGACCTAAAATTCACTCGTGATGCGAAGGCCTGTGGGATTCAACCAATCGATGGATGGAGCTGCCGACAGGTGCAGGGGAAGTGACGGCCGCGCTCGTCGTCCTCTTCCGCGCTGGGAAGGGCACCCGCGCCACCAAGGACGCCCTCAAGGCGCTCTTCGGCGTTGCCCTGTACCTTCTCAACCGCGCCGCCCTCGTCGAGCTGGGCGCCTTGCGGGCGCTGTTTTCGCTCGTGATGACGACGGTCGGACCGGGATGGTGGAGGACGCCACGGCCGTCGCCGCGCAGGTGGCCGGGTGCGCCGAGAGCCTCGGCGCGTTCGCCATGGTGTCCGGGGTGCGCATCCTCGTGGACCTTGTCGAGCCCGGCGGCGCGGAGACCGGGCGGGCAAGGAAGAACGTGGCGCCCGCGCTGCTCTCATGGCCCGGCATGTCCCGAGCTAGGCGACCACGTTCTTGTCGCCGCCTCTGACGGTGTAACATCCCAAATTTGTAACCCAGTGTTATTAGTCAAAAATTGTGGGCCAACAAAAACTTTTGTTACTTTATGAGTGCTTGCTTGTGTTGTTTGTTTGAATTTTTGAAGAAAAGAAAAGAAATAAAATAATAAAACTAAAGTGACAAGTGTCACCCTAAAAACTCCAAGTAAGTTCAAAATTTCTTCCAAATAAGAATCCAGTGGAGAGGAGTGACCTCTCTCATTTCATTCTTATTTCTTTTCCCTCTAAAAATTCTATTTTCAATTTTCAAATGTTTCTTTAACTTTGGAAATCATCAAGATCACCAAGCTACACTTCCAAAATAAATACCCCAGTGGTACCACAAACCTTGACAAATTATTTTGAAGCAAACCATGGAAAGAATTTCAGAAAATTCAAATTTGAATTTGGTTCTGGAATTTCGTCGAACACTTGTTGATCACACTGTGTTCTTCCCTAAACTGAAAATCCAATCCAAAATTCGAACTCGATTCGGTGAAATCGATCACTCCAGTAGCTCCCACCCCTTCCTCACCTCTCACACGTGAATGATTGCGAGGGAAACGAGCTCGTGGACCCGGAGGTGGAGTGTGGCGTGCGCCACGCCGATGCCGCCCGTGGCGCACTGCCGCACGGGTCGTCTCCGTGGTGAGCAAGGACGCGACGCAGAGGCGACGCCGCGCCGTGCCCGCCACACCACCCTCTTCCCTCTGCCTCTAGTCGACGTGACTCAAGCGCTGCCGAGCTCGCTGGCGTGCCCACCGTCCGCGACGCGACGCCACGCGCTGCCGTCCGTGGTCCCTCTGTGGAGGAAGCAGAGGAAACCGCGATGCGACGCCACGCTCTGCTCGACGCCTCCCTCACTCACCTCTGCGTCTGCTCGAAGTGACCGCAGCGCCGCAGAGCCCCCTCACCCCTTGCGTGCACCCTCGCCACGCCGCGGCCAGAGCGCGAGCGCGACGCCACCCCTGCCAGGGTCAGCGGGCAACACCGCCGCACCCTCTCCTCGTTTGCCACCGCACTACGCCGTACCTGCACCGGCTCCGCGCCAATGGCAAGCTCTCCCACTCCCCAGCCCCATCCCTGCACAGCGTCCACGACGAGCCCGAGCTCGCCCATAAAAGGCCACCCGTGCCTCGCCATCTCTCCACACTCCCTCACGGCCACCACTCCACTCCACTCCACTCCACTCACTCCAGAGCACCGCCAGGAGGGCGGATTCGCAGCCGCGGAAGCGCTGCTGCCTTTGCCCGTGCTCTGCACCTCGCCGGAGCAGAAGGTGGGCGACGGTCACGGCCGAGCCGTGCCTCTCTCTCTCCCTCTCTTCCTTGCACCCTAGCCGCATCACCATTGCATCCTAGCTCACCCGCCGCGGTTCGCCCGTGTTCTGTGCACAGCAGCGCCGCGGAGGAGTCGCCGGACTTGGAGCACGGCCGCGGAGAAGGTGCTGACCACGCCGCTGTCGTTTGGAGCCGTCCCAGCACCCGCAACTCACCCCAGTGCTTCCCCACTCCCTCCGCCGTCGATCTACGTCATCTCCGCCACCACCCGAGGCCCCTAGGTGAGCCCTTGACCCACCTCGTCGCCGCCGGAGCCACGGCTCCGTCGTACGCCGGTAGTCGAGGAAGAAGTTGATCCTGCGCCGTTGGATTTAAATCCGACGGTAGCATACCGCTTCGCCTTGTTTAGACACTGACTGGTGGACCCCACCCGTCAGCGTTTTAAACTTAAACCGCGCGCGAAACGTTTTCCACTGAGTCACTGACCACCCGACCCCACATGTCATAGTTTTAAACATTATCCAGAGGAGATGATTTTCCTAATTCTTTTTCTCTGGATAAGTCAGTACTGGACCTAGTTTATAAATTCATTATCTCGAGTTCTAGGAATCCAAATAAATCAAACTCAGATGTTCTGGAAAGCTTATAAAATTCTTTAACTCACCAAAGTGGTCTCATCTCATTTAAATAAATAATAAAAATGTATTAGTAAAAATGCTCCAGAAGGTTTAAAACACTAAACCATTTGTTTCTGGAGTTATATAAATCCAAATAACTTGAAACCAATTTTGGTAGCTTTGTATTAGGATCCTTTAGCTCCCCAAATTTTGGTAGAATTAATTGAGTAGTATAAAATCCTTATCCTTTGGTTGAACTTCAGTGCACCCTTCTGCACTAAAACAATTAGTGTGAACTGTTGGTAGATCCAATTGGTCTAAAACCAATTTTGTTAGGTCACACTCAACCAAGGTTAGATACCCCTAAAAGGATTTAATTTTTGGAGCAACCAAATTTGTTTGGTAGCTAAAACTTGTTTAAAACCCTTCTGAAGTAAAACAGATGTGTAGGGAGTTTTGTAACTCCAAATGATCCCAAACCAATTGGGTGATCTTCTACACACCAGTAGCTATCCATAGAATTTTAGTTTGAATTTTTGTGACAAACATAGATTAAGTGGTGAATTAATTAGTGTACAACTAGTTTCTGCCTTAGTTTGAAATTAATTAAATAAAGATTAATTCAATCAGTTTGAAACCACCTTGTGTTGCTTGATGTGTGCAGTAGCTATGTGTAGCAAGTGTGATGTTGTGATGATGCTTGAGTTAGTATAGTAATTGTTTGTATCGCTTGTTGACGTTAGACGAAAACGCTGCCGGAGTCTTCGAGGAAGGGGAGTACTTTGATCAGCAGGAACAAGACCCCGAGAACTTTGCTGAGCAAGGCAAGCTACTTCACTGAGCTTGCATTTATATACCTCTATTTTAGTCTCAAGAGTTGTTCAAAGGAAACAATGAGTTTTGGAAAAACCCCCTTTTTACAAACTACCGGAAAAACTATTTTGCCACCTTGTGTAGGAGTATAAGGTAGTTATTTAAAACTATAGGATGGGAAAAACAATGTTTTCTTGAAACTCCTTTGAAAGTACTTGGATAGACCTGCCGGAAGGTCGGTGCTCAGTTAAAGAAGGATGGTGTTGTTTTGCGAAAAATGCACATTGTGTCCTAGTACTATGACTACCAGCCGATAACCTGTGCGACCACATTTACCCACATATGGGCAAGGGCGTAGTCATATAATTTGCTCGTGTTAGTACTGGATACCTCAACAACGAGGATGACCTCGTTCCATGAGGGGATGGTTTGGTGACCTACCCCCTGACCTGGGTCCTCTTCATTGAAGTCTACCGGAAGCCGGTATGAGCGTATCGGAGGAAGAGGATTGAAGGGCTCCCTTGGGTCCGCCGGACAGAACTACGAGTCCTCACACTTAGTTTCTGAGGATTTGAGTGTCGATGGAAAGTGTCGTAGAGGCAGGGTCCTATACTAGCATGAGCAAAGGACAGGCTATGGCCGGGAACTCAACTTCGCATACCTCCGGTATGGCGGGACGTGGCTGACACGATGAGTGACCGGATGGGTGTGGGAAAAGCGTACTACCTCTGCAGAGGGTAAAACTATTCGAATAGCCGAGTCCTCGGATATGGACAGTTGGAAGGCTGTCCTAAGACCATGTGCAAGTTTTGATAAAAGTTTTATAAAGCGTTGAGTTTGAAAGGAAACTGAGATGGAAAAGGTTGCTTACCTGTACCAATGAGTTGGTGCAAGGTGGTGAAGGGTTTGGAACCCTGATTGAGATTTGGTCGGACAGGGAAGGATTTTTCGGGAAAAATAGCTAAAGTGGTGTTTTCTCAAAGGATGGTTATAAACTTCGTCTCAACCCTTTCCAGTAAGGATTTGAGAGTTTTCACATAAAAGTTTTTAAAAAAAAACTAGTTAGTGCTTACTCTAGTTGGGGTAGTTTGCGAGTACAATCAAATGTACTCATATTGGTTTCGTCCCTGGCTATTGTCTTAGCCAGATTTCGAGGAACCCTACGTTGAAGAGGAGTTTGGCGACGTCTATGCGAACTAAGATCTTCATAAGTCAGCTGCCTGTCGGGTGTTGTCGAGTTGGTTTAGCCCTACTACCGTAGCTTCCGCTGAATAAAGATGGTTTGGCCCTTGAAGGCACCTATGTATAATTAGGCCTGTATGGCCAGGTTTGTAAGACTTTAAACTCGGTATTGTATGGATGTAAACTTTGATATTCAGTTCGGATTATGTGCAACGACAGACTGATCACGGGATCGTTGTGTTAAGCATAATCGGGTATTTCGGACGGCTAGTCCGGGGTCCCCACAGAGCTGGTATCAGAGCCATCCTGACTTTAGGAGACTTTAGTTAGCATGGGCGTTAGTCAAGAGTTACAAAAGTTAATTTCTAAAACAAGGAAGTGAAGTATTTTCGAAAATTTCTTATCTCCCCAACCCCCCCCTATTTATTTAAAACCCTACACTCATTAAGAGTAATCTTTTCTTGAACCCTTAAAATTTTGCACACTTGTTACTCCATTAAGTTTACATTTGATACTCATGTCACTTAACTAACTTAAAATTTTGCCTAAACTTGTAGATGGCACCCAACGTGTCCGAGTTCGTCCAAGTGAGGAAGGACGGCCTGCTGATGTTCGAGCAGGACTTGTACGAGTTGAGCCAGATTTTGGGACGCCCTGTTCCAGAGTTTGAGGGAACTCAGGTCGATTCCCTCGGTGATGGGAACCTGTCCTGGCTCATCAAGTCGTCCGTCCGAGGCAGGATTCAGCCACCCCGCTCCAAGGACTTGGTCTACTCCACGATGGACACTACTTGGGTTGACGGTCTGACCCGAGTTATGCAGAGGCTACTAGCCCGCCTTTGTGAGGAGCACAAGGACGAGCTGGTGGGCACTCGGTTCCAGTACTTCGGAAGGCGTGACGACGATGGAAACCCCACCTACCCCGCGCAGCACACTCTCTTCGGCGAGTACATCACCGACATGGAGGTGCTACTTCACGACACCCAGGAGAACCTGCGCGATGCTAGACTCAAGGTTCACTTCCAGCGTAGCTCCCTCGACGATGCCCGAGACCGTGAGACCCAGCTGAAGTGGGAGAATGATAATCTCCGCCTGAAGCTGGCCCGTCAGAGGAGGTCTATCGTCAGGCTCCGCAAGACGGTAGCAGAGCAGAACGAGATGATAGACGAGATGGAGCAGCAGGCGAACGAGATGGAGGAGGAGGGCGAGGATCTCCGCAAGGAGAACAGTGCCTTCATCAGTGATGATGAGGACTACCTTGAGGAGATGGATTACGAGGAGGAGGACGACGAGGAGGAGTTAGTTGACGAGGAGGAGGAGCCGTCTGAGCCAGTTCTCGAGGAGGAGGATCCCGAGGAGCCACCCTACGACTCAGACGTTGAGGTCGTCGAGCCTGGGGTTCCACCTCAGTAGTTGAGCGACGAGAGCACTACCTTAGGACTGTGTCGACCCCCCCCCTATGCGAGTAGAGTGTGTGTGATGGTTCCTAGTGAAATCATGTTGTATGTACATTAGGTGCATTAGGATGTTGTAAGCTTGTTGTGTGAACTCCTTGATGTGATGTTGTGTTGAATAAAAAAAAATGATGGTCTTGTTTGACGAAGTGATTTATCAACCACTCCCTTCGTGACTTCATCGTTAGCCAAAGCCTCTTTGCCTTGCCTCTTATATCGTATCTATTCCAGGATGACGAACACTCGCCACAACCAGCACGCGACACCACCACCCCCGCCGGAACCAACCGCTGCCCAACTGCTTGCGATCATCATGGAGGATCGCCAAGCTGCTCGAGAGGAGCGCCAAGCTCATCTCGCCGCCCTGCAGCAACTTGCCGCTGCCCACGCCAACCAGAACCACAATGGTGGCAATGGAAATGGCGACGAGGGTGGAAATCAACGCTCTACCCTGAGTGACTTCCAGAAGACCACACCGCCCACCTATTCCAAGGGACTTCACCCCCTGGAAGCAGATGACTGGATCCGCACTATTGAGAACGACCTGGAAGTTGCCTCGGTGGGAGAGAATGAGAAGGTCCTGTATGCTACCCACTACCTTGCTGGACCTGCAAGAGCTTGGTGGGAGACTACCAAGACCCTCCAGCACGCAGGTCATGTCATTACCTGGGAGGAGTTCAAGGACAAATTCCGCAAGAAGTTCATCTCTAGCGGTCTTATCGAGAGGAAGAAGGATGAGTTCCGTAAGCTAAGGCAGGCAGGCAGAGATGTGGTTGGTTACCTGGATGAGTTTACCGATCTTGCTCGGTATGCTCCTGAAGATACCGACACGGAGAAGAAGAAGATGGAGCGTTTTCTGAATGGACTCCATGATGAGATGCAATGTGCCTTGGTTGTCCAGGACTTCCGTGATTTGGAGTCACTGGTGGACAAGGCCATTCAGCTGGAGACCAAGCGCAAGTCCATGTTTGAAGGTCGCAAGAGGAGGATGAATATTCAGGAAGGTTCCAGCAGCCAGAAGCTTCGCACCTTCCAGCCAGCACCCAAGCCAGTTTATCGACCACCCCCAGCTCCACGTCCCAACTATCCCAACCGTCCCAACAGCAACAACAATGTCCCCCGCCCAAACATCAACAACAACTACCGCCCCAATGGCAACAATCGTCCCGGAGGAAACACCAACCCTTTTACCCCTACTGCCAGCGTTGTCTGCTTTGAATGCGGCAACAAGGGTCATTACTCCCGAGACTGCCCCAATCCCAAGAGGAATGCTCCGCGCCCCAATGCACCGGCACCCAACTCTGGACAAGGCCGTAATGGAAATGGAAATGGCAAGAATACTGCACCCCGTGGCAATGCTGCTGTTGCAAGAGGCCGTCTGAACCACATCAACACTGAAGAAGCCCAGGAAGCGCCAGATGTTGTGCTGGGTACGTTCCTTGTCAACTCAGTACCTGCCACTGTCCTGTTTGATTCTGGTGCTACCCATTCCTTTGTTACCAAGGAGTTTGTTGTTAAGGGAGGTCTGGTCGGGAGTCTCTTGTCCAAACCCCTACTCATACAAACCCCAGAGTTCCTAGTAGAAACTAAGCTGTTTTGTCCCGACGTCTCTCTTGAGATCAAAGGAGAGAATTTCCCAGCTGACCTAATCATTCTAGGAACCCAAGGCATAGATGTCATTCTGGGTATGAATTGGTTAGCAAAGTATCATGGTCGCATCGACTGTGCCAGAAGAGCCGTATCTCTCACCACAGACGAAGGAACTGAAGTGGAGTATGCTTCACAAGCCAACGAATCCCAACCCTGTTGTCATGAAGGCATAGCCCGACCAACCCTAGATGAGATCCGTGTGGTCCATCTATTCAAGGATGTTTTTCCGGAGGAATTGCCTGGTATGCCGCCAGACCGGGATATTGAGTTCGTGATTGAACTTATTCCTGGAACATCCCCTATATCTCAGAGACCCTACCGGATGAATCCAGAAGAACTGGTGGAATTGAAGAAGCAGTTAGCTGATCAGCTCAGTAAAGGTTTGATTCGCCCAAGCGCATCACCTTGGGGATCACCTATCATCTTCGTGGACAAAAGAGACGGTACCACACGCCTGTGTGTGGATTATCGCAAGCTCAATGATGTAACCATCAAGAACAAGTACCCCCTGCCCAAGATCGAGGATCTGTTCGATCAGATGAACGGAGCCCGAGTCTTTTCTAAGATCGATCTTCGGACGGGTTACCACCAGTTGAAGATTCGAGAGTCTGACATTTCCAAGACCGCCTTCACCACCCGGTACGGATTGTTTGAATACACCGTTATGTCCTTTGGCTTGACCAATGCCCCAGCTTATTTCATGAATCTCATGAATAAGATTTTCATGGAGTACCTCGACAAGTTCGTGGTTGTCTTTATCGATGATATCCTTATCTACTCCAAGACGGAAGAAGAGCATGCTGAACATCTGCGTGTGGTTTTGGAGACCCTCAGAGAACACAAACTGTATGCCAAACTTAGCAAGTGTGAATTTTGGCTAAGTGAAGTGGCATTCCTCGGACATGTTGTGTCTGCAGGAGGAATCTCTGTTGACCCCGAGAAAATCAAAGCCATTCTAGACTGGAAATCACCCACCAGTGTGACGGAAATCCGAAGTTTTCTCGGACTAGCAGGTTATTACCGCAAGTTCGTTGAAGGATTTTCCAGTATAGCCAAACCCATGACCCAGTTGTTGAAGAAAGATAAGAAGTTTGAATGGACCCAGAAGTGTGAAGATAGTTTCCAAGAACTGAAGAAGAGATTGACTTCAGCCCCAATCCTAATCATGCCAGACGTCACCAAGAGTTTCGACGTGTATTGTGATGCTTCACGTCTCGGACTTGGTTGCGTTCTGATGCAAGAAGGGAAAGTTGTGTCGTACCTGTCTCGACAATTGCGACCGCATGAAGGGAATTACCCAACCCATGACCTGGAGTTAGCAGCTGTGGTTTTTGCTTTAAAAAAATGGCGACCCTATCTTGTGGGTCATCGCTGCGAGGTCTATACAGATCACAAAAGCTTGAAGTACATTTTCACTCAGAAGGAGTTGAATCTGAGGCAGAGAAGGTGGATGGAATTGATTAAGGACTATGATGTCGGAATTCATTACCATCCCGGAAAAGCCAATGTGGTAGCCGATGCCCTAAGCCGGAAGCCATGCACCCTGAATACCCTAATCCAAGCAGAGCAGCCAACCTTATTTAAGGAGTTCGAAGATTTCGGACTTGAATTGGTTAGCTATGGATATCTTGCCAACCTGGAGTTAGCCCCAACCCTGTTGGACCAAATCAAAGAAGCCCAGAAGGGTCATGAGAGTATTGAAGGTATTAAGAAAAAGGTACCCCTTGATAAAGCACCTGGTTTTGCCATAGATGCTGAAGGAGTTCTGAGATTCAAAGGACGCCTATGTGTGCCCGATGATAAGGAACTTAAAGGTCTAATCCTGAAAGAAGCCCACAATACCCCATACTCGATCCACCCCGGAGGAACCAAGATGTACCAAGATCTTCGTGAGAAGTTTTGGTGGCATGGAATGAAGCGGGAAATTGGATCTTTCGTGGCCAAGTGTGATAATTGTCAGCGAGTCAAAGCAGAGCATCAGCGCCCTGCCGGATTGCTCCAACCCCTCAAGACCCCCGAGTGGAAATGGGATGAAATTGGAATGGATTTTATCACCGGACTTCCTAGGTCAAACCGAGGCCATGACTCAATTTGGGTCATCGTTGATCGGCTGACCAAAGTTGCCCATTTTATCCCCGTCAAGACCACATACACCGGGGCCCAGTTAGCAGATTTATATATGTCCCGGATAGTAAGCCTACACGGAGTTCCCCAGAGAATTGTATCTGACAGAGGCACGCAGTTTACCTCACGGTTCTGGAAAGCTCTTCATGAAGCCCTCGGAACACACTTATCTTTCAGCACAGCCTATCACCCCCAGACTGGAGGACAGACCGAGCGAGTAAACCAGATTCTGGAAGATATGCTTCGTGCATGTGTCCTAGCCTATGGCTCTAAATGGGAAGATTGCCTTCCATTTGCAGAGTTTTCCTATAACAATAGTTATCAGTCCAGTCTGCAAATGGCCCCATTTGAAGCACTTTACGGCAAGAAGTGTCGTACACCCTTGAACTGGTCCGAGACCGGAGACGGAAAAGTGTTTGGACCAGATACCCTCCGTGAAGCCGAGGAGCAAGTCCAACTTATCCGTGAACGTCTCAAAACAGCCCAATCCCGTCAGAAAAGTTATGCTGATTCCAAGCGTCGTGATGTCACCTTTCAACCAGGAGATTTTGTCTATCTTCGGGTGACACCACTCAAAGGGATGCAACGTTTCCATGTCAAAGGAAAGTTGGCACCCAGATATATTGGACCTTTCAAGATTCTTGCCCGTCGCGGAGAAGTAGCCTATCAGCTAGAGTTACCCCCAGAGTTATCGGAATTTCATGACGTCTTCCACATTTCTCTGCTCCGGAAGTGTCTTGAAGTTCCTGACCAGCCCGATGTTTTCAAGAACATTGACCACCAATCCATTGACCTGAACCATGATCTGACTTATCGTGAGAGACCGGTCAAAATTCTCGACGAAGATATTCGTCTCACCCGGAGGAACAAGATCAAGTTTTATAAAGTCCAGTGGACTAACCACTCCGAAGAGGAAGCAACTTGGGAACGTGAAGACTATCTTAGGAGCGAATTTCCCCACCTCTTTAGCACCTAAGCCCAGCCAATCTCGGGACGAGATTTATCCTAAGGGGGGAAGGATCTGTAACATCCCAAATTTGTAACCCAGTGTTATTAGTCAAAAATTGTGGGCCAACAAAAACTTTTGTTACTTTATGAGTGCTTGCTTGTGTTGTTTGTTTGAATTTTTGAAGAAAAGAAAAGAAATAAAATAATAAAACTAAAGTGACAAGTGTCACCCTAAAAACTCCAAGTAAGTTCAAAATTTCTTCCAAATAAGAATCCAGTGGAGAGGAGTGACCTCTCTCATTTCATTCTTATTTCTTTTCCCTCTAATTCTATTTCCAAAATTATTCCAAAATTCTATTTTCAATTTTCAAATGTTTCTTTAACTTTGGAAATCATCAAGATCACCAAGCTACACTTCCAAAATAAATACCCCAGTGGTACCACAAACCTTGACAAATTATTTTGAAGCAAACCATGGAAAGAATTTCAGAAAATTCAAATTTGAATTTGGTTCTGGAATTTCGTCGAACACTTGTTGATCACACTGTGTTCTTCCCTAAACTGAAAATCCAATCCAAAATTCGAACTCGATTCGGTGAAATCGATCACTCCAGTAGCTCCCACCCCTTCCTCACCTCTCACACGTGAATGATTGCGAGGGAAACGAGCTCGTGGACCCGGAGGTGGAGTGTGGCGTGCGCCACGCCGATGCCGCCCGTGGCGCACTGCCGCACGGGTCGTCTCCGTGGTGAGCAAGGACGCGACGCAGAGGCGACGCCGCGCCGTGCCCGCCACACCACCCTCTTCCCTCTGCCTCTAGTCGACGTGACTCAAGCGCTGCCGAGCTCGCTGGCGTGCCCACCGTCCGCGACGCGACGCCACGCGCTGCCGTCCGTGGTCCCTCTGTGGAGGAAGCAGAGGAAACCGCGATGCGACGCCACGCTCTGCTCGACGCCTCCCTCACTCACCTCTGCGTCTGCTCGAAGTGACCGCAGCGCCGCAGAGCCCCCTCACCCCTTGCGTGCACCCTCGCCACGCCGCGGCCAGAGCGCGAGCGCGACGCCACCCCTGCCAGGGTCAGCGGGCAACACCGCCGCACCCTCTCCTCGTTTGCCACCGCACTACGCCGTACCTGCACCGGCTCCGCGCCAATGGCAAGCTCTCCCACTCCCCAGCCCCATCCCTGCACAGCGTCCACGACGAGCCCGAGCTCGCCCATAAAAGGCCACCCGTGCCTCGCCATCTCTCCACACTCCCTCACGGCCACCACTCCACTCCACTCCACTCCACTCACTCCAGAGCACCGCCAGGAGGGCGGATTCGCAGCCGCGGAAGCGCTGCTGCCTTTGCCCGTGCTCTGCACCTCGCCGGAGCAGAAGGTGGGCGACGGTCACGGCCGAGCCGTGCCTCTCTCTCTCCCTCTCTTCCTTGCACCCTAGCCGCATCACCATTGCATCCTAGCTCACCCGCCGCGGTTCGCCCGTGTTCTGTGCACAGCAGCGCCGCGGAGGAGTCGCCGGACTTGGAGCACGGCCGCGGAGAAGGTGCTGACCACGCCGCTGTCGTTTGGAGCCGTCCCAGCACCCGCAACTCACCCCAGTGCTTCCCCACTCCCTCCGCCGTCGATCTACGTCATCTCCGCCACCACCCGAGGCCCCTAGGTGAGCCCTTGACCCACCTCGTCGCCGCCGGAGCCACGGCTCCGTCGTACGCCGGTAGTCGAGGAAGAAGTTGATCCTGCGCCGTTGGATTTAAATCCGACGGTAGCATACCGCTTCGCCTTGTTTAGACACTGACTGGTGGACCCCACCCGTCAGCATTTTAAACTTAAACCGCGCGCGAAACGTTTTCCACTGAGTCACTGACCACCCGACCCCACATGTCATAGTTTTAAACATTATCCAGAGGAGATGATTTTCCTAATTCTTTTTCTCTGGATAAGTCAGTACTGGACCTAGTTTATAAATTCATTATCTCGAGTTCTAGGAATCCAAATAAATCAAACTCAGATGTTCTGGAAAGCTTATAAAATTCTTTAACTCACCAAAGTGGTCTCATCTCATTTAAATAAATAATAAAAATGTATTAGTAAAAATGCTCCAGAAGGTTTAAAACACTAAACCATTTGTTTCTGGAGTTATATAAATCCAAATAACTTGAAACCAATTTTGGTAGCTTTGTATTAGGATCCTTTAGCTCCCCAAATTTTGGTAGAATTAATTGAGTAGTATAAAATCCTTATCCTTTGGTTGAACTTCAGTGCACCCTTCTGCACTAAAACAATTAGTGTGAACTGTTGGTAGATCCAATTGGTCTAAAACCAATTTTGTTAGGTCACACTCAACCAAGGTTAGATACCCCTAAAAGGATTTAATTTTTGGAGCAACCAAATTTGTTTGGTAGCTAAAACTTGTTTAAAACCCTTCTGAAGTAAAACAGATGTGTAGGGAGTTTTGTAACTCCAAATGATCCCAAACCAATTGGGTGATCTTCTACACACCAGTAGCTATCCATAGAATTTTAGTTTGAATTTTTGTGACAAACATAGATTAAGTGGTGAATTAATTAGTGTACAACTAGTTTCTGCCTTAGTTTGAAATTAATTAAATAAAGATTAATTCAATCAGTTTGAAACCACCTTGTGTTGCTTGATGTGTGCAGTAGCTATGTGTAGCAAGTGTGATGTTGTGATGATGCTTGAGTTAGTATAGTAATTGTTTGTATCGCTTGTTGACGTTAGACGAAAACGCTGCCGGAGTCTTCGAGGAAGGGGAGTACTTTGATCAGCAGGAACAAGACCCCGAGAACTTTGCTGAGCAAGGCAAGCTACTTCACTGAGCTTGCATTTATATACCTCTATTTTAGTCTCAAGAGTTGTTCAAAGGAAACAATGAGTTTTGGAAAAACCCCCTTTTTACAAACTACCGGAAAAACTATTTTGCCACCTTGTGTAGGAGTATAAGGTAGTTATTTAAAACTATAGGATGGGAAAAACAATGTTTTCTTGAAACTCCTTTGAAAGTACTTGGATAGACCTGCCGGAAGGTCGGTGCTCAGTTAAAGAAGGATGGTGTTGTTTTGCGAAAAATGCACATTGTGTCCTAGTACTATGACTACCAGCCGATAACCTGTGCGACCACATTTACCCACATATGGGCAAGGGCGTAGTCATATAATTTGCTCGTGTTAGTACTGGATACCTCAACAACGAGGATGACCTCGTTCCATGAGGGGATGGTTTGGTGACCTACCCCCTGACCTGGGTCCTCTTCATTGAAGTCTACCGGAAGCCGGTATGAGCGTATCGGAGGAAGAGGATTGAAGGGCTCCCTTGGGTCCGCCGGACAGAACTACGAGTCCTCACACTTAGTTTCTGAGGATTTGAGTGTCGATGGAAAGTGTCGTAGAGGCAGGGTCCTATACTAGCATGAGCAAAGGACAGGCTATGGCCGGGAACTCAACTTCGCATACCTCCGGTATGGCGGGACGTGGCTGACACGATGAGTGACCGGATGGGTGTGGGAAAAGCGTACTACCTCTGCAGAGGGTAAAACTATTCGAATAGCCGAGTCCTCGGATATGGACAGTTGGAAGGCTGTCCTAAGACCATGTGCAAGTTTTGATAAAAGTTTTATAAAGCGTTGAGTTTGAAAGGAAACTGAGATGGAAAAGGTTGCTTACCTGTACCAATGAGTTGGTGCAAGGTGGTGAAGGGTTTGGAACCCTGATTGAGATTTGGTCGGACAGGGAAGGATTTTTCGGGAAAAATAGCTAAAGTGGTGTTTTCTCAAAGGATGGTTATAAACTTCGTCTCAACCCTTTCCAGTAAGGATTTGAGAGTTTTCACATAAAAGTTTTTAAAAAAAAAACTAGTTAGTGCTTACTCTAGTTGGGGTAGTTTGCGAGTACAATCAAATGTACTCATATTGGTTTCGTCCCTGGCTATTGTCTTAGCCAGATTTCGAGGAACCCTACGTTGAAGAGGAGTTTGGCGACGTCTATGCGAACTAAGATCTTCATAAGTCAGCTGCCTGTCGGGTGTTGTCGAGTTGGTTTAGCC
Source organism: Poa pratensis (assembly GCA_947311845.1). NCBI lineage: Eukaryota > Viridiplantae > Streptophyta > Magnoliopsida > Poales > Poaceae > Poa > Poa pratensis. The sequence continues at coordinate 11,908,875 of CAMZMU010000099.1, read as the reverse complement.
CTACTACCGTAGCTTCCGCTGAATAAAGATGGTTTGGCCCTTGAAGGCACCTATGTATAATTAGGCCTGTATGGCCAGGTTTGTAAGACTTTAAACTCGGTATTGTATGGATGTAAACTTTGATATTCAGTTCGGATTATGTGCAACGACAGACTGATCACGGGATCGTTGTGTTAAGCATAATCGGGTATTTCGGACGGCTAGTCCGGGGTCCCCACAGACGGCCTCCTCGTCCTCGCCGACCGGAAGTACCCGCACGCCGCCGGCGTCCTTAACGCTTTCACGGGCTGGTTCCTCCGCTTCACCGCCGCCATACCGCGCGTAAACCGGGTGCGAGCTGCGGTTGACGGCTCCGACGACGACGACCACGCCCCGTCGCTTGTGTTCTCTTTCTTCCACGACCCCTACGACGACGCCGTGTTCGTGGGCGCACTCAACCGCCAGCCAACTCTTGCCGGTGGGGTTACCGCACGCTGCCCGCACTTTGTCGGGGTGGGAGATAGCAGGGGAGACGGCGGCCGCGCTGGCGAACGCGAAGAAGGCGTTCGAGTTCCCCGACACTACAGCCCCAGCCCTGCGAGCCACGCACTGCCGCTATCTCCCCTGCCTCCCTCCCCATCGTCCGCATCGACGGTGAGCGCGGCCTGACCCGCGCGACGCTGCCGAGGTGACGGCTGACACGCCGGAGCCCCTGCCCTGCGAGCAACGCCCTGCCGCTATCTCCCCTCCTCCCCATCTTCCGCGTCGACGGCGCGCGGCCTCACCCGCACGACGCTGCCGAGGTGACGGCTGACACGCCGAAGGATGGCCGGAGGAGAAGGTGCTCGCCGGAGGCTGCCTAGGTGACGGCTGAAGAGAAGTATCGACATAAGGATGGAAATAACTGTTTGACAAAAATAACGATTCGGAGATGAGTGGCAATTTAGTAGTATTATGTGATTTGGTGGGAGGGTAAAACGGAAAAAATCGGACATTGTTGAGTTGTCAAACATTGAGACGATCTGAGCTGTTTGATCGGATATTGAACGGTCCAGATTTAAAGTATCCCAACAAGTTTGCTCTTTTCTCTACTACTAGTTGACATGTACGTGCAACGCACGTATTCACAATTAAATAGGAAAATTTACAATTAAAAAAAAGATCGTACACGACCGATTAAACATAGATTCAATAGCATGCGTGCAACTCGTAACCACAAGACCGATTTAAGAAGGCGGTGGTCTCGAGGCTGTTCTTCGCGTGCGGCGGCCGGCGACCGGCAGCTCTGAGCGTCGTCGTCTTCGTCGTCAATGGCCGCTCCATGGCGCCACATGAAGCAGAGCAGGAAAAGGCGGTGGCCTCGAGGCTGTTCCTTCGCGTGCGGCGGCCGGTGACCGGCAGCTCTGAGCGTCGTCGTCTTCGTCGTTAATGGCCGCTCCATGGCTCCATGGCGCCGCACGAACCAGAGCAGACGCCCCTAACCTGCGCCGAGGCCTTCCGCATCGCCGTCCTTCACTGCACACAGCTCTGTGCGTCGTAGTCTTCGTCGTCAATGGCCGCTCTGTGCCGCCGCCGTTCGGACAGACACTGGCGACCGATACTCAGTCCCGGTGTACCTCGGTCCCTGACCTCGGATATACTCGACGAGGTTCATATCTCTACCAGCAAGCATCTCGGTGAGCATGCTCTCGCCCATCTTCACCTCCGTGAAGCTCTCTCTCCCTCGCGCATTTTTCTTGCGCTGCTCTCTCTCTCACGTATTGTGAGCTTTAGCACCATTGATTATTACAGCAAGTGAGTTCGCAGCCTCAAAGGTTCAGTACAACTCTCCTTCCTAATTATTCAGATAACTGAGTATTATCCAGGTTGTCATGAGGGCACGCCATAGCAAATAAAGACCCATTTTTTGGTAACTTCTTCATTGACCATCTTGAAAAAAATAATAACTAAAGTGGCATCTATAACATGTGAACTGCCGGATGGAACAACACAAGTAGATTGTTTAACCTAACCAGGTAGGAAAAAGAACATGCTATCGATCATAAGTAGGTTGCTCTATGAAGCAAAGTTCAAAATTTTAGTTAATTTTTTGTACTGCACGAACTATACAATCAGCAGTGCCATCTTGGTTTTAACATAACAATTAACCAAATTGTACTCCTGCAGAAGTGGAGGATGACAAAACACAAATTCAACAGCTGAAGACTACATAATTAAGCAAATAAGCACCTGGTCAATGCAATTGCTGCAATTGAGTTAGTACTTAGTACCAGCACTTTGCCAGTCAAAAGATAAAGTCGGTCTTCAGTAGCACAAACACTATAGTTCAGTGGTTGCTTGCAATATATCCGATCTGTCGCAGCTAGTCTGAAGCATGGCAGTACGGAAGTGACAGAATAATGCAAGTAGTTCAGCAGCACGATAACATGCCTTGGTAAGAAGCAGATTTCGTTCGCTGATGATTCTGAATACTTGCGTCAAATACGCCGATCAGCATCTTCGAGCCGACATCATCCTAGTTTGCAGCCACCTCTATGAGGTGGCAACACAACCTCGTATGAAGTCCAGCCTCCCGTCATAGCCTCCGTGATGGAGGACAGCGCACAAATCAACTAAATCAGCCCCGCGTCATATAGCCTCCACCTGACCCTATTCCGCATGTGCAGGTCACGGCCTTGCAACAGCTCGCTCGATCCTCATCTGGAGCAGAAGCCGCAGACCAACCCGCCTGATAGGGAGCAACAATGGAGGCGCGGAAGCTCAGTCCTAGGGCTTGGCGCGGTTATGGAGTTTGGCGACGGAGATGCCTGATCCCTGCTGGTGTGTATGCCCTGCCGCGTCGGTGCGGCCTGCAGGTCAGGCGCTCGGACAGACCAGCGAGGGATCTGGAGAGTGCGGCGGTACGGCTAAGGTGATGTACATGTAGGCGGCCTCCAGCCGTCCTTCCTCATCCCTGGCTCCGACTATCCGACAGGGACACGCAGGCCATGGCCGCCAACCAGCCGGGAGCTGGCGCCTGCACCCTGCCGTCGGAGACGATCGCGCATCGCTTCTCACCGGCCAGGCCGCCATGCTACAGCCGCGTGGAGACCTCGCTCTCGGCTTCACCGTGCACCAGCCTGCCTCAGCCCGTCTCTTTAACTTGTGGCAATTCTTGTAATTATTTCTTGCGTTTATTTCTTTTAGCGGTGGCAAATCTCATAATTATCACGAAACGAAATAAAACGAACCGGTACGATGGTATTAGCAGTATTATGTGATTTGGTGGGAGGTAAAACGGGCAAAAGTGGATTTGTGTTGAGTTGTCAAACATTGGAGCGATCCGGACCGTTGGCCAAATATTGAAGGGCTCAGATTCAATGTATCAACACAAGTTTGCTCTTTTAATAGTAGTATATCTCTACTATATAATATGGCTACAGGTGATGGTTGGTACGTTTTTTATTTTTCCGATTTTACCCCTGTGTATTATGAGATTTTACCCACCTTACCACCGGTAAGTGAGAAAAACGTTTCAATTTTTTTTTTGGAACGGAGCGTCTCTCTCGATCGCCTCATGGGCTCTCCCGGCCTTCCTCGCCGCCGGCCGAGCCCCGCGCCCCGCGGCCTTCCTCGCCGCCGGCCGGGCCCCGCGCCGCCCGGCCTTCCTCGCCGCCGGCCGAGCTCCTCGATGCAGGGTACACCGTCCACGCAATGGATCTGCAGTGGCGCAGCGTCGGTACGCTCGATCGTTTGATCGATTAACTCTGCAGTGGCGCAGATGATCTGTGATTTGCTGCTGCGAATCATTAGCCGACGAAGAGCGGCGGCGGGAGGAGGAGTTAGCTGATCCGGGTTGCTGGATGCAGGAGACGCGGAGAAAGTTGGGCTGCTGCGGCGGCTCGTCCACGGCGGCGCGCCGGCGGAGCGGCTGGTGCTGTTCGAGGCAGACGCCGCCAGCTTCGCGCCGTCCATCGCCGGCTGCCGGTTCGTCTTCCTCGTCGCCACGCCGCCCGCACGCGAGGCCGCCGCCTCCAAGGTGAGTCAAACTGAAACCACGCTTCGGCCTGTGCAATTTCGTCAGAGCGTCGTTCGTGTAGCGTGCGTAAATTCGTTGCAAGTTCACGGTTCGATACTTCGATCGCTATCAGACACGGTGATCACAAAACTCTGAACATCTGGAGTTTAAGTTTTGACCAGTTCCACACTTCCACTGATGAGAAAGCATAGGAGACAGGACTGTGCACAAATACAGTTCAGAATTCAGAGCTTCAGTAGTCCATGTTTATCGAGTGTTACCATACTGCCTTTTGCTGGCAGTACGAGAATGCGGCGGAAGCAGCTGCTGACGCGGTGCGCGTCATCCTGCGGCTGTGCGAGGAATCCAAGACGGTGAAGCGCGTCAACCACACCGCGTCGGTATCGGCCGCCTCGCCGCTGACGGGGTTCTCCACCGCCGCCGCCGTGTACAGAGAGTTCATCTCCGAATCCTACTGGACCCTGCTGGATGAGTGGATGTTGATTACCCTCTCCGGAACGCGCACTTCGATGTGAGTGGTTCCATTCAAACTCAGTGATCTGAATTCTGAACTTTAAATGCAAAATGGCCATCAAAGTGACGGTGTTGGGTGATCATCTGCAGAAGTACATAGAGTCAAAGCTCGTGTCAGAGAAGGAGCTCCTCAGCTACAACGACAGGCGAGAGCCCTGCGTTCGAGGTGGTCACCCTGCCATGCGGCCTCGTCGCGGGGGACACGGTACTCGGCCATGTCCCAGAGACGGTGGAGAGCGCGGTGGCTCCAGTGACCAAGAAAGAGCCCTACTTCATGCTGCCGAAGATCTTGCAGAGGCTGCTGGGCTCGGTGCCACTGGTCCACGTCGACGACGTCTGCGCTGCGCTCATCTTCTGCATGGAGCAGCCCTCCCTGCACGGCCGGTTTCTCTGCGCTGCCGCCTACCCGACGACCCACGACGTCCTGAACTACTACCGCAGCAAGTACCCCCACCTCGACCTTCTCGAAGAGTAAGCCCTGAACTCTTGGGTCCATTGAGTCATCGTGAAACTTCTCATGAAATGAGTTAGACCGCATTCATGGTGATGTGTTTTGCTGCTTTAGTAGGTTGACTGATTGACTGGATTGATGCCAGGACCAATGAGCCACTTGCGAGGGTGCAATCTGGGAGGGACAAGCTTGGGGAGCTGGGCTTCAGGTACAAGTATGGGATGGAGGAGACACTACAGGAAAGCGTCGACTGCGTGGTGAGGCTGGGCTGCCTTGACGCAACAGGCTCAGTGTGCATCTGAAGTGATGAACCCATGATGTCCTGCTGTTCAATTGTTCTGCACTTTACATACATTAACGTGTTATAAGAGAAGGACGAAAATACACAAATAACTGGAGCAATGAAGTAACAATCAGAAGCAATTTTGTGTTACACTCAGCAGCAGCAAACAGGTGAAGTAGTACCGAATTGCATTATGAACAACAAAGATCAAACTACCAGCCCTGAAAGGGAGACAAAAGCTGGCTCCCATCATGTTGTCCACGTCACTGATGGTGTTTGAGTACAGTGTGGCCCCGCGCCTCCCGGACTTCCTCGCCGGGCGCCTGGCCCTGCGCCTCCCGGCTTTCCTCGCCGCCGGCCGGGCCCTGGCTTCCCCGCCGCGGGCAGGCCCGCGCGCCACCCGGCCTTCCTGGCCCCGGCCTGGCCCTGCGCCTCCCGGCCTTCCTCGCCCCGGCCTGGCCGTGCGCCTCCCGACTTTCCTCGCCTCCGGCCGGGCCCTGGCTTCCCCGCCGCGCGCCACCCGGTCTTCTCCACTGCCGGCAGCGAATCAGAAGTTCACTGTAAATGGATTTTGCTTAGCTTTCTTACGATGATATGCTGGCTACCTCGTCTTCCTCTCTCTGAAGATAACACGGTACACTAGCTTATTAATGGGAAATCAATTATAATGAATACACTAGGCAGTTCAACGGCGCAGACTATTCTGTTCTGTTATTCTAATGAATACAGTGTTTATTTCAATTATTTTAGGTTAAATTGTTTGAAGTTGCTCCAAATTATTTTCTTACTCGAAGATAAATTTGGTTGTGGATGAGATAAAATAATAGATCGGGAATATGGCTTTGGATACCCATGATATACGCAAAGAAGATTAGAAAGTGATCAATTTTACTTTTGTGAGGATTGTTGTATAATGAGACATGCAAGAGTAGTGAAGTCGGAAAGAAAGGTAACATACTTTTAAAACGATAATAGAACCCAAAAAATGAACATAAGATATTTGATTTATTTCATACCCGCCGGCATTACAAGCATATTCAGACAATAGGTGCAGGTAAATGGAGCATCAGCAGAGTTGATGTTGTGATAGACTCTCTCTCTCTCTCTGCGATGTTGTGCTACTGCACTCCGCTCCCCTTGCTTTCTTTCTCTCACATTGAAAATGCTATGCTTTCCGTTTTGTCTTACTTCAGTTAGCTATCTCTTATGGTTTTGAGATTTAAAGTTCCGATTCTGCTTGCTATTTTAATTGTGTACTGCACATATTGAATTAGTGCACTGCTTGAGAGAATAAAATGTTCCTAAAGCTGCAGAAAAACACCGTCGATGGCCACCTGCATTGCAGCGCTCCTCTGCACCGGTGCACCCTGACACCGGCTCTGCTGCGGCTGCTTTTGCCTATCTTGCAAACTGCCGCTGCTATGTATTGCAGGCTGTCGTTGCTCTTTCTCCCAGCTGTTTCAGATTTCTATTCGATTTCATGTGCCAAAAATTATGGTGTATACTTGCTCCCTCTCCTCCCTTGCACTGATGCTGTTCTGCTCTCTCTGCTTGTGTGGAATGCCGCGATGCTGCTGATGTCCTCTTCGTGTATGCAGCATGCTACTGCCATCTGATGAGTGTTGAGGCTAATATTACAACTGTTAAGCTCTGAGTGTGCGTGAGCAACTTCTGCTGCTCAAGAACCTCTCTCTTTTTCTCTAAATTGGCAGGGTTGAAATTATTTGAAATTGATTGTTGTTTGGTGCAAGTCTTTTGTGATAATAAAGTATAATGCAGAAGATGCCTGGGCAAGATACACGGAATACTAGATTTTTCTGCTGTGATTTGATGCTCTTTATGTGTTTGTTGATATGCCTCTCAGGCAGCTTCTATCTCCATTTCTAAGTCCATGTGCAGATTTCATCCATTCATACATTGGATGATGTTGTACTAATTTAACCAACGTTGCAAGTCCCAAAACAAAAATTGATGTCCTTGTTTCATTTGATGCCCTTGCCTATAACATTATTTAAAAAAAAGTTAAACTGAAGCCATGTGATTTTTTTCATGAAATTTAGGGATCTGATTTTATTTATGGGTGATTGAGGTCTACGTCATTTACACATGTACAATTTTTAATATAAAGGGGAAAGATTAGGCATAATGATGTATGCATACACATACAAGACAGTGACCTTACTCTTACCATATTTGGATGAACTTAGAGAGTTATTATATGTGAAAATAAATAGTTAAGTTGTTTTATCAGCCCGTAGCAACGCACGGACATTTTGCTAGTAGTAGATATATAATACGGCTATTGTTTCTTCCTTCGTCCGTTGGTGGTACGTTTCGTACGTCGTCGTCCGCATCGCTCGTGCCCGTCACAATTGGTTCGCTAGAATCGTACGGTGTCGCTCTTGATCCGGACTCTCCTCTGGACGGAAACGATATGGACTCTCCTATTGCTGGAACCTCTAACCTCTCGCATAAATAGGCACGACGATGGCTGAGTCTGACGTTGGCGGCACGGCTGAGGCTTTCGCAGGCTTGCAACAGACCCGGCGGTACTCCGGTGCGATCGTCGGGTTCCGAGGCGCTTCGTAGGAACGTCGCTGCCGGACAGCCGTTGTGATTCGGCCTGCGTCGGTGACGGTGAGGGCAACTCTGCTGGTTCCTTCATGCGGTGGCGTTCTAGGCGGTGAGACGATTCCGGTGGCCGGTGGCGGTGGTACAGGGAGATGAGGCGGAGGAGGCCGTCCATGCACCCCATGCTCTGCCGGGACTGGCAGCGGACGTGCACGAGACCTGACAATGCGCAAGCTGGAATAAGTGCGGGAATTAGTAGATGCAGACGCATCAAAGCTGTGATGGATGTGACCATCAGTAATAGCCTCTCAATGACTCAATCCGCTGGCTTTCCTTGCTTCGCCTCTGCTATAGGCGCTGCCCGCTAGCAGATGTTGCTTGTTGTGTCACGCGAGCTAGCTTAGCTTCCCCTAGCTTGCTTGTTGTGCTGCTGCCTCTTAGTTGTTCTGCTGTTGTGGTTTGCTCTGATGCCGTGATGCGCACTAGCTGATGTTGCTTGGGGAAGATCCATCTCCGCTGCATAGAGCTCGATGGAGGATTGGAGGGGAGGGGAGACCGGGATTGCGCGGCAACTGGCGAGGTGAAGCAGTGATGCGAGGATGGGGAGGCTGGTTGCTGCACAGGACGAGCAGGGAGGAAGACAGCGGCCGGCGAGCACAGGGCGGCGGCTCGGAGGTTCCCATCCGCCTAGGGCTCAATCAGGATAAGTGCTTGAGAAAATTTCGCGTCGGGGTGCAGGATATTCTCCGAACTTCTGAATGAATACAGTGGCAACAAAAATGCTTAATGCCCCAGCCCCAAGTGTCACGGCAAAGAAGAGCTCAATGATGAAGGGCAAAATGTCTCAGTACTGAAGGTGGACGAAGGATTCATGCACCGACTATCATAGACAGGTCACAAGGTAATTAACAACTCAACTTACCGCTCCAAGTTTGTACACGTGTTCTACACCGCAATAATACATTGAGTGAAGTAACTCAGATGTACATTAGTACAAAGAGTTTTCCAAGACTACACATGAAAACCAAAGCTACCTTAAGATCGAACTTGCTAGACAAGTTCCTGGACATCTTCAAGTTTTTCTAGATTTTTTTCGAAAAGGGGGTCCCAGCCTCTGCATCAGGTTGATGCATACGGCCTTTATTGCTTATTAAAGAATATTCAAAAGTCTTACAATTCAAGTTTTTCTAGATAAGTTCGAACTTGCTATTTGTGGGTACAAGAAGCCCATGCAAACTCAGCCCCGCTCCGATTAGTATTGTGCATTCTCAAGCAGAAGCTCAGGTGCTTATTTACAACGGTGGAATTCTATTTGATGATAAATCTGGAATTCTATTTGATGATAAATCGTTTATCAATGAAAAACTGGGTCGTTGGCAGCTTGGCTTAAGCTTTCCCTCAATGTTCAGTCCAAAAACCTGTGTTGTGTGCTGCATATCAGAAGCACCATCTGCAACAAATGATCGGATGTAATCAACAGTCGGCATGAGATTACCATTCACAATGCATTGAAAGATACCAGTAGCTCGAAACATCATATCGCCAATGTTTCTCTCCATAACTCTTAGCACAATGACAGTGGGAATACTCCTATGTTTCTTCAAGATCATCTGGTAGGGAAACGTTGCACAATGGAGGGTTCGTCTCAAGGATTCTTGGTGTATAAAATCTCAGCATTCAAAGCCCAAGTAAACGCTCCACAAATATCTTCTATTCTGTTTGATCCAGATTTTTTCTGCTAAGAGTTCAGAAAATCATATGTCCGGAAATGAGCATATTGTGGACTTCGTCCCTACGGACCTTTGTCTTGATAGGAATTCAGTGTTAAAAAATAATAATTTAAGTTTACTCTTCTGAGTGAAAAAACACCGGTGCACATAGCACAGTGATTGAGTGACACATTGTTAGAATGGGGTGACTGAGGGGTCGTTGTTGGAGTGGAGGTGAATATGAAGCACAAGAACGACGCAATGAGGAGGGAGAAGGGGAAGAGAGAGCGAGAGAGAGAGATTTGGATAATACTTTCATTGAAATATTGGAATAGCCGCATGTATTATGTTTACATTTGTGAAGGAAATGAAACTTGATCGTCCGTGGCAACGCACGGACATTCAACTAGTAATAATAGTATAATAATAGTATTGATAGAAAGACTCCACTTTTCCCCGTCGCCCTCGCCCCAAACCCTCCTTCTCCCCCTCCTCCTCCTCTGTGCTGTGCGGCGTCCACAATCGCCGCCATGTCCTGCCCCACCACCGATCCCGTCGGAGAGGGTACAACGGTGACTCCGACGACGCTGCACGGGATGGCACAGGAGATGCTGACCCCAGGCCACCACTCGGTGCTCACATTCCTCTACGCCTTCCTCCCAAGCCGCCCGTCTCCACATCCCCCTCCCTCTGCTGCGCCGCCGCCGCCGCCGACAAGACCGACCGCATCAGCCGCCTCCCCGATGATCTCCTCCGCATTGTGGTCTCCCTCCTCCCCGCCAAGGACGGCGCGCGCACCACCGTGCTCTCCTCGCGCTGGCGCGGCCTTTGGCACTCCGCCCCGACAGTCCTCGTCGACACCCACCTCCTCCCCGCGGCGTGCGCTGGGGCCCGCCCGCGTGGGCCGGGCCGCATCTCGTGCCGTCACCGACGCCGTCTCCGCCGTCCTCGAGTCACATCCCGGGCCCTTCCCCTTCGCCAGCCTCACCAGCAGCTTCATGGACGGCGCCGACCACCGCCTGCTCGCGCGCTGGTTCCAGCTCCTTGCCACCAAGGGCGTCGACGAGCTCGTTTTCGTCAATCGCCCCTGGCCCCTCCGCGACCTGCCCATCCCTTCCTCGCTCTTCAGCTGCACCTCCCTCCGCCGCCTCTGCATCGGCGTCTGGCTGTTCCCGGACACCGCCGCCCTACCGCGCGTCGCCGCCTTCCCCAACCTTCATCAGCTCATCCTTGGCTGCGTCGACATGGAGGACAAAGACCTCGACTTCCTGCTCGCCGTCAGCCCCGTGCTGGAGAGCCTCACGGTCGCCGGGAGCCAGAACCCATTGCGCGCTCGTCTCACCAGCCACAGCCTGAGGTGCGCGCAGTTCTGCTTGTCCGTCCTGGAGGAGTCATGGTGGACGCCCCAAGCCTCGAGCGTTTCTTCCTCTGGAGAAATTGGACCGAGCGCCAGGACGTGAGCAAACTTTGCACCACAGTCAAGATTGGCCATTCCCCTAAGCTGCGGGTGCTGGGATACCTGGAGCCAGGAGTGCACACTCTGCAGATCGGCAACACCATCATCAAGGTACGTGCAGTGCAGCGCCATGTCCACTCGTATCTCAGATTGCATTTCTTTTTCATGATATGGACGGAACAAGGTCTAGTCTGTGCAAAGCAACGAGCCAAATGCTTACAGGAAACAATGTTCTAAAACAAACTTTACCCAGACATGTAGTCATAGTAGGTGTGACACGAGTAAGATTAGCAAAAACGAGTAATTCGCAGGATAAGCCGAAATTCCGGGCAATTACATGAGAAATCAGTTAGTGTAGCGAGAATAAAGTAAGTAGGCATGGCTGCCTGTTTAAGATTTAGACCATTGGTAATCGTACTTTTTCCTTGGGAGGATTTGGATTGATGGTTGGAACTTGTAGTCTCCAATTTTCCATGCCTTTGTTACTGATTTGAGGTATAAGTCAGATCTTCCTCACCTGATTTACAGTTACATGATTGATTATAATAAGTTTGCTCAAGTTTTGATCCTTCTTCACTCCTTCCTCCCAGTTAAGATTTTGCATCATTGATATCCAGTTATCCTTTTCATTCATTAGGTGACCTCATTTTTCTTGCTACTAGGACCAAACAAACGTGTTCGTACTTCTAAACATCTTTTATACGTCCAAGCAGTATAATCTTTTTGATTCTGCTAGAATGTAGATATATAAGTCATTATAAGGTACTCTACTTGTCTCTTAGGAGGTAAGATGATTTTAGAATTTCAGCCATACCATGATCAAGGTAAGTCTATCATATGGTCATTCTGTTTCGAGCATTTTACATCGTCTTATAGAAATATACGGGTTCATAGATGGATATAGTTTTCTCTTTCCATATATGGGACGTTCCATATATTAGCGATTTACTTATGATTTCCCTAACTAAAGACCAGGTGACTTCGCTTGTCTTTTACATGACTCACAATATAGTTGGTAAAGTCAAGTGTAGAACATATATCTCTACATTTAGATGCTTACTTCTTCTATCAATGAAAAGTTGCCTAGTTACATGGAGGTAATCTAGGTTTCTTATTCTATCTCTTTACATATTCTCATGAAGTGTTCGAAGTAGAGAAAATCCTAAAATAATCTGCTTGTGCTTCAAAGTAACACACATTATCTGCATATGTGTTACTAATGAATAGTTTATCTTATTTTTTTGTATTGATAGCTTTTTGGAACTACTGAATACTAATATATAGTGAGGGTGTCGAAAAAAGCATGTTATCATCGATAACACACTATCCTAACATTACAAATTATTTTCTTTTGCTTTGAATTTACGTTTCTCACAATACTTTTTTTTTGGAGATATCTGAACTCCCGATGTTTGTTGAACATTATGGTTTCTAATTTAATTTGTAAGAATCCAAAATTCTATAAATTTTGTGCTTATATTTGATCATTTTTATGTTTGTACTTGATTTGGCAATGATAGTGACGTATTCTTGTATTTGATATGGCAATGTTAGTAATGTGTTGTAACACCCCGAAAAATTCAAACCTAATTTTTAGCGGTGTTTCCTGGCACCTGAATTTTTTTTCTATTTTTCCTAAATGTTCTTCAAATCTTTTGGGGATGTTTTGACTTTGGAATTGCTCTCTCAAAATTTCCCGGTGATCCATGAACCTCTCCAATGCCCGTGGTAATTTTGTGTTTAGGTTTTCTCTCGAAAACCCTAGCCCTAATTATCAAATCTTTTTAAACCTTTTTCTCCACCTACAAAAGGGAAGCCCATTTCCATAGCCAGATAAATTCCACTAAAAATACCAGAGGACTCCCACATCCATATTAAGACATTCCATGCAAAAATATTGCATACTCCAATGCAATATTTCCAAGTTAGACATTAATTTCCGAGACGCCATTTCTGATCCAGAAATTATCTAGACACCTTACACTCATCCAAAAATTATGCCATTTTGGGAAGGTGCATGATTTCACCTCCTGAACATTTCACTCCATTGTCCCAACCTCATTTGAGAATTATTTGAGGTACTTCCTTTGTAATGCTCTTTCCATGCCTTTTTGCAATTTCCAAAGGAACCCCTATTTGAATGTTTCCAAAAATTCTATGAAAATTAGGGAGTGATCCCTAGGAAGTATGTAACCCAGTTATGCAAAAACATTGGGTAACTTTCTAGGAAAATGTTGGACTTTTTCCATGTGCGAGTTTCTGCCCTAAAACCCATTTGTGTTCAAAAACACACCAAATGATTTTTGTAGTGGGAGGTAAGCACCTAGATGCAAGCACTAGGAGAGCCTACTCCCCTGGACCAAGTCTTGATCAAACCTAAAATGGTTTGCCTCTCCAAACATCAGATTTCAAAATGGACCAGTACTGTATTTTGAAAATTGTAGTCGCACCAACTTGCAAATTTGCAAAAACTTTGGTCAGAAAAGTTGTTGGGAATTGAATTGGGCGCATTGTGACACGGTTAGTTTTTCTTCTAGAGCCCTGGGGTGAGAGAATCATCGCGATGCCGATGTTGGCATGCCCTCTGGCGTGATCACCACCGGCATAGCCGCGCCCAAACAGCCCCGCCGCGCTGTTCCTCCGGTTCCCCTGCTGTTCCCGTGTTCTAGCTCGACCAAGCCGCGACCCAGCCCTCTCCTGCTCCCCTGGCTCGAGCCAGAGTCGACCCTATCACCTCCCTGTAGCCGGAGAACGTCATCCATGACCTCGACGGCCATTAATGGTAGCACCGTCCACCACCCACCTCTCCTCCTCTCCCTCTATATAAGAGCACCTCCGAGCAGCCCCGAGCAAGCCCGAGCCACTCCTCCTCATTCTCCCCCCTGCCCTTCTCGTTCAGTGCAGGAACGTGAGGGGAAGAACTCCAAAATCCTCCACCATGGCCACCATGGCCGGAGCTCAAAAAGCTTGGGGCAGGCCACCCCCCCCCCCCCCCCCCCCCCCGGGTTCCACCTCCCCTGGCCGCGGTCCACCTCCCCGGACCCATCCCCGCCGCCGGCCGGCCTCCCGGCGCGCTCCCCGGCCGTCCCCCGCCTCTTCCAGTACGTACTGGAGGTAGGAGAAGAGCAGAGATCGATCCCTCAGTTTTTCTTTTCTTTTTTCTCTACTCTGAATCGTTTTCTGGCCCAGCCAGTGCAGTAGCAGGCCGGCCTGCTCGTGGCCCAGCCAGCGCAGCACAGGCGCTGCGCACAGTGGCGGCCCAATTGCGGCCCGATCTGTTTTTTTTTCGCGAAACTCTTTTCTTTTTCCTGCTGAACCAATTTTCAAACGTCAATATCTCTCAAACCGTAAGTCCGTTTTCGGTGATTCAAATTTCTAAATCTTCGTCTCGACGAGCTCTTTCCAGTAGTACTGGTTCCACCTCATTCCAAAATAATTCTTTGGGGTGCCCTTTTGTACGTGCATTCCGGAGTCCGTGGAACGGGGCTATCGCTGCCCTACGCCGCGGAACCAACCCGACCTCTCCAATCCCAATGGATCCCCGTCTTCGCAGGCAAGCTAAACCCTTGCTATGAGCCATCCCGCAATGCTTGTTTGTTTGATTGCTTAATACCATGCCGGGTGTTATGTCTGTCTTCTGTTATATTGTTATGTCTGTCTGCTATTATCATTGCATGTCTGTATGTTGTCCATATTTATATGAGCCTTGTATTGTTGTATGTTTATCATGTTGCATTTTAAGTTATTGCATTACCATATAACTGCTTATCTGTGCATCACTCACATTCCCGAGACAATGGCCGGTGGTACCGACTCAGTCAAAGGAATGGGGGAATTATTACAACTGTGCGTCTCGCGCTTGCGGGGCTTTGTTTGCTTCTTTCTTCTTCGCCGAGGTGAGGAGCGGACGAATGTCGTCTTATGATCCTCGGAGTTGGGGGCATTCGCCAAAAGAGTTATTTGCCTTGTCCCTCCGTCAAATATGGTTGGCATAGACCACCCGGACTGCGACGCTTGGGAGCTGACTTTCCATTTGGTTCTTTTTGCCGAGATTGCTGACACCACGTCGAGGTAACCCTCGAGTGGAATGGATGCTCTCTCATTTTTATGAGTGCTTTTCGGTTCATTCTTTTACGGTGACACCAGCCGGGTCTCCCGCCATCGTCATCCGTTTGAAACATTATGCTATTATTCTGTGAACACTAACCCCCGAGTGACACCGGCCGGGTCTCCCGCCACAGTCACCCGGGCATTGTTATTATTGTTACGTTAATATCTATACCTACAAGTGTTATGGTTATTCAAGTGATGTTGTTATGTGCTTACTGTATGTTGCTAATGCCTTGTTGTTTGACGGTATATGATATTGATATCGCGATGATTATGCTGGACTAATCCTCTGTTTTGTGACTTGTGGTGATGAAACTTGATTAAATAAAACACCCCTCCAAACAACGATAGGGTCAGTCCATAGTGCCACTAATCTGAACATCGAAAGCACTACCACTGTCGCTCACATGGGCGGGCCTTGACCTACGTAATCCTATTGAGCCTCCTTTGATGCCACCATTTTGGCAAGTCTAGTCGGTTACCTTTGTGGTCGGGGCTAGTCTTGTGAAGGTTCCGGAGCTAGGCGTCGCTCATCTGTTGGGGGCGTGCCGGATTCACTTCGTCATAAGACACAGAGTTGTGTCGGTAGCTATACAGGGAGTGTCTTGGTAGCGTGAACGGTCAGGTGAGTGTATCTTGCTGAGTTCGTCCTAGGGGTGAAATCCTAAAGTACCGGCTCAGTGTGGTGCACTTAGGTGGGTGGTATCTGCAACCTCTCGAGAGTGTCAAATCTGGATGTCTAGCCTCGTTCCAAGGTTATGGAACAACAGTTCAGTGTCGGTCATACTGTGTGTCCTCGTCGTGTCCAGAGGTTAAACTTAAGATTTGTTTGAAATAATTAATGAACGACCTGATTTCACTAAATGAACAAATAAGATGATGCAGGGAATATTGTCGTGAGCTGTTGATGGTTACCATGATTTAGGGATGGCGGTGTGGTGCGTTGGGAAGCCTATAGTTAGGCCATAGCCCACATCAACCGTGCGTGCCCAGAGTGAAATGATGAGGCCAGTGGGCCTAGCAGTGATCACAGGTGATGTTGTGTATTATTTGGTACCTACTTGGTACACCCGTCTTCTCGTCACAGGTAAGCCCTTGTATGATTGCTGGTACACGATCCAACCCCACCTGGCTTGGACTCTGTACTGGTGATACCCCCATTGCTTGCTTATGACATGTTTGGTTGTCAATGCCATGCTACTTTTATGTCATGTATCTAGAGTACCCTGCCATGTTGTAGGATTTTACTTCCAATATATACCTTGTTGTATGATTGTTGGATTGTTTGTGGTGAGGGGCGATACTTGCTGAGTGCATAATAATGTACTCACGGGCCTTGTGATTGTGGCCAGGTTTTGTCGAGGATTCATCTTCCACCTTAGTAAGGATTTGAAGCAAGAGCGTGCTAGGATCAGTAGTCCAGCCAGAACCTGTGGAGTAGAGCCGCTCCAAGCCGTAGCTTCTCATATGTCTTCCGCTGCCAGTTAAAACTCTGTAACGAGCCATGCTGGGATTGATATTTTGTCATTCCTTGATGGCCTTGTAAACCATTTGTAGCGCTAATGTGCCTGATTGTGTAATGATTTCCATTATGTTACACTGTTGTGACGTGCGGCCAGTTATCTTGGGATGGCGCACGGGACGACGGCCTCTCTGGCAAGATGTGCCAGGGAGGGGTGTCACATGTGTCTTTCAGAGATTAATAATATATACAGCTTTCATATTTCGTCCTAGTGTAAAATACATAGTGTTGTTTACACTTGAATGGTAAGTTGTGAACTCTTACCTTTACATGGTAACAAGGGGATCATCCAAAATGGATGGTCCAAAATAAGTCATGTGCACCTAAAAACTATATATTAATCTGCCATTCTAAATAGACGAATCGATTATAAGGCCGAGTACTCAGTTGATCGCCATATAATCATTACATGCTACTGGTAGGCTGGTAAGGTGACCGAGCAAATAACCTTTGCCGTATTTTAGAAAACAATGATGCTTATTGTGCGTGCGACTGATTTGTGCTCTTCTGGTGCATTGCAGGCTGGAACAAAGGCGAGCACACACACCACTGTGTCAAGCATCCAGATGTTGGCTGTGCAACTGCAGTTTGGAGTCCGCAGTGAAGTCAAGATGCTTCCCAGCTTCCTCAGATGCTTTCCTAGCGTTGAGACGTTGGTTGTCGTGGTAACACCCCTCATTTTGCCCTTTCATTGGCATTCGGATCATCATCACTAAATTGCACAATTTTGCTGCTTCATTGATCACCACTATGTGCAGCTGAACTGTTTGCTGATTTCAACTGCAGTCTCGGGTTGTTCGTGAACCCCATAGCATCCTTAGTCTGAAGACCTGGCAGGAGACAAGTCCTATTGAGTTTGTTCAGACGCACCTCAAGATTATGTCTTTCCATGAGCTACAAGGGAATCGTAACGAGTTTGATTTCCTTGTGTTCATCGCGGAGAATGCACGGAAGCTGGAGAGGATGTTCATCGTGATGAAAAAGGACCTGACTTACGCCGAGCGGCGAGTGGTGGTTGCCGGACTGGGGGCTCTTTATTCTGCTAATTGGGCTAACAGGGACTGCGAAGTGCAATATAAGATCAGTAGCTATCCTATAGGACGTGGTTCTTGGAGCCTCGAAGCGGGATCAGATTTGTCAGTTGATGATCCTTTTGAGGCCTTCCCTGACGACTAGGCGCTGTTGTGCTGTGCCGCAGTAGGTGGAATGTGTTCTCTGAAGACTGGAGAGACAGTTGTGTTTTGTTGACAGAGTTCTGTTGGGCAGGGTTCTACTTCTAGTAGCTGCTCTATCTGCTAAATTGCTATGTAATATATTCTATGGAGAGTCTGCCTGCAGTTGCTGTTGTCTGAATGAAGACTGGTATCAACAATTTCATGTGGTTTCTGTGATGTTACTTTACGAAATTTGTGCAAAGTACCTTGATCCATTCCGATAGTAGCAGCATGGAATGGGTCATTTCTGAACTAGACATATTTTGATTACTACTTTGCCATTATAGCAATCTGCTCTACAATGTTTCCAGCTACAGGTAAGTTAGACAGACATTTTTTACACAGTTTTGTTGGCCAGGCCGGGTTCGTTTCGGACGGTAGGTGACATCAATGTTAGTGCAGCCACTTACAGTTCTTGTGAAAGTGAATGCATGATCAAATTATGTTTCATTTTACTAACTATATGAAAGATGGGAAGTTTAGCGAGCTCACAGCGATCGGGTGTTGAACAGTGCTTCGATCCACACTGTCAAATCTCGATCCAATGGCTTGCATAGCATCTCCGTGACGTTTTTCTAAAAAAACCCTCACAAATCCAGCGCTTGCTCCGCGGTCCACAGGTCCAAGAGGAGGACCTACCTGAAATTACAACAAACCCAAAGGTCTTTTTTGCAAAAACATCCAGAACGCCCCCCTCCCTCTCTCTTCTCCGCGCGGCGGCGACATCGCGGCGGCCGCCGACGCGGCGGCGCGCCACCGCACTGCTACTCCACGTTCAAATCGAGGCATACGGGAAGCTTCGCCATCGCCTGATCTTCCTCCTCACCAAAGATCCACTGCTGGGACGCCGGAGCCGCCGCGGAATCGCCGACGCCGTGCCCTGCTCCCTCCGCCGCAAGTGCTCGCCGCCGGGGTCGCTCTGGCGACCAAACCGAAGCGGCGCCGCCACTTCCGGCTGCCCCGCGTCCAGGCGCGTTCCGCACGGCCAGCCTCGCGTCCCAGATGCCCGTGGTTCGCCGCCGGCGAGCTCGCCGTGCCCGCGCCGTGCCATCTGCTGATGTCACGTCGACGTCGCGGTGACCCCACATTCTCAGCGACTGATTTTTTAAGAAATTAATAAATTTATGACATGTGGGACCAACTGTCAGACTTTCAGTTATTTTCAGGAATTACATAAAATATTCGAAATTTGTAAAATTCATAACTTATTACCTGCTAATCAGAATAATACAAATAATATATCAAAACGATCAGAAAAACCACCTCTATTTGTTTGTACAATTAAAATATTTGTTTGACTAAATTTGAATCACTCTAAAATTGAAACAACAATTCACTTTTTATTTTAAATATGGAGTTCATTTAAAATGCAACTTTGTATCCATTTCAAATCCATTTAAATTTCTTCATATGTCTAAATTGCAAGCATGGACATATGTTTCAATCAAAACCTTACATACCTTATGTTCATTTGAAGAATGTCATGTGTGCACATCAATTATGACTATTCCATTATTTTGATTTAACAAGATGATGTATTCAATAAAAAAATCATTAGTAAAGGATGTTTACATAATCTGAAAATGAAATCTCTGTTTAATAAAAGGTGATCACTATTAGTATTATTATCATTAACGTTAGATTAACTTTGTGTTATAGTTCTATTCATTCAAGACAATACATTAAAACTAAGAATTTTATCACAAAATGATGTTACTTTACTTATTTCTTTTAACTGTCATACTTAAATGTTAGATGAACTTAAAACTGTTTGCTCTTCGTATCTAGTAATATTTCATCATTCAAAAAACAATTAAACACACTTAAATCTTGATGATATACCAATCACGATTATCAAATATATTTATCAAATTATTAATACCTTAAGTAATCATCAATCTCAACACATTGCCAAATTACGCAACCATAACACCACTTAAAGGTGGTAAAACAACCAAACCACGAAATATAAAATGCATCTTCTCTAGCTACGGAAAAAAAACACCTTTTTGTTTTGTTTTTCTATTTTCCAAAACTTTCGTAATTTCCAAATACAACTCCAAATCAATTCAAACCAATTTCAAAAAAAAAGTGAAAATGAAAAAAAGCCATTTCAAATACTTTGTGAACTTTTCTAAATCATTTCAATTCCGGAAAAAAAGAAACAGCTATTTCAAATATTTCAAATACTTTGTGACCTTTTCCCAAATTATTACACACTTTAAAATTTCCATAAAATATGGATTCCATTACTTTCTTTTGAAGTCAGATAAAATTCATAAAAAAAAACAGCAATGTCATTTAATGTGATGAACCCAATAAAACAATTTGGCACAAAACATCTTATTCAAAAAGAGGTTGGCAAACTATTTAAATACAATGACCCATTTAAATCATGGGCTTTCAAATATCAAAATAATAGTACCACAAATGTAAATACTGCGAAACACCTGTCGTGTTGAATTAATTTTGAAGTGAATTAAATAAATGCTCATAAAATATATTCCCTCCGATTATATAGTCAAATTAAGTATTTAAGTCAAAATACAAATGTATTATCGAATCCAAATAGGTTATCATTTATATATAATATAACTGAACTCTCACCACGACAGGTGGGCTCAGTTCGTCTTAAAAATTCCCACAAAATGATTACTACTGCAAAATCAACACCTTGAAATCTACCCATCAGCAAAATATGAAAGAAATATCGAAATGACCGCAAAAATAAATGCAACCTATTTACGACATAATGCAAACATATTTATATTTCAATTCCGTGAATATTTGTAGGCAATACGAATTCAATTTCCCCTTATTATAAAATAAACTTAAAAAATGCTGACAATAATATATTCCCTTCGATTATGCTGCCAAATAAATAAATTATAACAACATGGAACCATATTTCATCACCTCAAACTATTTAACATATTTTAAATATAACAAAACTTAACTTTCTCTAACTATATAGCTAAATTTTAAAAATACTTTATTACATGACTTTTCGGAAAAAAACAAAATAATTTCCTCTAATTATGAATTGAACTTAAATTGAATTTAATAATGCTCATAAAATGTATTTCCTCCAATTATAGAGTCAAATTAACTCCAAGGAATTTCAGTAAATTCCAACGGATTTCATCATTACACAAACTTCTTTCAAATCACTACTTCTCAAACCTACATGAATTTTAAATATGCACGTTACCAAATTTAAATTTTATTGTAAGTACATTGCCTAATATTTGTATACATTGTACGTGCACTTCATCTAATTATGGATTAAAATTTAATAAATGCTCACAAAATAAAATTCCTTTGATTATACTACGCAATCGACAAAAAACAAAAAGTACCAACCATTACTTGCACTACTTATGGCATAATGAAAACATATTTCAAGATTTCAATTCGCCTAATAATTGGAGAAAATCCAACTTAATTCCCTCAAATTATGAATTCAATTTAATAAATGTCCACATAATGTATTCCATTTGAATATGGAGTTCACCCAAATTTTTAAGGCAAAATACGAACTTATTATATCTTCCCAAGTTGTTTAATATTCAGAGATAATTTAGCTAAAATCTCTCTAATTATGCACATAAAATTTAAAAATGCTTCATTCACTAAATGTTTGCATAAAATAAAAGTCCATTTCCTCTAATTATGGATTGAATTTAACGAATTCCCTTCATTTTCGCTAAATATTTGGATATTCTCTAAACTATATACACAAATGCTCACAAAAAATCAATGCTAACTACATATAGAAAAACACAAAACATAATTGCACAATTCAAAATGGTCAAAATTTGGATGCAACATAGACGAACTTTTCCCATTTGTTAGCACGAATCCAAAAAATATGCAGTACCACTAACTACATACTTAACTTAAATATTATTTGGGAAAAATAAGCACATTTCAATATTTCAAAATGCTAAAATATTTGAGGTATCCCAAGATATATCAACATGCTTGGGAAAAAAAATTGGTGCTTACTAATGCCAAAATACAAACAAACTTAAACAATTCAAATTGCCTAATATTTGTATACATTGTAGGTGCACTTCATCTAATTATGGATTAAAATTTAATAAATGCTCACAAAATACATTTCCTCTGATTATACTACGCAGCCGGGAAAAAAATTACCAACCATTACTTGCACTACTTATGGCATAATGCACATATTTCAAGATTTCAATTCGACGAATATTTGGAGAAAAACCAAATTAATTCCCTCAAATTATGAACTGAATTTAATAAATGTCCAAATAATATAATCCATTTGATTATGGAGTTCAACTAAATTTAGAAGGCAAAAAAACGAACTTATTATATCTTCCCAAGTTGTTTAAAATTCAGAGATAATTTAGCTGGAAAACACTCTAATTATTCACATAAAATTCAAAAATGCTTCATTCACTAAATGCTTGCAAAAAATAAAAATCCATTTCCTCTAATTATGGATTGAATTTAACGAATTCCCTTACAATGCATTTCCTCAGACTATGGAGTTAAATTAAATATTTCGATATTTACGGCAAATTACAAAGATACCTGACCATTCCAATTTATGAAATTAAATTAATTCAACGAATGATGTTTGTTTACAATAATGCACATTTTAATATGAACATGTAGAGAAAATAATAAGTTTTTTTCCCCATCTATGTGATTCTGTTACTTAATCTTCTCAATTCTAAACCATTCCTTTAATACGCTTTGGACATCTGCAATATTTTAATAAAGCATTGTTCACGACATATTACAATAACATATCGCCAATAAAAATTTAACAAATAACAAAGGCGCGTCGTGACGACGCGCAAAATTCCACTAGTTCTTCTGAAAGATGGGTCAATTGAGCTAGGGCGTTGGATATGTGTGCCTCGATGGAACTGTGGAAGTGTTACCAAAACTCAGAACTATCAATCGGTCTTGTACCTTGCAGGGACTTACGAGGAGCCTTTTCCAGGACAAGGTCTAGCACGGCCTACACTCGAAGCTGGTGGATTGATGTTTCGCTCGACAAGGTCTAGTATGGGTTGATTTTCCAGGACAAGGTCTAGTACTGGGCAGTGGCCCAGTGGTTGGAGACGCGGGTGAGCACGCTTGACAACCTGAGTTTGATTCCCATTGGGGATGAATTCCCGATTTTCTCACAAAGGAGGAAGTCTATTAAAAATATATGCCTACCAAGGACTAGTTATGGGTGGTCTCATTTTTATGTTTTGCTTGAGCGAGATGCAAACCAAGTTAATATGGGGGCTCCAGAGCAAATTACACTAAGAGTGAATATATAGTGATCATATATTCATATGCGTGGGCAAAAACCACCTTTTCCGAACTTCTACTGGTTGCACCCATCACCATGTAGAGATACAAAGCTACTGGTCAGTGGAGGTGTCCCGCCCCAGGCAACTGATTGTAGTGTGTATGTGGTGCTCCCAAGTTCCAATTTAGCATCCTTAAAGGTAAAAGAAATAAATTAATTAATCAAACTTTTTGCTCGAGGAAACATATTGCGTCAATCGGTTTCTTTTGAATCAAACCTTTAATGGTGTATATTGAAATCACACTAGATTTGTTTATTTATACCCTTTTATTGGATAAAAAAATTTGTGCACATGATTATGTATTTTGTATGTCATAAAATTAGTCCAAGTAAATGCAATTCATGGCATATTATGGAAAAGGCTAGCGTACACTTCTGACCATGGATCCATTAAAGCTAATCCGAGTAGCTTGAGAAATAAAATCTTCTATAAAAGTGATCAGAGAGAAAGTTTACTTAGAGACATGCCAACTAAATGTGCAAAATATGAGGAAATGTGAACCAACGAGGCATCTCACAGCTCACAAGAAAAAGAAGAAGACACAATCACACAAGTATTTTGGTGCCGGCTGCCTCACAGTCACACAGCCCACAGTCTCTTATCTCTTTCTATTCTATTTGTCGAATGAACATCCTGATTACAATAACTAATATAGACTCACGCACACACACAGTATGCCACTAACTCATGTACCTACGCACTAAACTTCTCGCTCCTAGAATCACTCTAGGAGGGTATTTTTTTGCCAAATATGACCTCTTAGTAAAACTAATCTCAGTTCTGGCCTATGCACAACTATTTTCAAATCTGGCCGGCTCTAGAGAGGATGGAGCCAACATGTTCGTACATGTTGGCTCCATCCTCTATGGCACCGACCCCTTTTTTATATTTTTAAACTACTTAGAAAAACTATGGGACTTTCGTCGACGGTAAAAGAGGATGGCGTCAAAGTGAACAAGTTCGACTCCATGCTCATTGACGCTGAATTCGAGAGCTAAAATTTGAAAATAATTTTAAAAAGAGGTCATGTATGCATTTAGTTACTCAAAACGGTCATATTTGTCAAGAAACCGAGGTTAGGAGCCAACGCCTGGCCAACATGGACATCCATGCATACACTAACTAAACCAACTAGTGATCGAATCTTTCGGCTAGCTCCTGTGGAACACATTTTTATTAAGCTCTAGCATGAGGCACCGCATCACACGGTTCTTGGCATCTCGCCATGAGTCGCATCTCACGACTATATATCTCCGGCATGTCACCTTGCAACCATTGCTGAAACCAATCATGTACGCATCTCATGA
Organism: Poa pratensis; assembly: GCA_947311845.1. Taxonomy (NCBI): domain Eukaryota; kingdom Viridiplantae; phylum Streptophyta; class Magnoliopsida; order Poales; family Poaceae; genus Poa; species Poa pratensis. The sequence continues at coordinate 11,884,394 of CAMZMU010000099.1, read as the reverse complement.
TACGAGCCACACGACAAGCTACACAAATACCAACGAAAACACACGTGCAAATACATCATGACAAGATTAATCCTAACACAATATTTTCACGGTTTTGTCAAAAGTTGAACGCTGGCTGGACAAAAATAAAAGAAATAGAGAACCCGCGAAATTTGGTGTCCGTTTGAGTCTGCCGGTTGGAGTTGTCCTCACCGTCCTCTGCCGAAATATTGATGACACAGGATAAAGAAGCTTGGAGCTGTGTCGCCATGGAATAGGCACTCTCAGGGAGACGGAAATGGAGGCACTGGTGACGAAGGAGGAGCCGCTACCAAAGGACATCATCCATTGGAGAATCTACACTGGAGCAGAGCTTCCCGCGCCCTCGCAGAGCGTGGTGATTCTCATCCCTTGCTTTTATCCTCTCCTTCTAGCCTGCGACTGGAGCTGGTGCCGAAGGACATCATCCATTGCTGGACCACTGGAACATGATGGTCAATCCTTTCTGTGGCAGAAGGAACAAATTTTCTAGGAGCCGAGAGTAACTTAATACAAACTCAATTGCTAATGCAGAAATTTGCCGACTTAAATCACTCTAAGCGAAATATGCCGCGGAAGATATGGTTTACGTGAAACTCGAACCATATCGAATGCCATTGTTTGATGTGAAACGTAAACTCAAACTTTTCTTCAAAGTTTATGGCCCTTACCATGTATTTTCATTTCACAAATTAAACCCGACAAGTATAGTTTATAGCCCCAATATGCTAGATTAGAGTTCTCGGTCTATCGAAAAAAAGCAACAACGTGACCTAACGATCGGTAAAGAGCTTCCCCCTATGTTCCAAATTATGAAATGTTTTATATATATTAATGTGGACTACATACGAACTGAAATTGGTGAATCTACACACTGAAACGCGTATGTATACATGTGAATCAGGAAAAGTTAGAAATCTGATAATTCCTAAAGTAGATGAAAGCAACACAAGCTCCATCACAAAGTCCATGACTTTGACAAGAGCAGAGATTTACACACGATGTCCTAACTAAACAAAAAAATCTTAGTTACAAAACATAGATCAGAAAATCAACTATACAACGGATGGAAACAATAAGCTAAAATCTTTCAAAACGCCACTTGGAAATCACTCCTCATTTGCTCCAGCCGAACGACACTCCAGACGATTAGGTGAAGCGCCATGGGCCTCCAGCCGTGTCTTTGGTGAAATAACTGAGTGGCTACTAGCTAGCACGAGTTGTTGTGCCCTCCATTTTCAGGCAAATCGGATATGCCGCCCCACAGCAGCACTTCAGGCTTGCACCGCCTGAAGGAATCCCCCAACGGGATGGCCCATTAAACTTTTTTTTTGTTTTTTTCGTTCTATTTTTTCGTTTTCTTTTCTGTTTTTGTTTCTTCTTCACTTTTTATGATTTTGAAAATTATTCGGTTTTTTTAAATGTTCATAAATTTGACAAAGTTTAGGTTTGAAAATTGTTCAAATCTAAAAAGTTCAGGTTTGAAAATAGTTCGAAGTAACAAAATCAAATTTAATCCTTTTAAAATTATAAAAACATTCATATTTAAAAATTGTTTAGATTTAAAAATGTTTAGTTTCGAAATTTATGAGATAATCAGATTTCAAAAGATGTTCATATTTAAGAATCGTCATATAAGAAAAAGAATTTCAGAAAAAATGGATTTTATAAAATTCCATATTCAAAAAAACAGTTTAAAAAAGTTCATTAAAATATTCAGATTTCAAAAATTCAAAAAAAATCAGATTTCAAAACGAAAAATTTACATTATTTGTTTAGTGGGCCTCTTTCAATGCGACTCGTGATGCACTTTTAAGTCGGCGCGACTTTTAAGTTGGCCCTGGTGGAGCAGCGTGGAGACTGGAGAGGGGAAAAGGAGGTCGGGCCGGTGGAGAGAAGTAGAGGAATGGGGAGAGGTAGATGAATTGGGCGAATAACTACTGAATTGATCTTAATTATCTCTGAAGGAGGTCGGGCCTGTGGAGAGAAGTAGCATGCACGCACTGCTGAAAATTTCCAACTTCTTTTACCGCTTCATTTATTCGACGTTTTTCACACTTGCTATGGTGTATTACTACCGGAATGGAGTGGCATGCAGATCCATGGCCGCAAAAGCTAGCAAAGTATACTGTATACAGCGATGGAGACGTGAGTTTGCCATTCTTGAGTCGACGGTGCCCGTGATGCTTCCCGGAAACGGAGCTCGGCCAACGCTTCGTGTCGATCAGCTAGCCATGATTGGCCCGCCAGCTGCTCGATCGTGTGCTACGACTGGCCGGACCTCACGCTCTTCTCCACTTCGGTTTTGTGGTGGAACCGTGCAAGGAAAGGTGACACGAATCTAAGTACTATCAAAAAATTCTAAGAACGTGGAACGTGAGTTTTACAGCTTGTTTAATACTAACAATTTCGGTGGTTATTAACCGTTCGTGTTTCATATATTCGGCGGATCCCAGTCTGTTTTTGTGTTCGTCCGTGTGGTTGTACGTCCAGCTCTTTCGATCTACTGTTTTCATCTTTAGCGATGGTTACTGCTATGTTGCGCTGGTTTGAAAATCTAAAAAGTTCAGGTTTGAAAATTGTTCAAATCTAAAAAGTTCAGGTTTGAAAATAGTTCAAAGTAACAAAATCAAATTTAATCCTTTTAAAATTATAAAACATTCATATTTAATAATTGTTTAGATTTAAAAATGTTTAGTTTTGAAATTTATGAGATAATCAGATTTCGAAAGATGTTCATATTTAAGAATCGTCATATAAGAAAAAGAATTTCAGAAAAAATAGATTTTAAAAATTCCATATTCAAAAAATCAGTTTAAAAAAAGTTCATTAAAATATTCAGATTTCGAAAATTCAAAAAAAATCAGATTTCAAAACGAAAAAATTACGGTATTTGTTTAGTGGGCCGCTTTCTATGCGACTCATGATGCACTTTTAAGTCGGCGCGAGTTTGAAGTGCCGCTGCAGGGCAGCATATGGGAGCTCCCGCATCTTGCAAGTGTAGACCAAACGAGGTAGAATAAAAAACAATAATAACAAAGTCTCCACTGAAAGTTTGAAACATGGACAATTTTTTTTGTGAAAAGGACAACCAATTTATTGATCATCAACTACTGTACAAAGAAATTCTAAAAGTAATAAAAATTACAAATATGTCTTCGGATCACCTAGCGACGACTACAAACATTGCAGCGAGTCGAAAGAGCGCCGCTGTCGTCACCCCTCCCTCACTGTAGCCGGGTAAAACTTGTCATATTAGAGCTTGTTGTAGTAGACATGAAAGTCATCGTGCTAACGCCTCAAATGACCAGCGCAACATAGCAGTAACCATCGCTAAAGATGAAAACAGTAGATCGAAAGAGCTTGACGTACAACCACATGGACCAACACAAAAACAGATCGACTGGGATCCGCCGAATATATGAAACACGAACGGTTAATAACCACTGAAATTATTAGTATTAAACAAGCTGTAAAACTCACGTTCCACGTTCTTAGAATTTTTTGACAGTAGCTAGTTTCCTCTCCTCTCCTCTCTGCTTCCTCCCCTCTCTTGTAGCTCCGCTTCCCCTCCAGTTCCGGGGCCGCTGGCCCCTCCCTTCTCCTCTCCGGCAGCGGCCGGCGACGAGTAGGTGAGGGTCCCACCCTGTGTGCAGTAGACTAGGTGCTTAAGGTAGTACTTTTGTCCTTTATGGCGTCTGGCTATATGCCATCGAGGAGTTCGCCGCCGGAGTTCCGGTGCGGCTTCTGGTGGTGTGCGGCGGTGTGGTGGTTGGCGGCGGCGCTCCTATGGTTGGAGCCGAAGGTGGCCAGCGACTGCATCTCTGCCTCCTCTTCAATAAAGCTCTTTGCGGGTTCAGATCGTGTGGGAGTGATTCAAGCTGGCCGTCGTGGTGACGGGACTCGATGTCTCCTGCTGGGATCTGTCGAAGGGCACCGGTGCTCGAGGTGGAGGAGCGCCGGCCGGTCAAGTACGGGTTGGTGGATCGAAGGTGCTGGATCTGACGAGTTGGATCCAGGACGCGACGAGCATGGGGAAGTTCCCCGACTGATGTTCTACAGAGCTTCTAACGGTCCCGTTTCGGGCGGGCCTCCTATGCAGCTTCTGAAGCCATGTTTGGCGATGGTGCTCCGTCGTGTTCTTCGTCGGCACCTTACAACGAAGTCTGTTCGATTTGCTCGGAAATCCACTCCGGCCGGCCTTGGCGGCGAGGGGAGGGGACGGATGGGTGTGTCGACTGCTGTAGTGAGTGGTGTTGGGCTCGGTGTGCTGGGTGGTGGTGCGCTTTCTTCTCCGGCCGGCCGTGGAGGCGAGGGGTGGAGGAAGATTGGCGTTACCCGAGTTTGTTTCCGTGTTTGCTGGGGTTTGTGGTGGTTTTCCTCGTCGGTGTTGCTCTGACCGGCCGTGGTGGCGAGGGGAGCGGCCGCGTGGAGATGGGGTGATGCTGGTGGTTGGGCTAGCTGGTGCCGAGTCGGCGGGAAGAAGGGTGGACTGGGGAAGATGGTGTTATGGCCGTATTCGTTCATCGTTCTGGGTCTTCGTCGCGTGGCGGCGGGTGGTTCTGCGGTCGACTACATGATGTGGAGGTACTCTCTCCCCCACGTTTGGCGGTACGGCGGCTCCGGCGTCGGCTAGTTTCAGGGGAGCGCGGTGGTGGATCTGATTGTAATCTTCTCAGTTGACTCAGGGTGCTCTGTGCTTTTTACAGGGTCTTTTGTAATTTTCTTTCTTTGCTGGACCTGTTTGTAGTTTGTATTGAGTGTTCTGAATTTATGAATCGGATCCTTTCCTCAAAAAAAAAAAAAAAAAGAATTTTTTGACAGTACTTAAAGATTCGTGCCACCTTTCCCTGCACAGTCCACCACAAAACCGAAGTGGAGAAGAGCGTGAGGTCCGGCCAGTCGTAGCACACGATCGAGCAGCTGGCGGGGCAACCATGGCTAGCTGATCGACACGAAGCGTTGGCCGAGCTCCATTTCCGGGAAGCATCACGGGCACCGTCGACTCAAGAATGGCAAACTCACGTCTCCATACTTTGCTAGCTTTTGCGGCCATGGATCTGCATGCCACTCCATTCCGGTAGTAATACACCAGAGCAAGTGTGAAAAACGTCGAATAAATGAAGCGGTAAAAGAAGTTGGAAATTTTCAGCAGTGCGTGCATGCTACTTCTCTCCACCGGCCCGACATCCTTTTCCCCTCTCCACTGCTCCTCCTCCAGCATCACCACAACTCTTTCCCTTCTCGAGTTCCATCTCCGCAACCACCATACCGCGCGCCTGCAAGATCAATGGAGCAGCAGGATACTGGGTTCGCCGGCAACTGCCGCGAAACCTACCGGGTTCTCCTACGCGCGATCTTCCCGAACAAGGGTGGCCGGGACGCGGCCATTCTCTCCGCGCTCGTGCTCGCGCACATGGCCGCCAACTGCGCCTTTCTCTCCGTCCTGCACGTCTACGACGACGAGCTCTTCTCTGCAGCGGTCGGCTTCGCCTACTTTCTCTATCCGGCCTTCCACCTCCTGCTCCCGCTCATCTGCGCCGCGGCCTTCGTGCTCCGCTTGGCTCACGGCGACTCCGGCACCTTCGACATCGTCCTCCGGAACCTCCCACTTGCGCCCCTCTCGCGGATCGGCCGCATGGTGCTCCACGTGACCCCCCTTGCCATATCGTACACCATCTTGTCCCTCGCAACCTTCCCCGTGTTCCTGCCCCTACACTCTTCCAACGAAGTCGTCGCCCTGCCGCAGCGGGTAATCGGCGGCGCCGCCTGCCTCGCCGGCGCGGCGTACGCCTCCGTGGTGCTACACATCGCGTGCGTGGTGACAGTACTCGAGCGCGGCAACCCTATCAGCCACCTGCGCAGGAGCCTCGCGCTCCTCGCAGGGAATTTCTGGGCGGCGGCAACTATCTTCGTCCCGCTCGACACCTCCTTCGTGGCTCTGCAGGTGTCTTTGCTGCGGGCGCTGACGTCTGAAGGAGCGCGAGGCCTCGGATGGGGGTTCCAGGTGGCCGCGGGGGTGGCCATGGCCGTGGCTTTGGGGGCGGTGGTGGTTGCGACGCTGGCGGCGCAGCCGGTGGTGTACTTGGTGTGCAAGAACCACCACCGCGAGGTCGTCGACAGCGGCGTGAAGCTGCAGGCGGTAGCAGATCACTGAAACTGCGCAGTGCCCCCCTGCAGGCTAGTCCCACGAGCGGCAGTTCTACCTGGTGCTGGTTATGAACTTACTTAACTTTAGTTAATTTCCAAGAAGATTTGAGACAATTAGTGCTAGTTGCTGCTGCTATCTACAGGCAGCACAGTTGTTATATATTAGTAGTCTTATGATTATGAAACTCTAGATGATCTGGGACATGCATGGCATTTGTTGATCGAGCTTATTACCAAAAATTAGAAGCGAGATGATGTAAGAGTTGTTCCCAAATTAGATTTCTATGAGCCTCATATACCTTTCCGGATCCAATAGCCTAAATCACATCCTGGCACACCTTGCAATTTAAGTAAAAACCTTCAAAGATGTGTTTGCGACGCATACACCTCTTTTTTTTTTTTGAGAAACACAGTACAAACGCAGACGCTCACATACACGCGCACACACTCACCCCTATGAACGCACGCACGCACACCCTACCCCTATGAGCACCTCCGAAATACTGAGCCGGCGGATCGAGTCTTGAGATTGACGAAGTCACCACGGGCGCCTCGCTGTCGACGAGAACGTCGCCTCCCACTGAAAGAATATTCCGCCTAAATGCAACACACATATGTCAAACCTGGGGTTTGAACTCTGGTGGGCTGAGGGTACAACCACCCTGCTAACCATCCAACCACAGGTTGGTTTGCTCCTACCTATGAATTTCATCTTCGGCACTTTATCCTCTTGTACGGAACTATAGGTTTTAAATTACATCTCTTATCATTATCTTCAGTCAATAAATGTTGTTGGTTATTTTATTTCCCCGAACACTTGGGTCTAGTTCTGAGTTACTGTTGTACTTGCTATTTTATACGGGTAGCCTAAGGGTTGTGATATTTCCCAAGGGCTACTAGGAATGCTTCGAGCCTCTGCCAGATCCAGTGTGGCGGCTTCCGTCCTGGCGGCGGCTCCGGTGGAGATGCAAGGCGGCTGTTGCGGGGGCGTGTGGTGCGGTGGTGGACGGTTCGCGGCGCTGGTCGCGGATCGGGAGCGGACGGTGCTCGGGGCCCGGCCCCGGCCGATGGTCTTTCATCGACTTCAGATTCTGCTCGTCGGAGCAGATGGTTGTTGCGGCTCTGCAACGTCTCTGGACTAGGAGTTCCTCCGCTCCTCGGGTGAGGGCTCCAGACGGTCGCTGCCCTTCGTCGCCGGCGGCGGTGGAGGGTGGCCGTGGTGGAGTTTCTCGAGCTGGAAGAAAGGTTGCCGCAGCAGTGGCGTCTTCTGTATTCTCCCTTTTTCCTTACTTGTATTGCTCCTGTATTTCTGTTTGGTTCGTATGAATACTAGTATGGAAAAATCAAAAAAAAAAAAGGGCTACTAGGAATGTGTTAGTGACTTAGTGTTGCCCAAGATCCTTACTAACATTTTTTTTGAGAACCCCCAGGAGGTATCTGCGCGTCATTGTATTAGGCTTAACGAGAGAGAAAGAGAGTTTTATAGAGATGGTCTTAGGCGAGAGAGTGAGAGACCCACTCTATGTGCCATCACCACTTTGGGCAATGACACCAGCTTTGACTCAATCTACACCTCTCACATGACACATCTACTAGTAGCTCAAGCACTCCACTCAGCCACAATGGCATCAACGAGTATGGAATGCAGCCCATTCCAAACAGCGGTCGTGAAGGGACATTGCATAGACAGATCATCGATTGTCTCGTCGGCGGAATGGCAAATGGGGCACTGAAGGTGTGGGCTATCATGACATCGCGCAACCCGGCAGACGGGGCACTGAAGTCCGGCCAGTCGTCGTACGAGCAGCTGGCGCGCCAACCATGGCTAGCTAGCTGATCGACACGACGCGGCCGGCCACCCTCACGTCTCCATCGTTAATACCGTATGCGTGCTAGCTTTGGTGGCCATGGCCCATGAAAGCAGATGCATGCCACTCCATTCTGGTGCAAGAATCCATGTCACTCCACACGAGAAGTTAGAGCATCTCCAGGAGCTCATCCAAATGTGGTCATCTATATCTCAGTTTTCCAGCAGCTCATCTATATTTAGGACATCTATATTCTCTCTCCTATATTTTAATAGTTTTCTCATAACTACCATTCAACAGCTTTTTGCCAACGGCTCTATTTTTTGAACAGATATATTTTGAATAGCCAGATTCCCAACGGCTATATTTCCAACAGCTATATTTTCAACGGCTATATTTCCAACAGCTATATTTCCAGATCTATATATACCACCATCTCCCACCTCTCTCACAACATTCCTGGTTGTGGCTTCTCTGCTCTCTATCCACTCTCTCACAAATACAATGAGCACCTCATGGAATATGATGATGAATTCATCCTCGTCTTCATCAGGTGACGATGAAATCATTATGGCAGCATTCGCCGACCGTGACGAGGAAGAGGAGGGAAATGCCCGACGCCGTGGCGGTTCGAAGCTTGGACGTCAGATAATTGATAGAGGAAGAGATGCTGGATTTGTTCTTCTCTGGGACGACTACTTCAAACAAAATCCTCGCTACCCTGAGCACTTATTTCGGCGAAGGTTCGTCCTTAGAACACTACTCTGTGTTTCTATATTTTTCAATACTGCGTCTCATTTATTTATTTTTTGCACAGATTTAGGATGTCCCGTAATTTGTTTAACCGCATAGTGAATGGTATACTTGAGCATGACTATGAGGGTTATTTTACGCAAACAAGAAATTCTGCTGGAGTTCTTGGGTTGCATCCTCTGCAAAAGATGACTGCGGCAATGCGGATGTTATCTTATGGAATAGCTGCTGATTTAGCTGATGAGTACATCCGCTCCGCAGAATCCACAAATTTAGAGTCTTGCAAGAAATTTGTGATCAAAGTTTGCGAAGTATTTGGGGATGAGTACCTAAGATCTCCAAATGCACAAGATACTGCAAGATTGCTAGCAATAGGGGAGGAAAGAGGATTCCCTGGTATGTTAGGGAGTATAGATTGCATGCATTGGGCTTGGAAGAATTGCCCAAAGAAATGGCACGGCATGTTTAAAGGTCATGTCAAAGAGCCCACAATGATCTTGGAAGCAGTTGCTTCACAAGATCTATGGATTTGGCATTCTTACTTTGGCTTACCGGGGTCTAACAATGATCTAAACGTTCTTCATCGTTCTCCTGTGTTTGCAAAGCTAGCCGAAGGTAAAGCTCCCGAAGTGAATTATAGTATCAATGGTCATCAGTACACAATGGGGTATTACCTTGCAGATGGCATATATCCACAGTGGGCAACATTTGTGAAAACCATACCAGCTCCAGACACCAAGAAGACGAAGAAATTTGCCCAAATGCAAGAGTCAGCTAGAAAGGATGTTGAACGAGCCTTTGGAGTTCTGCAAGCTCGTTTTGCCATTGTTCGAGGACCTGCTAAAGGCTGGAAGCGTAAAGAAATTCGTGATGTCATGAAAGCTTGTGTCATAATGCACAATATGATAGTCGAGGAGGAACGAGACAACGGTCGGCAAAGCTACACTTATGATGGAATGGGAGAAAGGGTCACAGTATCTCGTACCTATGCAGAAGAGCTGAGTGATTTTCTCCACATGAATCACCGTATTAAAAATAAAGTTGATCATTCTCAGCTTCAAAGAGATCTGGTTGAGAACATCTGGCAAAAGTTTGGAAACGAGTGATATAATCCATTTTCTTTTCATGTAGTTTACCTTTTATGCAAGGAGTGATGTAATCCATTTTCTTTTCATGTAGTTTACCTTTTATGCAAGGAGTGATGTAATCCATTTTCTTTTCATGTAGTTTACCTTTTATGCAAGGAGTGATGTAATCCATTTTCTTTTATCAATGTAATGCAGTGTTATCAATAAAACATTTCCCTTTTTCATAGTAGCACACAAGTAGCTAACAAATAACAATAGTTCATACATCAAGTAGCTAACAAATAACAGTAGTTCATACATCAAGTAGCTAACAAATAACAATAGTTCATACATCAAGTAGCACACAAATAACATAGTTCATACATCAAGTAGCTAACAAATAACAATAGTTCATACATCATGGAGCTAACAGATCAAGTAGGTCGTTGGCGGCGAGCAATGATCTCCTTCTGCTGGTCTTCGTAGAATTGCTTTTGAAAAGCATTCATACCACTAGTGTCCACGAGCATAACCCTCTCATCAAATTCAAACTGCTTACGTGCATCATCCAACCGTTTCAATGCAATGTCCTGCTTTTGCAATTCAATTACTTCTGTATAGCGAGCAGATTTGGAAGCCTCTTTCATCTCATCCTTCTCTTGCTTTTGTGCCCACAGCGATTCTAATGACAACTTGCAAGAACTACCTGCGGACATGGGAGTTTTACCTTTCCGACGTTCTTTCTCAAGCTTGGTACCGGAAGCCTCCTCTCGTTCAATCATTTTGGAAGATACACTCAAGTCATCATCAATAAGTATAGCAGCGGACACACCTGGACTTGCATCAGATTTCTTCTTTTGTTTTTTTTGAGAAACTTCATGTTCTATTGTCTCCCATTTTGGATGCTTCGAAAACTCCATATAGCAGTGCATGAATGTAAAAGGCTTATTTTTTGGATCCTCTTGAAGATACAAAATGTGTGCTTCGTCACGCTACAGCAAGAAATGTATTGTTAAAACATGTACAAAATACATATACAATATTAGACACAAATTGGAAGATAGTTAACACATGCATACCTTCTCGTCTAAAGTCCTTCCACTTTGGTTTCTATTCAAAATCTGCTGAAGGCATCCACAAAACTTGCTTGTAGCGCTTGAAATAGTGGTGTAACGGCCATTGACCGATGCAACATTACGTTTCTGCCATGATGGATCCTTGTGTAGGTTGTAGTAATCTGTAATCCTAGCCCAATAAGAATCTGAATGTTGATCAGTTCCGACCACCGCATCCAAACCAGTGTTTGCCCATGCTTCTATCAGCACCTTGTCCTCAAGACTTGACCAATTTTTCCCCTTCGGGATACCTTTTCTGCTCGGTTTTGGTTTTGCAGAAGCAGCAACATTTTCAGTTGGCGTTGTCACTTGTTCCCCAATTGGGCTAAAATTTTGTGTGTCACCCCAATTCATGTCACCGGAACCAATATTCATCATGTCCAGAAAAGATCCACAAGTAGGTACCGGTGAGTTGTTCATCTCTGAATTGTCCATCTAAAATAAACAACATCATAATTTAGTGTCTACACAAAATCAATTCACAGCAGAAATCTATTCACTGGAGTAGCAAAGCAAGTACAAAATTATCCATCTAAAAATAACCAACACCTCAAAGCAGTATAGGAATTAAACCTCAAAGCAATACAAAATTATCCATCTAATTCAGGAATTGACCAACATTCAGTAGCTAAGATTCAGTAGCAAAGCAGTACAAAATTATCCATCTAGTTCAGGAATTGACCAAGAATTAGTAGCAAAGCACTAGAGGAATTAAACAGCAGCAGGAATCGATGCAGTATATAAGATTCAATAGAGGAATTAAACAGCAGCAGCGAGCACGGAGCCGAACACCTCCTGGAGGCCGACGACGCGGCGGCTGACGGCGCGGCGCACCTCCCGCACGGCCCCATCTCCCTCCTACCTCACGGCCCCATCTCCCTCCTACCTCACGGCCCCATCTCCCGCGGCGGCTGACGGCGCGGCGCGCCTCCCGCACGGCCCCATCTCCCGCACGGCGTCCAGGCGGAGCAGCACGGACGCGGCCTCCGAGATGCGCGCGGGACGGCGTCCAGGCGGAGCAGTACGGAGCACCCCCATCTCCCTCCTACCTATTGCCTCCTCCGCCGCCAATCTAGCGCCGCCGCTGTGCCCTACATCCAGCGCCGCCGCCGTTCCCATCTGGCGCCGCCGCCGGTACCCTACCGCGCTAAATCGATGGGGCCAGAAAAAGTGCATCGTGTACCTTCGTCCGGCGAGTCGCTGAGAGGCGCCGGCGTCCTACTCCTCGTCGCCTGCAACTTCCGATTCGCGCGGGAGGCGAGCGGAATCGCGCGGGAGGCGCGCGGGCGAGGAAGAGATGATCCCGGCTTGGTCACCCAGATGTGGAGGACGCACCCGAGAGCTGGATCGACATCTATCGACCCATGTCCATATACATGTGCTGCTGGAGACGGTTTTTTAGGCTTCGTCCTCTATATGTCGTATAGATGTCCGTTTGGATGATCTCCTGGAGATGCTCTTATTCCACCAGCTCGAAAATCAGCCCTAAATTTGTCTATCTCTCCACCGGCACCGGCCCGACCCTCCCCTTCCCGTCTCCAGTCTCCACGGCTCTCTTTTCACTTCTTGAGTTCCTTCCTCGCAATCACCATTCCGCGCGCGTGCTAGATCAATGGAGCAGCTGAATCTTGGGGCTCCTGGGTTCGCCGGCATATGCCGCGAAACCTACCGAGTCCTCATCGGCGCTATCCTCCCCAACCCAAACAAGGGTGGCCGGGGCAACGCCATTGTTTTCCTCCACGCGCTCTTGCTCGCCCACATCGCCGCCAACCGCGCCTTCCTCTCCCTCCTGGACGACGACGGCCTCCTCCCTGGAGAGGCCGCCTTCCTCCTGCTCTCACTCGTCTGCACCGCCGCCTTCCTGTTCCCCTGCCGCGCCACCTCGCTCTACTGCGCCGACGGCCACTCGGACGCCTTCGACCTCGTCCTCCGGAACCTCCCTCGTGCGCCTCTCATGCGGCTCATCCGGTTGTTCCTCCACGTGATCCCCCTTGCCGAATCCTACGCCCTCTTCTACATCGCCGCCTGCCTCGTGCTCCTGCTCCAAGATCCTTCCAACGAGGTCGTCACCCTACCGCTGCGGGTAATCGGCGTCGGCGCGTCCCTTGCCGGCGCGGTGTACGCCTCCGTGGTGCTACATATCGCTTGTGTGGTGTCGGTGGTCGAGCGCGGCAACCCTATCAGCGACCTGCGCAGGAGCCGCGCGCTCCTCGCCGAGAAGTTCTGGGCGGCGGCAGCTGTCTTCCTCCCGCTCGACTGCTGCTTCATGGCTCTGCAGTTGTCCCTGCTGCTGCTGCTAACGAGTGAAGGAGCGCGGGGCCTCGGATGCGGGTTCCAGGTGGCCGCGGGGGTGGCCATGGCCGTGGCTCTGTGGGCTGTGGTGGTTGTGACGCTGGCGGCGCAGCCGGTGGTGTACCTGGTATGCAAGAACCACCACCACGAGGTCGTCGACAGCGGCGTGCAGCTGCAGGCGGTAGCAGATCCCTGAAACTGCGCAGTGCCCCCCTGCAGGCCAGTGCCCGAGCGGCAGCTCTACCTAGTGCTGGTTATGATTTTCTTAGCTTTAGTTAATTTCCAAGAAGATTTGAGACAATTAGTACTCGTTGCTGCAGCTATCTACAGGCAGCACAGTTTGGATTCATTACTAATCTTATGATTATGAAACTCTAGATGATCTGGGACATATGCATGCTTTGTTCTGGTAATTGTTGATCGAGCTTATATATTAAGCATGTAAGGGAATTTGTACGTACTCGGAACTTTGAGAGTAGTTCTAATTTCTATCATGAAAATCAGTGAAAACGGATGGTACACTGCCAAGCTGAACATGCTAGTGCTACAAAACACGGCCCCTTAATCGTTTATTTTTAGGTTCACGAGCCTTCACTATGATGAAGCTTAATGCATCAGTGGGTCACTATCCACGGGAAGGCAGAGTTTTCTCTGATTTCATTGGAAAATATGTCGAGAAGTGGAAGTTTTGTTCTTTTTTCATACTAGTAAGCTGGCACGTGCACGCACGTCTCAGTTAATCCAATATTCTGAAGTAGTATGATGAATTATCCTCGAATTTACAAAAGCACGTCATCCCAAGCATCATCCTGCAAGATCACTCATACATGTAATACCTAAAATTCATATGAAAATCATAGATCATTTCCGTGTATTTCATACAAAAGAGAATTATTACCATGCAACAGAAAGACCAATTTTCTCAACATTAGATGTTGATTGCTCCAATTGCACATCCATAATTACAGTTCATGCAGATAAGAGTGCAAGGAAGAGAGGGTGGTACAGAACATGTTCTTGAGGAGAACCATTAAAAATACACAATAATAATCTCTAGCTGACGCACAAAACCGAACAGAGCACTGTTAGTGCATTTGAAGTAAACACAAAGAAAAACAGTAGTAGATCAACATATCATGAGATTACAAGGCAAAAAAGGCTACCTGATCACGGAGCTGATTTTGGAATTCAGCACGGTTGGTGCACATGTCCTGGATTCTAAATCTTACTTAGCTAGTTATAATTAGCAGATATACATACTGTATTATATTTGTGTGTGTACGCTAGCTACTAATCAATCAATTGCCAAGAAACTCATCTTCGTATGCAAGAATTAGTCAAGGCAGACCTGCTCGGGGTGCCTCGTGCCGCCGACTGAGAAGACAGAGAGGATGGGAATAAATGCCGTGTGCATCCACTTTCACGTGACTGAGATTATGATCAAATGTAATGGATTGCGGCATCGTTTGATTTCACTTTTAATCTTCAACATCGTCGGATCGAAGGAATTAGCTGACCTGCTTTTCTCGATCGGCTCCAGATCGTAGTGCACGCTGCCGACTTCGGGTCTGCTCGTCATCGCTCCTGAGTCTACATCGCCGGCGATGACCCTCCCGGTCGCCGTCTGTCGTCCTACTCGACCGCGACCGACCGACCACCTATTTGGCTCGTCCCTAGTCTCGGCAATTGCTCTTCAGGCAGCCAAATTGATCTGCCACAGATGTTGGGATTTCATACGCAGCTAACCATTGTCGCCTCTACCCCCGCCGCCCGGTGTCTCTGTTTGCCTCGCCGAGAGCTGTCTCGTGCTCGAGTCTGGAGACCTAGGATGGCCGTGGCTGATTCTTTTGGACGGTGGCAATCCTTGTATTTTTGGCCGATCGTGGCGATCGTGGACGATCGAAACTCCTTCTTGTCTTTATTCTTGTCCTCTTGTACGAATCCGATTGAACGAATCAATACTCGACATCGGGACAATCTAGATCGTTGATTGAAAATTGAACGGACAAGATTTAAAGTGTTTGCTACTCGACATCGGGACAATCTAGATCGTCGATTGAAAATTGAACGGACAAGATTTAAAGTATCCCAACATGTTTGCTCTTTTAATAGTAGTATAGATATGTTCGTCTTTAACACAAACAATCTTTTTTCAGATTAGTGCTAATAATTTTCTAGAGATATTAACCTTGTCAAGTTCATACATGAAAAAACTATACGATGTGCTCTTCTTTTTTGTACCTTGTTTCAGGTGTTTGCAACAATTGAAGGCGTACTTGTTGGTTACAGTTTTGTCCTTCCATCTAGGGGAGTATCGAGTGAAAACAAATATGTTAATGCCAAATCCCCATTTGAGGAGTTGATTGTTCATATTAAAAGCAAGATGATGTAAGAGTTCCCAAAATATAGCTTTTTATGAACCTCATATACCTTTCCAGATCCAATAGCCTAAATCACATCCTGGCACACCTTGCAATATAAGTTTGCGATATATACACCTCCTACCTATGAATTTCATCTTCAGCACTTTATCCTTTTAAGCAACTATAGGTTTTCAATTACATCTCTTATTATTCTCTTCAGTTAAAAAATATTGTTGCTTATTTTACTTCCCTCGAACACACATGGGGTCTAGTTCCGAGTTATTTTGTACTCCCTTCGTTCCTAAATGTAAAATGTTTTATCCTTTTTTGGACCACATGTGAATCTTACACTAAAACATGTCTAGATACGTGTGCGACAGAAAAGGCTAAAACATATTACTTTCAGGAATGGAGGGAGTACTTGTTATTTTATACAGTAGTAAACTTGACATACAGGTAGCCTAAAGGTTGTTATGTTTTCCAAGGCTACTATGAATGTTTTAGTGTTGGCCAAGATCCTTGCAAACATTTTTTTCAAGAACCCGCAGGAGGTCTTTGCGCTCATTGTATTAAACTTAACGAGAGAGAAAGAGAGATTTATAGAGATGGCCTTATGCGAGGGACCCACTCTACCTGCCATCACCACTTTGGGCAACGGCACCACCTATGATTCAATCTACACATCTCACCCGCCCATATCTACTAGTAGCCCAAGCACTCCACTCAGCCATTTTGGGCGGTAACATTCCCTACCGCTGGCGCTACCACTGGCCAGCCTGTACTGGCGGGCAGCTGTTCGCCAGCGGTAGCTAAATTCTGTCCGCCAGCAGTAGTCATTCTCCTAGTAGTGGTAGTAGCGACTTTATCAAAGACCTCGATGTTCCGTTCAATCAAAAGCGATCAGAGAGTGAGCAGAATAAACGACTTAGTTTTGTTGTCTTTCGAAGATATGCGGTTGACCACCACACATCAATTGTACTCGGGGTGTGTGTGTGGGGGGGAGGGGGAGGGGGGCGTAGGTAGCTCAAACTGTAGTCCAAGTCTGGAATGCAACCCGTACATATCAAACAGCGGTCGCAAACAAACATTGCACAGAAAGATGGTCGATCGATCTCGTCGGTCGAATGGCAGATGGGGCATGAAAGTGTGGGCATTCATGCCATGGCGCAGCATTCTGCCACGCAACATGACAGCGACAGCTGGGGCACACCGGTTATCGTGGCCTGCATATTCGGACAAATCCTATATGCCGCCCGCAGCAACACTTCAGGCTCACGCCGCCTTAAGGAATCCCGTAGCGGGTGGACTCAATAAACTTGTTTCCGTTTTTGCACGTTTTGTTCTGTTTTTTCTTTTAATTTTATTTTTCTTTTCTCGGTTTTGGCTCTTTTTTCATTTTTTTTTGAAAAAAGTTGGTTTTAAAAACATTCGATTTTTTAAAAAATTCATAATTTGAAAAGTTTAAATTTAAAAATGTTCAAACTAAAAAACTGTTAAGTTCTAAATAAGTTCGGATTTAATTTTTTCATGAAATTGTTCAAATTAAAACATATTTAAAATTGTTTTATTTTTTTATAACTTTAAGATTTTAAATTATTCAAATTTTTTATTTTTTATTTCCGAATATTATTAAGATTTTAAATGATGTTGAAAAGCTAAAAAAAATTGGAGACGAGTTCATTTTAAAAACATGTTCAGATTTTGTAAAATATGGATTTTTAAAAATGTTCGGATATGAAACTTGTTCAGTTTAAATGTCCAAATATATATATAGATTTGAAAATGAGAAATAATAACAGTTTCTTTTTTATTGCCCCGCTTTTATTGTTGCCCATGAAGCACTGTTTCAGGCGACGCGAACGTGAAGTGCCACTGCCTGCGGTACACATATAGGAGCTCCCTCATTTTCGCCATTTTGCAAGCGCACAACTAAACGAGGTAGAAAATTTGAAAACGATAATAACACGGTCACGGGGATACGCTGTTATTAGAGAAATTAACATTGTCAAATTCACACATGAAAAGGCTATACGCTGTGCTCTTCTTTCTTGTACTTGGTTCACGTGTTTGCAACAATTGAAGGTCTGCTGGTTGGTTACTGTTTTGTCCTTCCATCTAGGGGAGTATCGAGTGAAAACAAATACTATGTTAATGCCAACTCCCCATTTGAGCAGTTGATTGTTCATATTAAAAGCGGGATGTTGTAAGAGTTTTTCGCAAAAAATAGCTTTCTATGAGCCTCATATACCTTTCCGGATCCAATAGCCTAAATCACATCCTTGCACACCTTGCAATTAAAGTTAGCACATTCAAAGATGTGTTTGCGATGTATACTTCTCCAACCTATGAATTTCATCTTCGGCACTTTGTCCTCTTAAGCAACTATAGGTTTTCAATTCTCTTCATTCAAAAAATGTTGTTGCTTATTTTACTTCCTTCAAACACTTGGGTCTAGTTCTGAGTTACTGTTGTACTTGTTATTTTATACAGTAGGAAACATGACATACTGGTAGCCTAAGGGCTGTGATGTTCCCCGAGGGCTACTATGAATGTGTTAATATTGCCCAAAATCCTTGCTAACATTTTTTTCGAGAATCCGCAGGAGGTCTCTACGTGTCATTGTATTTAGATTAACGAGGGAGAAAGAGAGTTTTACAGAGATGGCCTTAAGCCAGAGACACACTCTACCTCCCATCACCACTTTTGGCAACGACACCCCCTATGATTCAATCTAGACCTATCACACGACGACATCTACTAGTAGCCCAAGCACTCCACTCATCCGCAATGGCATCAACGAGCATAGGCATTCGCAGTAGCGACTTTGTCATAAACCCTGGCGTCCCGTCAATCCAAAGCGATTGGAGAGTGAGCAGAACAAAGTAGTTAGCAGTCTTCTTGTCCTTGGAAGATAGGCGTTCGATCGAAGACGGTTGGCCAGAACAAAACATTTGTACTCTAGGGCGTAGGCAGGTCAAATTGCAGTCCAAGCCTGGAATGCAGCCCGTTCCAAACAACGGCCCTCGAAATGACATTGCACAGCCAGATGATCGTTTGTCTCGTCGGCCGAACGGCTGAGGGGGCACTAAAGGTGGGCGGTCATGCTATGACGCAGCATTATGTCCACGGTCAAACACCTGCCGGGCACTAAAGGTGGACATGAGTTGTTGTGCCTTGCAGTTTTGGGCAAATCCAATATGTCGCCCCATGATACGTCTCAAACGTATTTATAATTTCTGATGTTCCATGCTTATATTATGCCAATTGCTACATGTTTTACATACACTTCATAGCATTTTTATGCATTTTCTGAGACTAACCTATTAACAAGATGCCACAGTGCCAGTTCCTGTTTTCTGCTGTTTTTGTATTCTAGAAAAGCTAGTCTGGAAATATTCTCGGAATTGGACGAAACTTGGACAGGACCTCCTATTTTTCCAACACGTACACGGAGTCCAAAGGAGAGACGGAGGGGGCCGCGAGCCAGCCACACCATGGGGGGCGCGGCCCCACCCTCTGCCGCGCCGTGGGGTAGGGTGGGCCCCACGGGCGTCTCCAGCCGCCGCCCTTTCGCCTATTTATTCATCTTCACGGGAAAACTCTAGACACCCGAGCCATTATCCACGAAAAGTTCCAGAGACGCCGCCGCCGTCAACCCTAGCTCGGGAGGGTTCAGAAGCTCTTTCCGGCACCCTGCCGGAGAGGGGAATCATCACCGGAGGGCTCTACATCACCATGCCTGCCTCCGGAGTGATGCGTGAGTAGTTCATCTTTGGACTACGGGTCCATAGCAGTAGCTAGATGGTTGTCTCTCCACTTTATGCTATCATGTTTAGATCTTGTGAGCTGCCTATCATGATCAAGATCATCTTATTGTAATGCTACATGTTGTGTTTGCTGGGATCCGATGAATATTGAATACTATGTCAAGTTGATTATCAATCTATCTTATATGTTATTTATGATCTTGCATGCTTTCCGTTACTAGTAGATGCTTTGGCCAAGTAGATGCTTGTAACTCCAAGAGTTAGTATTTATGCTAGATAGTGGGTTCATGCCTCCGGTAATCTGGGAGAGTGACAGCAACTTCTAAGATTGTGGATGTGCTGTTGCCACTAGGGATAAAATAACCGATGCTTAGCTTAAGGGTGCGCCGTTAGGTCTAATGCATTTGTTTACATTACGCACATTACTTAATGCGATTATCCGTTGCTTGCAACTTAATACCAACGGGGAACTCGGTATGACAACCTGGAGGTGGATTATTAGTCATAGACGCTGTTGGATAACGGTCTATGTATTTTGTCGTAATGCCCACATGAATATCATAGTAATCATCATGTCATATATATGCATTGTCATGCGCTCAATATTTTGTCAATTGCCCAGCTGTAATTTGTTCACCCAGCATGTTAGTTATCTTTTATGGAGAGACACCACTAGTGAACTGTGGACCCCGGTCCATTCTTTTACACTGATAATACAACCAACTGCAATCATTGTTCCTTTTCATTCTCTGCAATTTACTACTGTTTTCCACACCATACGTTTAATCCTTTGTTTTCAGCAAGCCGGTGAGATTGACAACCTCACTGTTTCGTTGGGGCAAAGTAGTTTGATTGTGTTGTGTGCAGGTTCCACGTCAGCGCGCCACTGACAACCTTCAGAAGTGATTTCTTGCTCCTACTGGTTCGATTAAACCTTGGTTTCATACTGAGGAAAACTGCTGCTACACTGCTTCATACCTTCCTCTTGGGGTCTCCCAACGAACGTGTGATCCACGTCATCAAGCAATTTTTCTGGCGCCGTTGCCGGGGAGCAAGAGGATTTCTGCAAGGGGAGTTTCACGCTTCCAATCTCTTTACTTTGTTATTGTCTTGCTTAGTTTATTTTTATCTTGTCTTGTTTGCTTTATTTATCAAAAACACAAAAAAATTAGTTACTTGCATTTACCTTATTTCGGTTTACTTTCTTTTTATTTCATCATGCTTCTCCCTAAGTTTACTTTAAAAGATATACCGGTGGGAAGTGGGTCTATCATTGGAAGAGATAACATTGAAGAATTCTTTAGTCATGTTAGTAGACTTAAAGATTTTGAAGACAGATCCTTGGTAGAACTTGCCCCTAATTATGAAATTGCTGCTGCCTCTTTGGTTCACATGTTGGAAGCTAGGTTTGTTAATCTTAATCCTATAATGCAGCAAATGTTTCTTAAACTTCATGATATGAAAGAGGGTGAAAAGAAAGATTTTGTTTTAGAAACTCTTCTTAAAGAATTTGGTGATGTTGCTGGGGAGGCTAGAAAAGTTTTCATTCGTTATAAGATGCTTGGCTATTTTATTGATATTGCTAATACACTTGAGAAGCTTGAAAAAGATAGGCTTAAGTACACTAATGAACCCAATTATGAGGGAGAAGTCAAAATACCAATACCTTTTAAGCTTGTAGGAATGCATGAGGCACTAGAAAAGAATTTTGATTGGATTGTTCCTGAAAATTTATTTGATGAGGATAGTGTGCCTAAAAGTAATGAAAGAGGAGTTTCTGAAACTTATATAGATAAGATACAATGCATTGTTGAGAAAACTTCCAACCTTTCTGTTGATGCTTCTTCACTTGGAAACACTTGATTCTTACTTTCTGCGCCTAGCTGAAAGGCGTTAAAGAAAAGCGCTTATGGGAGACAACCCATTATTTTATTTCTGCAATTTTTCTTTTCTTTTTGAGTCAAGGAGTTGTTTACTTCTGTAACAATTCCTTTGTATCTTTATTTTATCGCATTGTTGTGCCAAGTAGCCTCTAATAGGAAGATGATGCTAGATTTGGATTTCTGCGCAGGAACAGATTTCTGCTGTTCACCGTTTTACTTCTGTAAAATCACAGAAAAATTATTTAAATCTGCAAATTTTTGTGCGTGATCCTCAGATATGTACGCATCTTTCGTTAGTTTTGTTTTTCGATCTGAGCAACGTAAGTGCCTCGAAAAAATTCGTCTTTACAGACTGTTCTGTTTAGACAGATTCTGTCTTTTATTTTTCGCATTCTCTCTTTTACTAGTGTTGAGTGGAATTCTTTTTTAGGGTGAAGAGCTTCACATAACATCAGTGGCAGTAGTTAATGTTAAAAGTAACGGTCATGTTTGTGTCCTTATAGAACATGTGAGTTTTTGATTGTGCACTAACCCTCTAATGAGAATTACTCTGAGTTTGGTGTGGCGGAAGTTTTCAAGGGTCAAGAGAGAAGGATGATATAATGTGATCAAGAAGAGTGAAGAGCTTAAGCTTGGGGATGCTCCCATGGATCACCCCAGCATATTTCAAGAAGACTCAAGCGTCTAAGCTTGGGCATCCCCTTCTTCATCAGCAACTTATCAGGTCATC
The DNA here is from genome assembly GCA_947311845.1 of Poa pratensis. Taxonomy (NCBI): domain Eukaryota; kingdom Viridiplantae; phylum Streptophyta; class Magnoliopsida; order Poales; family Poaceae; genus Poa; species Poa pratensis. The sequence goes on along the minus strand of CAMZMU010000099.1, from coordinate 11,862,448 downwards.
TCTAGTGAAACTATATTTTAATTCTTTCACATCATATGTGCTTTACTTGGAGCGTCTGTGTGCTTTTATTTTCAGTATTTTATTTTTCTTATGGTCAACTTGATTGGACCCTAGCATTCTTGATTGGGAGAGAGACACGCTCCGCTTTTTCATATGAATACTCCTATTCTTCACTTATACTTGTTGAGTATTCTTATCTAGCTATTGCTATGCTTTTAGCTCCTGTTTTGCATGCATCTCTTATTCAGAGCTGTTAGTTCTTTTAAAGAAAGTACTCTCTTGCTTCACTTATAATTGTTTGGAGAGTTTATGTTGAAATAAATTGATTGGTGTTTGGTTGGAACAGAAAATGTTGCATGTGGTAGATGGTATAATGGAAAAAGCTTACATATTCTTGTAGATCACTGTATTGGATAATTTGATACTTGTCAATTGTTTTGAGTTATCAAGTAGTTCATGTTTAAGCTTTTGTATCATGTAGTTAAAACCTATTAATGAAGAACTACCGTAAAGCTCGTTGAAATTTGGTTTGCATGATTGGTATCTCTAAGGTCTAGATATTTTCTAGTAAAAGGGTTTGGTTAACAAGGAAGACAGTGTAGAGTCTTATAATGCTTGCAATATGTTTTCATATAAGTCTTGCTGTGTCGGTTGATATCCTGTGTTTGCTTCAAATAACCTTGCTAGCCTAAACTCTGTACTGAGAGGGAATGCTTCTCGTGCATCCAAAACCTTGAGCCAAAATCCATGCCATCTGTGTCCACCATAACTACCTATATGTGGTATTTCCTTGCCATTCCAAGTAAATTTTTCATGTGCTACCTTTAAACTATTCAAAAATTATTACTCCTTTTTGTGTCAATGTTTACCAAGCTCATGAGGACGGGGTGGATGTCTTTATGTCAACTGTCAAACAGACTTTACCACCGGACTAGCGGCATATACATCCGCTTATCCATTAATTTTGCAAAAAGAGCTGGCAAATGGGGTGCCCAGTCCCAATTAATTACAACTTTAACCGCTTAATTCTCTTCACATTTTTGCCCTGATTTATCAGTCAAGCAATGACAAACAGTGAAATATCTGCATGTGTAAACAAAAGAGAAGAGGGATGATCTGCCTTGCTGGTAGAAATAACGTCCTTCATGGGAGCCGCTCTTAAAAGTCTGGTTGGCAGGGGTCATATTGTACTTTCCATTTTCTGATTCGTTGACAATTAACAAACACCTCCAAAACTTATTTTTACTCTCTTATGATTTCAAAAACTTAAAAAGCTCTAGCACATGATTTAATCCCTGCTTCCCTCTGCGAAGGGCCTTTCTTTTACTTTTATGTTGAGTCAGTTTTCCTACTTCTTTCTATCTCAGAAGCAAACACTAGTGTCAACTTTGGTGCAACAATTTTTATATGCTTGTATATTGCACTTATTATATTGCTTTGTGTTGACAAATATCCATGAGATATATATGTTGAAAGTTGAAAGCAATTGCTGAAGCTTAAATCTTCCTTTGTGTTGGTTAAATACCTTTTACTTAGAATCTATTGCTTTATGAGTTAACTCTTATGCAAAACTCTTTGATGCTTGTCTCGAAAGTACTATTCATGAAAAGTTTTTGCTTATATGATTCAGTTGTTTGCTCATTATCTACTTGCTAGCAAACTATAGACCATTGACCTGGATCACTTCATTCATAACATGTGCTTTACAATACTATTTGATCAAGATTATGATTGTAGCATGTCACCTCAGAAATTATTTTTTTTATCGTTTTACCTACTCGAGGACGAGTAGAACTAAGCTTGGGGATGCTTGATACGTCTCAAACGTATCTATAATTTCTGATGTTCCATGTTGATATTATACCAATTGTTACATGTTTTATATACACTTCATAGCATTTTTATGCATTTTCTGGGACTAACCTATTAACAAGATGCCACAGTGCCAGTTCCTGTTTTCTGCTGTTTTTGTATTCCAGAAAAGCTAGTCTGGAAATATTCTCGGAATTGGACGAAACTTGGACAGACCTCCTATTTTTCCAACACGTACACGGAGTCCAAAGGAGAGACGGAGGGGGCCGCGAGCCAGCCACACCATGGGGCGGCGCGGCCCCACCCTCTGCCGCGCCGTGGGGTGGTGTGGGCCCCACGGGCGTCTCCAGCCGCCGCCCTTTCGCCTATTTATTCATTTCACGGGAAAACCCTAGACACCCGAGCCATTATCCACGAAAATTCCAGAGACGCCGCCGCCGTCAACCCTAGCTCGGGAGGGTTCAGAAGCTCTTCCCGGCACCCTGCCGGAGAGGGGAATCATCACCTATGAGAAGCAAACTTAAAGTCATTTTAGGATCAGTTTTACCAAAAGAATCATTAATTCTAGACCAAGCTTCTTTAAAGTTCTCCTCACTCCCTTGTTTAAAAGTGAAGATCAATTCCTCAGGTGACATAGCAACAGGCATGGAACAAGACATGATGATGACAAGAGACAAAACAAAACCGAAATAAACAAGTAACTGATTTTTTTGTGTTTTTGATAAAGAGAGCAAACAAGACTAAATAAAAATAAACTAAGCAAGACAAATAACAAAGTAAAGAGATTGGGTGTGAGAGACTCCCCTTGCAGAAGCAATTCTGTTTTCCCCGGCAACGACGCCAGAAAACGTGTTGGTGGCTCTAGGTTGATAGTGCCAGAAACAATGCTTGTACGTCACACGTCAGTTGGGAACCCCAAGAGGAAGGTATGATGAGTGCAGCAGTAAGTTTTCCCTCAGTATGAAACCAAGGTTTAATCGGACCGGTAGGAAAACGAGGTTTGCTTCGAAGGTGTTGGTGAAGGAGTGTAGTGCGGCGCAACACCAGGGATTCCGGTGCCAACGTGGAACCTGCACAACACAATCAAACTACTTTGCCCCAACTTAACAGTGAGGTTGTCAATCTCACCGGCTTGCTGAAAACAAAGGGTTAAACGTATCGAATGGAAAATGATGTTTATTTGCATAAAACAGTAGAGAACAATGATTGCAGTAGATTGTATTTCAGATGTAAAAGAATGGACCGGGGTCCACAGTTCACTAGTGGTGTCTCTCCAATAAGATAACTAACATGCTGGGTAAACAAATTACAGCTGGGCAATTGACAATTGATAAGTGCATATAACATGCATGTGTGAGCTGTGGTGTCTACTATGAGATTCATTTGGGCATTACGACAAAGTACATAGACCGCTATCCAGCATGCATCTATGCCTAAATAGTCCACTTTCCGGTTAACATCCGTACCCCTTCCAGTATTAAGTTGCAAGCAACAGACAATTGCATTAAGTAATGTGTGTAATGTAAACAATACATTCATCCTTGAATAAAGCATTGCTGTTTTACCCCTAGTGGCAACAACACATCTACAACCTTAGAACTTGCTGTCACTATCCCAGGTTAAATAGAGGTTGAACCCAACTATCATGCATAAATACCCCCTCTTGGAGTTACAAGTATTCACTTGGCCAAGGCTTCAACAAGTAACGGAGAGCATGCAAGATCACAAATGACATAGACATGATAATATAATATTCAGCTCCACATAGGTATCAATATAAGTCAGATCCCAGCAAACACAACATGTAGCATTACAATAAGATGATCTTGATCATGATAGGCAGCTCACAAGATCTAAACATGATGGCACAAGTGGAGAAGACAACCATCTAGCTACTGCTATGGACCCATAGTCCAAGGATGAACTACTCACGCATCACTCCGGAGGCGGGCATGGCGATGTAGAGCCCTCCGGTGATGATTCCCCTCTCCGGCAGGGTGCCGGGAAGAGCTTCAGAAACCCCCGGAGTTAGGGTTGACGACGGCGACGGCAGCGAATATGTTCTGGATGAATGGCTCGGTGTTTTAGGGTTTTCGCGTCTCGGGGAATAAATAGGCGAAGGGGCGATGTCGGCGGACCCCCGAGGGGCCCAAACCACAGGCAGGCGCGGCTGGGCCCACTGCCGCGCCGCCAGGTGGTTTGGCCACCTCGTGGCTCTCCTTCGTCTCTCCTTCGGACTCCGTGTACGTGTTGGAAAAATAGGGACTTGGCCTTTTGTTTCGTGCAATTCCGAGAATATTTCCAGAAGTAACTTTCTGAAACCAAAAACAGCAGAAAACAGGGAACTGGCACTGTGGCATCTTGTTAATAGGTTAGTCCCAGAAAATGCATAAAAGTGATATGAAGTGTATATAAAACATGTAGCAAATGGTATAATATAAGCATGGAACAGCAGAAATTATGGATACGTTGGAGACGTATCAGGGCTCTACATCACCATGCCTGCCTTCGGAGTGATGCGTGAGTAGTTCATCTTTGGACTACGGGTCCATAGCAGTAGCTAGATGGTTGTCTCTCCACTTTATGCCATCATGTTTAGATCTTGTGAGATGCCTATCATGATCAAGATCATCTTATTGTAATGCTACATGTTGTGTTTGCTGGGATCCGATAAATATTGAATACCATGTCAAGTTGATTATCAATCTATCTTATATGTTATTTATGATCTTGCATGCTTTCCGTTACTAGTAGATGCTTTGGCCAAGTAGATGCTTGTAACTCCAAGAGTTAGTATTTATGCTAGATAGTGGGTTCATGCCTCCGGTAATCTGGGAGAGTGACAACAACTTCTAAGATTGTGGATGTGCTGTTGCCACTAGGGATAAAATAACCGATGCTTAGCTTAAGGGTGCGCCGTTAGGTCTAATGCATTTGTTTACATTACGCATATTACTTAATGCGATTATCCGTTGCTTGCAATTTAATACCAACGGGGAACTCGGTATGACAACCTGGAGGTGGATTATTAGTCATAGACGCTGTTGGATAACGGTCTATATATTTTGTCGTAATGCCCACATGAATATCATAGTAATCATCATGTCATATATATGCATTGTCATGCGCTCAATATTTTGTCAGTTGCCCAGCTGTAATTTGTTCACCCAGCATGTTAGTTATCTTTTATGGAGAGACACCACTAGTGAACTGTGGACCCCGGTCCATTCTTTTACACTGATAATACAACCTACTGCAATTTAAATGTTTACTTCTGGAATTTATTCGGAATTCAAAAACTATTAAAAACTAAAAAAATCATATTTGAAAACCATTCATTTTCTAAGAAACATTCAAATTTTGGAAAACTATGGAATTTTTGGAAATGTTCGGATTTGAAACTTGTACAGTTTAAAAAATGTTCATTAAAAATATACAGATTTTAAAAACAATAAAATAATAACAATACCTTTTTATTGGGCCGTTTTTAATTCCGCCCATGAAATTATTTCAGACAGGGCGAGCATTGTGAAGTGCCGCTACGGTCGGCATATAGGAGCTCGTGCATTTTCGCCATCTTGCAAGCGCAGACCAAAATGAGGTAGAAAATTTTAAAACAATAATAACAGGGTCTCACGGATATGCTCCATTAACACGCACCGTTAATCACTATTTGTCTTACACAATTAAGCCGTAAAATTCACGTTTCCATGCTTCTAGAATTGTTTGACACTTAACTTAAGATTCGGCCACATTTCCTTCCACGGTTCCACCACAAAACTGAAGTGGAGAAGAGCGTGAGGTCCGGCCAGTCGTAGCACGCACGAGCAGCTTGGCGGGCCAACCATGGCTAGCTAGCTGATCGACACGAAGCTATGGTTCAGCTAGCCGGGCTCCGTTTCCGGGAAGCATCACGGGCACCGTCGAGCGCGATAGTATCGACTCGAATGGCAAAAATGTCAGGCAGAGCACGACGACGCGGCCGGTCATCCTCACGTCTCCATCGTCGATACCGTATACGTGCAAGCTTTGGTGGCCATGGCCCCATGCATGCAGATGCATGCCACTCCATTCCGGTGCAAGAGTCGATGTCACTCCACTCCATTCGAGATTTTTTTTAGGGGAATGCATGCTAGCTATTCCACCATGCCCTCAATTCGTCTATGTCTCTCCACCGATCCGACCTTCCCCTTCCCTCTCCCGTCTCCACTGCTCCTCCTCCTGCTGTCCTGCATCACCATTCACCACACCACAACTTTCTTGTCACCCTCTTTTCACTTCTCGAGTTCCTTCCTCGCAACCACCATACCGCGCGCGTGCTAGATCAATGGAGCAGCTCGATCTTGGGGCTCTCGGGTTCGCCGGCATCTGCCGCGAAACCTACCGGGTGCTCCTGCGGCGCGCTATCCTCCCCAACAAGGGTGGCCGGGGCGCCGTCATTCTCTCCGCGCTCTTGCTCCCCAACGCCGCAAACTGCGCCTTCCTCTCCCTCCTGCAAGGCGCCGACGACCTCCTCCCTGTAGCGGTCGGCTTCCTCCAGCTCTCGCTCGCCTGCACCGCCGCCTTCGTGTTCCCCTTCCGCGTCACCTCGCTCTACTGCACCGACGGTGACTCCGGCGCCTTCGACCTCTTCCTCCGGAACCTCCCACGTGCGCCCCTCCCCCGTCTCGTCCGCATGCTCCTCCACGTGACCCCCCTTGCCATATCCTACACCATCTTATGCATCGCCGCCTGGCTCGTGCTCCTGCTTCTAGACCCTTCCAACGAGGTCGCCACCCTGCCGCTGCGGGTAATCGGCGGCGGCACGTGCCTCGCCGGCGCGGCATACGCCTCCGTGGTGCTACATATCGCTTGCGTGGTGGCGGTGCTCGAGCGCGACAACACTATCAGCGACCTGCGCAGGAGCCGCGCGCTCCTCGCCGGGAAGTTCTGGGCGGCGGCAGCTGTCTTTGTCCCGCTCGACGGCTGCTTCGTGGCTCTGCAGGTCTGCTTGCTGCTGCTGCTAAAGACTGAAGGAGCGCTGGGCCTCGGACACGGGTTCCGGGCGGCCGTGGGGGCGGCCAGGGCCGTGGCTCTGTGGGTGGTGGTGGTTGTGACGCTGGCGGCGCAGCCGGTGGTGTACCTGGTATGCAAGAACCACCACCACGACACGAGGTCGTCGACAGCGGCGTGAAGCTGCAGGCGGTAGCAGATCCCTGAAACTGCGCAGTGTCCCCCTGCAGGCCAGTCCCCGGCCGGCAGTTCTACCGAGTGCTGGTTATTACTGGCTTAGCTTTAGTTAATTTGCATGAAGATTTGAGACAATTAGTATTAGTTGCTGCAGCTATCGACAGGCAGCACAGTTTGGATATATTAGTAGTCTTATGATTATGAAACTCTAGATGATCTGGGACATTCATGCTTTGTTCCGGTAATTGTTGGTCGAGCTTATTAACCATGTAAAGGGCATGTGTACGTACTCTGCAACTTTGAGAGTAGTTCTAATTTCTACTTATCATGAAAATCAGTGAAAACGGACGGTACACTGCCAAGCTGAACATGGTAGTGCTACTAAACACCCCTTAATCATTTATTTTTAGGTTCAAGAGCCTTCACTGTGATGAAGCATGTATCAGTTGGTCACTATCCAAGGCAGAGTTTTCTCTGATTTCATTGGAAAATATGTTGAGAAATGAGTTGTTTCAGATTAGTGCTAATAATTTTCTACAGATATTAACCTATTCAAGTTTGCACATGAAAAGGCTATATGTTGTGCTCGTCTTTTATGTACTTGGTTCAGGTGTTTGCAAGAATTGAAGGCGTATAGTTGTTGGTTACAGTTTTGTCCTTCCATCTAGGGGATCGAGTAAAAACAAATATCTTAATGCCAACTTCCCATTTGAGCAGTTGATTGTTCGTGTTTAGAGTGAGATGAGGTAAGAGTTGTTCGCAAAATTTAGCTTTCTATGAGCCTCATATACCTAATATACCTTTCTGGATCGAATAGCCTAGATCACATCCGGCCATCCGGGCACACCTTGCAATTTAAGTTAACATATTTAAAGACGAGTTCACATTGTTTACACCTCCTACCTATGCATTTCATCTTGGGCACTTTATCCTCTTAAGTAACTATAGGTTTTAAATTGCATCTCTTATCATTCTACTCTGTCAAAAAAATAGTTACTTATTTTGCTTCCCTCAAACACTTAGGTCTAGCTCCGAGTTACGGTTGTACTTGTTATTTTGTACTAAACTAGACATATTGGTAGCCTAGGGTTGTGATATTTCCCAAGGGCTCCTTCGAATGTGTTAGTGTTGCCCAAGATCCTTGCTAACATAAGGTGCAGATGTTTCTGTTCAATTAAAGTGCCAAACCATATTATTTCAGTATCATATGAGAATTTGGACTTTGGAGCCATTCATCAAGTATGGGATAGCCGCAGCCCTATTCTAGAAATTAGGCTGCATACAGTGGACAAATGGAGGCCGCGCTACATGGAACTCTTTATTTTAAAACATTCAAAAATCGTATTTTGAAGTATTAAATTATTTGAAAAAAATGTTGTATGTGTACAATGTTCTATTCTATCAACGTGTAAATTCACGACTAGAAATATGATGTATTTGGGCTGTACAAAAACGACAAAGTATGACAATTGAAAATAGTGAATAGTACAAAATTTTAACTTTTTGAAATATGTCAGATTTTTAAAATTTTCGTGTACCCCATAATATGTAATACTAGTTGAATGCCCGTGCGTTGCCACGTCCTATCTCTTTTCGAAATGGAGATCTCAGCTCCAGCCCCTGCATCGAAGCGATGCACATAGTTGTTTTATCGTCATGGCTTATGTACATCAAATATTTTTACTCTTTTCTTTGTGGGGAAATAATTTTACTCTCGAGCAGTGGTGATACTGGAAGTGGTCGGCTCACTCAGCCCAGCCGCTCGCCACAATGCCCGGCAGCCCGCCCCCTTTGCCCTTGTCTCCTCCATATCCTCCTGCCCAAATAAACCGGCAGCGCACCTCCCCTTTCCCCTATCCTTTCATGGTCATGGCATGGCATCCTCCCCTCCACTCTTTTCAGCGTCGGCAGCGCAGGTGAACCAGCAAGGGGCCCTTTCTTCCTCCTCATCTCCCATGAGTCCCTAGAGTCTCACAATGGCGGCCAGATCCGGGTGTAAAAAAGGAGGATCGACGGCCATAAGGGAGGCACACCACCTTGCACGGCCATAAGGGAGGCACACCACCTTGCACGGCCACCGTCCAGGACGTTGAAGCCTTCTTGATAAGGCAAATTGCAAGACATTGTATAGTTAGTCACCAGGACAATGTAACAAGTTTGGCTCTACTTCTCAGGTAAACCAACATATTCTTTGATATGTTTTTAGCCGGACCTCCATACACAGATCCAAAAGCATCATAAGTGCTCTAGATGTACCATTAAACAATATTTTTTTACAACTAAACTTGGTAAGTACTATGGTCCTAGCAATGGAATAAAAGCCCAAGTAATTGTCAACCATTTTGTAGAAACAAAATTTCCTAAACAAGCTAGTGCATGTATAAGAAGCTCACATGAACAAGCTGGATTACAGAACAGTACATCAGAAGCTGATCATCTATCTACTCACGTCTAGCATGGAGATGAGCCTTGCGCCGTGGGAATGGAACCTTGTCAGCCTGCAGGATGTACTCCTTGATATGGTTCTAGCTAGATCTCCATATTTACTTATATCTAACTTTATGTGGACTATATCATGACATAAGCAAACAATTCAATTCCAAGAAGTGGATGGAAAAGTAGCTGCATATGGACTTTATGTGGATGGAAAAGTAGCTGCTAGATCTCCATATTTACTTATATCTAACTTTATGTGGACTATATCATGACATAAGCAAACAATTCAATTCCAAGAAGTGGATGGAAAAGTAGCTGCATATGGACATGGCATTGCGATGGATTGAGCGCATGGGGTGTTCCGCCTATCCGCGAGTCTTGCATTGCGCTGAGCTAGCAGTGTCCGCCTTTCCTCAGGTGGTATGTTCTGCCAACGTTCTCTTCGACGGGCGTTCATCTCTTGTCTCTCCTTGGCTGGTACATTTCGCCTTGCCTGCCTCTACCAGGCGTTCCTCTCATCTATCGTTTTCTTTTGCCTGGCTGCTCTTCTGCGGGCATTCATCTCCTCCTTTTTTTCGGTTGTTAAGTTATTTCGTCGTGCTCTGTCTCGTTCCCGTCTTACTTGATTTCTGTCTTTTCTTATGTTTGCAATTGTCTCGTGTTGACAATCAGTTGGGGTTGTCAAAATGAGTTCATCATTGCTTGGTGCGCCCTGGAGCAGTGCATGGCAGCAAGGAGCTTCACGCCTTTCACCTTTGGAAAAAATCAATTAATCTATACTCTAATTCAGGCTGTAAAAGCATGAATATTTCTGGTCGATAATTAGCATAACTATATTCAGACGCAGACAATGTTCAAAAGGCACTGGTGTAGGACGGTACCGTTGCAAGTTTCACCAGGATCTGGTAGATGAGCTGAGATGGGCATACTATTTACAGAAAGTGTTGAATGTGCTTGAGCTGACACACCGTTGTAGTCATTTGCATGTTGTTGTGGCTGCGACATCTGCAGGAAAATGGTATATATGTGCACAGCTATTCAGTATTCAATCAAATATTCAAATGGAATATATGGAAACAAAACAATATTATGTGTGCATATGCTAATCTATGAAGATCAGTAGTTGACAACAAGCCAGAACCTATATAATACTTTGGAGCTGCATCGTATGTAAAAGCAGGTTGCTATATAAACACCTGAACACAACGGAGTTGATCTTACAAGTTTTGTGAAGTTGGCAGGTAATGAAGAGTGGGTGCAGAGTCCTAGTTTGGAGACACACAACAAATGTGACAACCTATGATAAAACGATGAGATGGTGTGAGGATTAGAACTGTAATATGTCATATGTATCTGAAGTCGAAAGACAACTGATTACACCCAAAAGCTGATCTTCTTATTGTCTTGATTTTGTGCAGTTAGTTTGGATTTTGGACGCCGAATAAGGGGAGTTACACCAATTCAGGGCTGACGGGAGGGAAGTTAGTTTGAATTTTGGAATGCCGGATAAGCAAGCTGCAAAGGTAAAAATGGAGGAAGAACCCGGTTTGGACGGGGGTGGATGACAGACTGGGTCTGACTTTGATCAAAGATGTCAGACATCGGATAAGTAATCTGGAGAGGTTGTCATGAAGACAATGTCGGTGATGTCCATCGCAAAAAAAAAAAAGACGATGTCGGTGATGGATACTGGTTTGGACGGAGATGGGCGACGGCGGGCTGGTTTGGGCTCTTAAGCTGGACACAAATCCTGAATTTGTACTCTAGAGCACAATTTAAATCAATGTTGCAAGTAGGGTAGTAGCAGATATCCTTATTCGTATACTCCTCAGATATGGACTTTCTGCAAACTGATCAAAGGTATAAAATTAAAAACAGGGGCATCAAGTTCATCATGGTGTGTCATGTGCATAGATCATTCTGTTAAGCTCATTATCTTTGCATAACACACAAAAAATGTAAAAACAAGTCAGATGCCATTTAAATATCAAAATAGTTTATGCTGGCTGCTTTCAGTTCTACAAAAGCACATGCCATTTTTTCGATAAAAAAACGCATGCCATGAAAATGTCAAATAGTATATGCTGGCTGCTTTGAGCTCTACAAAATAACATATTATCTGGCATTAAGGGGAATGTACGCATTCAGAATTATGTATAGTTTTAGTTTTCAATACAAATTGGTAACTTTGGTACATATAATTTCACTGAACGTTCTACTTGGTTTACTTTATTCAAAATTCTCGTAATGAGTTCACAAACAATCATCTCCGAAGAGCATTAATGAGACATGATATTCAGTTTGTGACCATTCCACATAGCTAGCAACTACGAGTGTAGGTATCTCTTAATGAAGTTCGAAGCTAATTGATAAAACTTCACCTTGGGATCTCGTAGGTAGTGAACTCTTTCCTCAAGTTCAGCTTTAGCTTTATCAACCTTCTTGACATCACTTAATTTTGTGCTCGGATCCATGCTCAGCTGAATCTCCTCATGCAATCCATGGCCTGTTTATTTGTAATCCATAATAAATATAACTTTACTATTGAAACTGGTTACGGATCGGGAGATAGCCATCCTATATTTGAATGAAAAAGCTTTAGTAGCGCATCTATCTACAATCAGAGCCATCAAAATATGAGAGCAGAAGGTCAAAAATAAAGCTAAGGGTACCATAACACAACCCATTAACTAAAGGTGTGGAATAAAATGGTTGGAGTTTTTCAGTTCATTGAATGAATGATGCACTTGAACAAACAACAGGTGTTACATTAATGAATCAATTACGGCAAAGTAGTAGAACTAACTTATATAAGTTTTGCCAAGCACAAAGTCATAATTAGTTTGGAAGCATAGTGTTGCCGCATTCAATAGATAAGAGGGCCTTATTCTGATAGCTGTTCTACTGGGAAAACTGTCTCAAATCTTTCAGTGGTTCAGTTCGTCTGACTTCTACTGGGAAAACTGTGTCAAATCTTCTTGTGTTTCAGTTCGTCTAACAGTGGAACAATATTAATGGGCAATCCAAGGCATGTCAGGATGAATCATAGATGCTATGCGATCAGATCACAAAAAAAAAAATTACAAGTAAAAATTAGAACGCACAACAAGATCCAACCAAAACCAACAAATGTGACTTACTTGCTAAGAAACATTTGGATTCCAGGGAGGATGGCGACGAGCATCCGTCAGAGAGCTGGCGGCAAGGAACCCGGGGTCGTCCTAGTGGATCCGGCGAACCCCTGCACCACCCTCTCCCAGGCTCGTTCCCAAGCACGGCGGGTCGGCAAAGGTTCAGCGTTCTGAGTCTCCGAGAGTTGGATTGAAGAGAGGCGACGGGTTAACCGTTTACGGAGGCGGGATGCGAGAGGAGAGTAAGGGTCGGGGATTTTTGTACTGGATGAGGCGGTAAGAATCACGAGCTCCACGATCTGCAGTTCCCACGCACGGAGTTGACCGGCAGTTGCACACGCACGAAGATGCGGTGGTTGCCATGGAAGGGGAGGCGGCGCTTGGGGATTGCGGAGGAGATGTCGGGGAATGGGGAAGGACGCGCCGGGAGGGGCGATGGGGAGCAGAGCGCCGGAGCTGCGGGTGGCGGCGGCGCAAGCGCACAGAGAGAGGAGAGCGGATGCCTATGGGAGGATTGACGAGGTTCGTTCGGGCTTAGATTTCTTTTTTTCTTTGGTTAGTTCTGTACGAGGGAATGAACCAGCCAGGGGGTCGAGCGAGGACGTACTGCGCTTTAATAGTAAAGATTTTGATTTGATATTTTTTTCACGTTGGTAGAATACAACATTGTCTACAATCAGGAATGTTTTTCAGATTTTTTCAGACCTCTACATATGATTTTCGAAATTTTCAAAATAAAGAGCTCCATGTGGCTCGGCCTCCGTTTGTGGTTTCCGGTAGCTACCTAGCTGCTCATTTCATGAATAAGTAGTATGCTGGTTGAAATCTATGAGTAGGATTAGGAAATCTATTGCTATTTTGTCGTATAAATAGGGCCATTGAGCCACACGTGCCGCTTCTTTAGCTCCTGCATATGATTTGATAGTTTGACCTAAGGGCAGATGCGGGAGGCGTTATCGTGGGCTCTAGTAGGGAATTAATCATGGCAGTTATCGCCGTATCCAAGTCGATTCCAGGAATAGAGCTTGCATCGACGCACTCTGCCGCCGGCTCCTGCGTAAAAAATCGCCTCTTTAATTTCTTTAGCTGCTAAGCGCCTCAGTTGTAATTTAGCGATGGAGAGGAGGGCGCTAGTATAGACGATACAGTGCATTCTTTATTCTAGAAGTTAATACAGTGCATTCTTGTAAGAAGATGAAGATGTATATACATTACCCCTTGCACTATTCAAGCTATCTGATTATAATCCTTAACCCATAAGCTGTGTTTGCAGCGCTGAACTATCGAAAACTGGAGAAATAACCGCAAGACCCGAGCCCGACCTGGTATCGATCGCCCTACATGACAGTTATGGGAGCAAACGAAAATAAAATTACAGCCGTCGCGCACACGTCAATAATTACTAGGTAAATTTGGCGTCGCGCACGCCGCGCTGAAATTTTGATGACGGTTCGGATTCTAAAAAAAAATTGTACTGGAAAAAATAAAAAACTGTTCAGATTAAAATTGTTTGAAATGAAGACAAAATTTATGAGTTAAAATAAGTTCGCAAGGTGAACAAATTATGAATACACCGCACCCGTCGTGATTTGAAATGTCGAAGTCCGTTTGAGTGTGGTGTAATGCATGGGTCCGTTCCTCTCTGCGCGTTGGACGACCTTATGCGTGATTGTATTGACATTGCTGCCTAATTAATAAAGCTCATCCATTTAGTTCAAAAAAAACATGTTTGGCATTTGCCTAATTCCTCGCTCCCCGGGACCTACATGCAGTCACATGCTTTAAAGAAAATCAAGGCCAGAAAATTCTATCGGAAAGTCCAAAAAAGGTCTAAAAAATGGGAAAAAAACGAAAGAAAAAGGTTAAAAACTGGGAAAAGCGAAAAAGAATACCGTCAGAAAGTCTAAACTTATGTAGGTCAAAAAAATCTAAACTTGTTCGAGATTCGGTTTGTATTTTTTAAACAAAAAACCACCAAAAATCACAATCAGAAAGTCCGAAGAAGGTTTAAAAAAATGTAAAAAAGCTAAAGAAAAATACCGTCAAAAAGTTTGATGGATGAGCCGATGGATTTGGATGAACTCTTTGAGTTGAATTTGAAGATTAGAGAGAAATACGTATATGACCGTCAAAATTAAGAGATGGTAAAACATGCGCCGCGCTGAAATTTTGATGACGGTTCGGATTCTAAAAAAAAATTGTACTGGAAAAAATAAAAACTGTTCAGATTAAAATTGTTTGAAATGAAGACAAAATTTATGAGTTAAAATAAGTTCGCAAGGTGAACAAATTAGGAATACACCGCACCCGTCGTGATTTGAAATGTCGAAGTCCGTTTGAGTGTGGTGTAATGCATGGGTCCGTTCCTCTGCGCGTTGGACGACCTTATGCGTGATTGTATTGACGTTGCTGCCTAATTAATAAAGCTCATCCATTTAGTTCAAAAAAAACATGTTTGGCATTTGCCTAATTCCTCGCTCCCCGGGACCTACATCCAGTCACATGCTTTAAAAAAAATCAAGGCCAGAAAATTCTATCGGAAAGTCCAAAAAAAGGTCTAAAAAATGGGAAAAAACGAAAGAAAAAGGTTAAAAACTGGGAAAAGCGAAAAAGAATACCGTCAGAAAGTCTAAACTTATGTAGGTCGAAAAAATCTAAACTTGTTCGAGATTCGGTTTGTATTTTTTAGACAAAAAACCACCAAAAATCACAATCAGAAAGTCCGAAGAAGGTTTAAAAAAATGTAAAAAAAAGCTAAAGAAAAATACCGTCAAAAAGTTTGATGGATGAGCCGATGGATTTGGATGAACTCTTTG
Organism: Poa pratensis; assembly: GCA_947311845.1. NCBI lineage: Eukaryota > Viridiplantae > Streptophyta > Magnoliopsida > Poales > Poaceae > Poa > Poa pratensis. The sequence continues at coordinate 11,847,084 of CAMZMU010000099.1, read as the reverse complement.
AGTTGAATTTGAAGATTAGAGAGAAATACGTATATGACCGTCAAAATTAAGAGATGGTAAAACATGAAAATTGTTTGGAAGGGTGATATCCATCTACTCGTGAAAGAAAAATTAAAACGGGTGACTGAGTGCGACGAATTTTACAAAATTCGTCAAATATTTTTACGAATCTGGATCCAAAATTAAGGAGTTGGAGTCGACCAAACTCGAAACCGATCACGGGAATGGAATCTACTCGTCGATGCGCATATATTTCATGTATATGTTATGATGAAAAGGAGAGAATCGTAATTTTTATACGTTTTTATAAAATGACCTCACGGACCATTGGGGTTTTAAAGACTGTTAAAAACATAGAGAAAAATACCGTCAAAAAAGTTTAAACTCAGTGAGGTCGAAAAGTTTAAACTTGTTCGGGAGGTATATGCATGTATGTAAATTCGGGAGGTATATGCATGTATGTAAATGTGGTCGGTAAATTTTTTTTTAAAAAAGGGGAAAAAAGGTGCACTGTAGCTTTTAGAAGCCACAGTGCCGAGCGCGCACTGTAGCTCGGATACTGTAGCTCGCACGCTACAGTGCCAGGAGCGACGACAGGCCCCGAAAGTGCAGCGTGCGGTCGGTATTTTTTAAAAGAAAATCAGAAGCTACAGTGTTGAGCGCGCACTGTAGCTCGAAAAGCTACGGTGCCAGGAGCGACGACAGGGCGCGAAAGTGCAGCGCCTTGTGCCGCCGCGCCCTTTAAGAGAAATTTTAGAATTAAAATCAAGTCATGTAAGTATGTACTGTATCGCTGTTTTTGTTGATTAAGATGTGGACTTTATGGAATTTTGGCCGATTTCAGCGTGCGTGTAGAGGTGAATAAAAAGACGGCAGCTCGAAATATTAATTTTGTCATTAGGTACGAAATGTATGTTTTGAGTGGGAGAATGTTGGAAAGTCCAAACATTTTGTTTGGAGCAGGACCACTGAGATGAACCTTCCCGTTTAAAATATTTTTGCATTTTGTGATCGTGCATAATTTGGACATTTTTATGAAATTTGTGGGATCGATTGGAATAAGTGGCCGCCTTCTATTCGTGGGGGGAGGCCTGCAACGGCGGCGGTCCGCATCGGCGCCGGCGGCGGCTCCGTCCAAGAGTCAAATTGCGAACGATGCATTTATTTAATTTAATTTTATAATTAGAGAAAATGCATTTAGATTATCTCCAAGTATTTACCAAATTGAAATGTTCAATTATTTTTGTATTTTGTCTTAAATAGTTAGTATTTGTCGTTCTGAGCATTTTGATATATTATTCATATTTTTCTGATGGACAGACTTAAAGTTGTTGATTTTACAACATTAATCATTTTATGGAAATTGTTTAAACAAAAGACTCTTGTACAAAAATGTTTTATTCTGGAGGACCGAGTTACATTTTTTGAAAAGTGCGAGGACCTTACTGCAAGAAAGCGGCGTCCGTAGGACCGAGGCACATTTTCTGGAAAGTGCGAGGACTTTGTTGCAAGAAAGCGGTGGCCGGAGGACCGAGTTACATTTTTTGGAAAGTGCGAGGGCTTTGTTGCAAGAATGCGGCGACCGGAGGATCGAGTCGTATTTTTTGAAAAGTGCGAGGACCTTAATGCAAGCAAGTGGCGTTCGGAGGACCAAGTCGTATTTTTTGGAAAGTGCGAGGACCTTAATGCAAGCAAGCGGCGCGTATGTCGGACGTGGACCGTCGGATCAACGATCGACGGCGCGGAGGCAACCGGGCACTGTAGCTTTGCGCGACGCTGCAGTGCCCGAGCGTTCTCAGCTCGCTATTCTCAGTGTCTTTAATGTATTTAGGTAGGTATAGGTAATAATTTGTGGGAAGCGCGGGGACTTGTCTGCAAATTTTCTCAATGTCTTTAATGTATTTAGGTAGGTATAGGTAATAATTTGTGGGAAGCGTGGGGACTTGTCTGCAAATTTTTTGACAAAATTAGTTCCAAAATTGAGGATTTAGAGTTGACAAAACTCGAAACCGTTCACGGGGATGAAACTTACTCGTTGATACGTATATATTTCGTGTATATAATTTTAGCGAGAACAAAAAAAATTCAAAAAAAAGAGAAAAAAAAGAGCACTGTTCACCCGCCGGGTACTGTAGCTTCGCGCGACGCTACAGTACCCGGAGCGCTCTCAGCGCGCTGATTCCAGCGTCCTTTATATATAACTAGTAATATTAGTGCGGCGTCACGCCGCACCCTTGATGTTTTTTTTTTTTTTGTTGCGTTATATATCTTGTAAAGAAAGGTGCAGAAAATTTTAATTTGGAAATATCCATGTTTAAATTGTGCTCGAATTTGGATGTACGGAAATATGGAAAAGGGGTACATTTATAATTTTTTGATATATATGGATTATTTGATTTCGAAAAGTGGGGGAAATAGTGGTATTTGAAAGGAAGATGAAATTTTAAAATTTGAACATCGCAATTCTGCGAATTTTTAATTTGTACTTACAAACTTGCATGAAGTTTTTTTTTTATGTGGGAAATTTAATTGTTGCGGATTTTTAAATCATATTATTTTATTTTGAAACTTTAGAACAGAATTTAATGTTTCGTGAGGAAGAATTATTTGGCGGATTTTTTTTTTTACGGAAGAAATTGAATTTTTTTTGTAGAGGAAGTTAACTGTTGTGAATCTTTGAAATCCATTTTGGAACTTAGAACGAAATTAAATATTTTGGAGTGGGAGAATTATTGGGGGGAATCCATTTTTTTGTGTTTTTTTTATACGTGGTTTTCATTATTGTAAGTTGTAAAATTGAATTCTGTGAATTATTTGTTTTTATTTTGAAATTGTGGGAAAGCATGAACAGTTTTCAAAATTTATACAATCTTTTAGACATAATCTCACTTTCCATTTCATTAATTCCGTAGTATTAAAAAATTAGCGCCTACATTTTCAAATTTGAGTCTTATTCGCACATACATATTGTGAATAATTAGTTGCATATTGTGAATAATCCGGAAAAAAAAGTGGTCTTAGGGTTTAGGCCTAAAGGGCTAATATGTGGAAGGCTGTATATATATATTTTTTTTTTTTGTGTGTGGGCACTTTGATATGTTTACTGTATTAGACGGTGCACGTGTGTGGCAAAAATTGGAATATTGAAATGCCTTTATTTAAATAGTGTGCAAATTCGTGAATATAATTACGTAGTTAGAGAGAGTTGAGTTATTGAATTAAATTACATGAAGAAATTGGAATGGTTTTTAAATGGATCGGAAATAGTATCTCAAATTACCCTCGTATATAAAACAATAATTGCTTGTTGTTTTATTTCTTGAGTTTTTGTAAAATAATAATTGTTTGTTTTTTTTTTTGAGTTTTTGAATTAATTTGCATGAAGAAATTGGAATGGATTTTAAATGGATCGGAAATAGTATTTCAAATTACCTTCGTAGGTGAAATAATAAGTGATTGGTGGTTTAATTTTAGAGTTTTTTTGATTCAAACATGTAGTCATGTTTGCAATGTAGGCAATTGAAGAAATTCGAATGGATGTGAAATGGATGGAAAATAGCGCTTGAAATAACCGTCATATTAAAAATATGAGCGGTTTGTCGTGTCAATTTTAGAGTAATACAATTTTAGTCAAACAAATATTAGTTAAATTTAGTGCGTCGACACGCCGCATCCGTGGGGTTGATTTTTGTTTTTTTAAGATTTGAAATTTTTTGGAAAATCTGGACTAAAATGATTTAAAAAATTCTGTTGAAGTTCTAAAAAAAAAATCTGAGGCAGGCCGTGACAGACGCGCGGCGAGCGGCCCAGCCCACAATTCGGCCCACCTCGTCGGCCCAACGGCACGGTGGCGTCATGGTGACGTCGCCGGTGGCGTGGATGTGCCGCGGCGGCGCCGAGCTCGCCGGCGGCGACTCGCGGCGTCCTAGGTCGCGCGCGTGGACGGTCTGGACGCGCGCAGACGCGGGGAACCCGTACGCGGCGGTGCCGTGCCATTTGGTCGCCGGTGGCGCCGCCGGCGAGGGAAAAGGCGGCGGCGGACAGTGAGGTACGGCGGCGATGATTCCGCCGCGAGCGCGGCGCCCCGGCAAGCGGCGCTCAGCGAGGAGGGTGAGGCGGCGACGGCGCACTTCGGCGTGAGCTTCGATCCGTGCGGGGAGGGTCGCAGAGGCGGGGCGGCGCGTCGGCGGCGGCGGCGGAGCTCCGGCTCGCGCGGTGGAAGGGGAGTTGTGCGGATGTTTTGCACGGAGGTCCCTGAGGTTTACGCAATTTGCGAATAGGTCCATTTCTTCGTGGAAGTGTGGACTGCGGAGCAAGATGTGGATTAGTGAGGGGCTTTTTCAAAAAACCGTCACGGAGGCGTCGTGCGAGCCGCTGGATGAAGATCGGACGGTCCAGATCGGGCGCTGCGGTACTGTAGATTTCCTACAGTAACACTGTAGCTAAGCTACAGTACGTGGAGCGCCGAGGGAGCGCCATTTCCTTGGTCTTTCATATAGGTAGTATATAGTAGTATTAGTGATGATTAGTGATCTGTAGGATGTACTACAGTCTCATGAACTGGAACGAAATAGCTGAACCAGACCGCGTCAATGCTCTTTTCATAGTAGAAAATTAGTCTCATGCCGCTAGCTGATAAACGTCATCACATGTTTAAATAGTAATCCAGTGATCTAAAAAAAAGAGAAATCCAGGCCAAACTGTGTACAAGAAAAGAAAAAAAATCCTTTTTGGAATTTTGAAAATCCGTGTACGAGGAAATGAACCATCCTGAAGCACCAAACAATGGAAGCCCAGGTGAAACATACAAAGCCCACAAAAAACGGCCGAATGAACAAGGAAAAAAAACAGTCAGCTGAATGAACAACAAAAGCTTCACGCGTGCCAAGTCGCTTGCTTCGTGAATTTGTGCAGCTTCGTGTTGGGCTCCGGCCTAAGTGCGCGGTTGACTCGTGGTGCCACTTCCAGTATTCTGTGGGCTATCCAGTAGCCCATGTCTTGTTTTCTTTTACAACATGACCAAGTGTTCGCTTGCTCTTCTTCTAAGAAACAAACAAATATTAGGTTAGTTTGCAGTTGGCATGCGGGGACAAAACAGCTCAGAAAATTTTAGTTGTTGTCACACATCTGCGAAAAACACTGCTTGACCCCGAGCTCAAGCCCTGCTCAAGTCCTCCCAGCTTTTTAAAAAAATCAAAAAGTTTATTTCTTCATCTCAGAAAATTCTAGGAAAAAAAATCATACAAGTACATATACATGTCTACTATGTAGACCCAATTTTGCAGAGAAATACCTTTTCGTAGGTGATCTGCACAAAAAAGACAAATATATCAAGCAAAATGAGTCCCTTTTCACCCTTTTCAGATCATGATTTTTGTATAGCCTACAATACAACATACTATTGAGCGAAACATGCAGATATGTGGATAACATGTGCATGTATCCACGTTTTTTTTTTTTTGAGGTGGGAATTTTTGAAACTTCGAAATATCATGTTCGAATTTATTTTATAAAAGAGGAGCACCGAAGCTCGAAAGCCAAAAGTCCTGGGTCTAGACATTTGTTCCTACTCTCTTTGTTTTTTGCAATTTGAAACGCGGCTTTCCCTCTCTTTTTTTACCAACAAATAAAGTCTGTTACATCTCCGTTAGCAAGGCATGTTTGACATTATTTATAAAGCGTGACGAAATCGTGTTTATTTCAAGAGAGATCTGCTTGCAACAAAATACTCCTACTACCGTCGACATCCCTACACAAATCTGCGAAATCGTACGGTTGGGTGGTAAACGCAGAGATGGATCGAGACTGTTTCTGAAGCTGCGCACGTTGGTAAATCCTGTTAATGCCAGAAAGCCTTTTCCATTGCGGAAGCACGAACACGTACGGCGGGACTGTGGCGGGACTGTACGACTAGTCACAATGGGGAGTATCATATAGTAGTATCATGCACATGATACTAGTCTATCTTACTACCTTTGTGTGGTATCATATAATACTGCATTTATTAGGTTGTAGACTCATATTGCATTGGAATCCGTTATGTTACGGTATCTACTTATGATATCACTATCACCTCTCTACTCATTAATTGCAGTGTCATGTCATCTTTTTGCCAACATGGCATGTATATGATACTACTTATGATACCCCATTGTGACTAGTCTACGAGCCAGGCGTCGTCTTACGAGTGTAGCGGCCGTGGCGTGGCGTGCGCGATCGAGGGCCGGAGCCCGTGTGTCGGCCGGCCAATCGCGGCCTACTAGTAAACGTTGTGGGTGGCGCCACCGGCGGACTGGACGGCGGCGGGCGGGGACGGGATGGTCGGAAGCGGATCCGTGCACGTACGCCCACGCATTAACTGGGAGGCGCCCGTCCCTGTGACTCTGTGAGTGAGCGCCACCAACCGGCCTTCAATTCCGGGCGTGCGTGGCCTACATGGAGTACGTAACGTACCGCGCGCCATTGCGTCCTATCCCTCTCCGTATCGACAGGAGGACGACGTCTCGTCTCGAGCGCACGGTCGGTCGGCAACTCGGTGGCTTCTGCTCGCGACGCAGTCTCGCGTGTCACGGTGTCAGTGCCCATTTTGTAGGCAGGCTCTGTTGCCAACACGGAGGCGAGCCTTTTTTTTTGCGAAACACAGTACAACGCAAGCGCTCATAAACACGCGCACACACTCACCCCTATGAACGCACGCACGCACACCCTACCCCTATGAGCACCTCCGAGAGACTGAGCCGGCGGGTCGAGTCTTGAGATTGACGAAGTCACCACGGGCGCCTCGCTGTCGACGGGAACGTCGCCTCCCACTGAAGAATATTCCGCCTTAAATGAGAAACACCAGCGTCAAACCTGGGGTTTGAACTCTGGTGGGCTGGGGGTACAACCACCCACCTAACCATCTTGCCACAGGCAAGTTCTCCACGGAGGCGAGCCTGCTTCTTCCTTCCGTAGCTTCTTCCTTCGTCGAGCCGCCCCAAGTGTCCACTCCGGCACCGAGCGTGGTTCGGTCCGGTACGTACGTGTGCCTGCTTCTTACTTCCGTAGCTCTAGTATCATCCATAACCTGTTTGCTACTCTAGTATTGTAGTCGTAGTAGTAGTACTAGAAGAGTAAGGCGCGCGTTGCCGCGCTCAATTTATATTGGAGTATAACATGTCTTTTGTACTCAATACGTGTGAATAACTTTATTATCTATAAGAGATTTTTTTACTTTTTATCATCTTTGTTCTTTAGCAATGTATTTTTTGCTATCACAGACCAAATTCATTTCACACAAAACATTAGAGGTAAACAAAATAATTAGAGTATAAAGAGAGATGTCTTGATACTTTGAGATCACAAAATCATGACGCCATGAGATTATCATTCTGTCACCGGTATTAAAAAATGCGCGCACATGCGCACACACACATGCAACTATATTATACATGAAAATGTCGCTTAATACTATTACAAAAACTGTTTTGTACCAAAAATATTCAGAAAACAACTATTACTATGAGAAATTCTAAAGTCATTCTAAAAAGTTAGAAGATGCTACTGCCAGACTGTAAAGATAATTGTTTTGATGGACCACTCCCAAGCTGTGAGAAAAAAAAAAGGAACTGCATGGTATTTCCTTGAGAACGCTCTTTAAGAAAACCATAATAGAATGCGAATTATCAAAACCGTTAAGAAATAGTGGACTTGTGTCCGAAAATAATAAATTGAGATTTGAGAATGAGCAGAACCTTGTAGAAGTCATCGTTGCTGCAACGCTTGTTTTCTCGCACACGTTGTTATGGGAAAACCCTAGATCTATGTCTCCCATTTCGGACGATGGTGGTACGCGGCGCTAGGAGAGAGAAATGTGTCAAGACGCATGTCGACAACAACAAGTCTCAGAGGCGTGGCACAACAGGGTTTCGGCGGCGAACCTATGTTGGTGGACGTGCGCAGGACGGTGGCGCTATCTCACTTCGTGGCTGTGTCGATGGTGGGCCTGGAAAGGTCAATGTGTTGATCTCTCCCGGAAATAGGTAGGCGAAAGAGGGGGTGGTGACTTATAGAGCTTACACACACTATGCATACTAAGAGGTTATTGGACCGATTTATGTTCCCGACTCGCCATTGGTCAGTTTCCTGAGTCCACGGTTTAGATGGCGTGCGTTGGTGTGAGGTTAGGGTACTTGGAAGCGATCAGGACCATCCTAATATCATTTTTAAGTGTCGTGAAAGATATCGTCAGTAAGATGGCTTTGATCGACTCATGTATTTGTTTTGTCTCACTTCGTTGAATAATATACTAAAAAAATTGTAGGCCCATTTGTATGCCCAACAAATTTATATCATGAACATGACATATATCTAATATTCTCAGCGCGAAAGGATGGTAAACAACATGGTGGGTGTACGCTAGAGTACTCCATGCTAAAAAAAAACTTTATGTGCAACCCGCCAAACAACTGCCAAAGACAGTGACCGATACCAGGAAGGAAAGAGTTTTTTCACAACCTGAAATGTGGGCACAAGCACCGAGAGCTATCTATTTTTAGGGTTTTTTTAACAACCTAAAAGGTGGGGAATTTTATTATTTTTCCGCTGTTTACTTCGGGCTTTGATTATTTGCCCTCTTTTATATTAAATCTTATTTTTCACCCCAATTTTTTTGGACTTTGATCATTTGCCTTCTGAATTTTTAAATCCTTTTAATATCATCTCATCACGTGAGGCGACATCCGAGACGATAAAAGCCCCGAGGAGTTGCTGAAAGGACAAGGATGTCGCCTAGAGGGGGGGGGGTGAATAGGCGATTAAAACTTTTCCGGTTTAGGCTTGCTAATTGCGGAATAAACTAGGTGTTTAAATTAACAAGCCAACAACCTAAATAAACTAGGCTCACCTATGTGCACCAACAACTTATGCTAAGCAAGACAAGCAACAAGGTGATAGCAATATAGAATACTTCAAGCACGAAGGCTATCACAATGTAAAGTGCATAAGTAAAAAGCTCGGGTATAGAAATAACCGAAGCACGCGGAGACGAGGATGTATTCCCGAGTTCCTCCTTGAAAGGGAGTACGTCTCGTTGGAGAGGTGTGAGGCACCACAAAGGTCGATCTCAACGCCACAAAGGCTCACCCTCTTCTCCGATGAACCGCACCACAAAGGTTTGGTTCACCTTCCACTATCGGTATTCCTTCGAGGCGGAATCCGGAGCCTTTCAACAACAATCCGAGGCACAACCCACAAAGGGATTGGGGCTCCCGAACGGCTCTCAACAACAATTCGAGGCACAACCCACAATGGATTGGGGGCTCCCGAACGGCTTCAAGTGACCACACAAGGGTCCAACCACCACAAAGGCGTCTAGGGTCCAAGGACCCAAGAGTAACAAGTTCACACGCTTTCAACTTCCACGAATCTTCGTGGAGAGCACACCGATGCACCAAATGCAAAAGGCAAGAGCACAAGTGCTCAAATCCTTCACTCTCAAATTCCAACAAAGCAACAAATGCTTATGGGGGAATAAGAGAGGAAGAACAAAGAGGAGAACCACACAAGAACTCCAAGAACTAGATCCACTAGGTTCCCCTCACTTAGAGGAGATATTGATTGGTGGAAATGTAGATCTAGGTCTTCTCCTTCAATCCTCCAAAGATCAAAGAGTTTGGGTGGAGGGATTGGGAGATATCAAAGAAATGAGCTTGCAACAATGGAGGAGAGAGAAATCTGGGCGAGCTACTTGGCTGGAGGAAGGTGGAGGGGTATTTATACCCCTCCAGAAATTCTAGCCGTTGCCTTCAAAACCACACAGTTTTCACTTAGGCCGGAAGTTCCGGTTGGGCCGGAACTTCCGGTTGAGGCCGGAACTTCCGCCCAAGAACTTCCGGACCCCCAGAAAAGCGACTAAAAAACGGTACTGCACTCGGCCGGAACTTTGGCCGGAAATTTGCCCGGAACTTCCGGATGGCCGGAATTTCCGGCCAAACCGGAACTTCCGCCCCTCAGAAAACTGCACACGAAAACGACGATATCTTGATCATCCGGACTCCGTTTTCGATGTTCTCGGGCTCATTGGAATCGCAACGAAGAGCTTTACAAGATCATGCAGAGAAACATCATAGTCCAACAATGGAAGATAAAGCCAAATGGAGAAAGGTAAAACCTCTCTAAAAAGGAATGATCGGCAAACCTCCAAAACCGAAAACGCAACAAGTTTTCCATACGAAATTCGTTTTCGATGAACTTGGGGTTGTCGTGAAGATCACAACAAGCACCGAAAGCCAACAAGGAGAAAACCAAATAAGAACCAAGAAAGATGAATGCCAAGTATGCAAAGATTTGAGCTCTCCACAAAGATGCGATCAAGTTACTCACTTGAGAGCCCCTCTTGATAGTACGCCGTCTATCCTAAAACCCGGTCTCCCACTAACAACATGAGACCGGTAAAATAGAAAACCTATCAAGATCATACCTTTGCCTTGCGCATTCCACTTGAGCTCGATGATGACGATCTTGACTCTCTCAAGTTGGAACACCTTTCTTGATTGTGCTTGCTAGCACATGCTTGATGAAGACTTCTCCAAATGCTCCCCCATACTCCATTATGGGAGGGCCTCGCTAAGCTCCGTCTTCATGTCTCCTTTGCAAGCTTCAATCAAATGATATCTTTCGAGTTGGATCATATTGAGCTTGCACTTCATCTTCTCTACACATGACCATTCTTCATATAAACCGTTAAATAGAGCATTGGTCATCATGAAATCTTCTAGAGTCCAACACATGAACTCCAATCTTTACCTATGGACAAGATCTACAAGTGTATCTCAATGCAAACATTAGTCCATAAGGATTGTCATTAATTACCAAAACCACGCATGGGGCAACACATGCACTTTCAGTTGCTCGTCCTACCGTCGCTTTGCTGCTCCCTCTCTGAAACATGCGTTATTCCATGTCCAGCGATATTTCCTTGCTCTCCCACTCAACCTCGGGTCTCTCTCCGAACGCCACCGCTTTGACCTGTACCCCCGAACCCCTTCTAGCAGTCTCGAACTACGAACGCTTCCGGCAGCCTCCAACTCCAACTAGGCCGTCTGATGGCGTGTTAACGGTAGAGTCTTTTATTACTTCCCAGCAACAGCACCAGAAGATCTGCTTGTTGACCGTGACAACACACGTTCGTTGGGAGACCCCAAGAGGAAGGTATGATGTAGTGCAGCAGCAGCATCTACTAGCAACGGAGAGCATGCAAGATCATAAACAACATAAATAGATAGATTGTAAACAACTTGCTCATAGTGTCAATATTCATCGGATCTCAGCAAACACAACATGTAGCATTACAATAAGATGATCTTGATCATGTTAGGCAGCTCACAAAATCTAAACATGGAGGTACAAGGTGGAGAGACAACCATCTAGTTACTGCTACGGACCCGTAGTTCAAGGATGAACTACTCACGCATCACTCCGGAGGCAGGCATGGCGGTGTAGAGGCCTCCGGTGAGGATCTCCCCTCCGGCAGGGTGCCGGGAAGAGCTTCAGAACCCTCCCAATCTTGGGTTGACGACGGCGGCGGCGACGGAACTTTTCGTGGAATATGATCGTTGTTTTTAGGGTTTTGGGACATCGGGAATATATAGGCGAAAGGGCGGCGTCGGAGGGCACCCGAGGTGGCCACGCCAGGGCTGGGCGCGGGCCCACCCCTGCCGCGCCCTAGGGTGGCGTGGCTGCCTCGTGGCCCCACTCTGTCTCCCCTTCTGGCTTCTGGAGTCTTCCGATGAGATATTTGCACACGTTGATTTTCGTCCAATTCCGAGAATATTTTGCGACTAGCTTTTCTGAAAGAGAAAAACAGCAGAAAACAGGAACTGACACTTTGGCATCTTGTTAATAGGTTAGTCCCAGAAAATGCATAAAAATGCTATGAAGTGTAAATAAAACATGTAGCAATTGGTATAATAACAGCATGGAACATCAAAAATTATAGATACGTTTGAGACATATCACCGTCCTCTCCCTGGAAGTTTCCGGCTCCCTCCCTTGGCATTGCTGCCGTAAGCGGCGGGGGCTGCCCGGGTGCAGCCATGCAAGAGACTCGAGGGCGGTGTCGGAGTTTCCCAAGCACAGGGCCTAGATGTGTTTGTCGGTGGCTCGGGCAACGGTTGGACGCCTAACACCGAGACGTTCACGGTTGCCATCGGGAGAATCGAGCAACGACAAAGGACGAGGTCAGTGGGGTGGGGTGAGAGCATCGTGGGGGAACAGCGCGGCTACCGCAAGCTCTCCATATATGTGTCGGGAGAAACGAGCGTTACTGGTTAGGCTCGATCGAAGAAAACAACCAAAAGTGTAATTTCTTCATTGACAAAGTTATCAAATTTCAAAAAAAAATGGGACAAAACTTAAATTAGAGGACAAATAATCGAAGTCCAAAGCAAAAGAGGCAAAAAGTAAAATTCCGGTGGGGCCAAAATGAAGAAGAGCTCTCCAATCCTAGGGAGCTACACTAGCGAGCGAGCGGGCGATCAAGCCTTGGTTGAGTGGAGTATAATACTACCAGTGCGTGTGTTCATGCGCGGATCGAGCTGCCGATCGATTAGTGTAACAAACAATCGGATCCGTACGTGCGTCGTGCGGAAATATAGTAGTGGCGTTTGTGGATGCGCCTGCCCGTGATCATAATAGTCAACCCCAAACACACTACGTACGCGTGTAAAATCTTTTGTACTACTGTAATAAACTCCAACTACTCCTAGTCACTCCGTTCAGGTTCAGTATACGACCAACTGAATCAACACTCAGTTTCGCTCTCCGACGTCGATGTGCCGTTACTAATCACCTCGTTCTGCAGTAAATTAAGCATAACTAGAAAAGAAACAAGAAAAGAAAACAGCAATTTTCTACTAGAACGCCTGTTGTCAACTTTACATCTATAGGATTGCACATTAGGCCAGCAGCATCCGTGTCACCCTCTGCAGAAAGACGCCAGAACCTACGTGTCGCATAAAGCACGGCAGCACCGTTGAGTAATTCTGAACGTGCCAGTTTTGTCACGAGCATACATACGCGTCTCCGCCAGCTTCGTTTTCTTCTCTGCATGGCATATCTATGAGTGATCTCCCACTAACGTGCTGCTGCTCCTGTCGTACACGGCGTTATCCTACTTTTTGTGTGCAAACACACACACATTTCGGCGCTCGCTTTTCTGGGCGGTGATATGGGTCGCACTACCTAGCGACGGAGGGATGAGTTGTAGTCAACGCACATTTCGTCTGGAGGTGCTTGGAAGCCCAACAGCTGGCACCTCCATCTGTTTCCGTCAACGTTATAGTTGAGAGTACTGCTGCTGGTAGTGTCACTTAACAATTTTTTGGATTTCAAAACGCGGACGGATTAAACGAGTTTGGGTTCAGGTGGAGCGGATTAAACGAGTTTGTCTAAAACTTTAGTTTTTCTGCCGTATTGTAAACTTCAGTCTGGACCACTATTTTTCAAAACAGAAACACAACGACTCGCTTCCTTCAGCGCGTAAAACGAATCTGATTCATCCTGGCGCTGTAATCTACCTGCTCGCGCCGACGGCCGCGCGCCAAACTCGACGGAGCGCCCGATGCTATTTTTTTTTTAGAAAAGGGAATTTTATTAATCCCAGCCTCTGTATCGAGTGATGCACACAGCCGCGAGCGCCCGATGCTATGACTGCAGAGTTACAACGCATGACTTGTCGTGAGCGCTTGAAGAAGTGTTTGACGTAAGAGATCAGGTTGATCAGAATCATTATTTATTGGAGAGTTTATAAGTTGCAGCTAAAGCAATCGGCTCGTGAAATACTCACGCACAATCATATGCATGCAAGAGCCATGCAGGCATCTGTTGGTTAGAAGTAAGGATGCAAAAACCAGACCGTTTGTCTCACATTTTCTCTATTTTATACTAATTTAGTATAAAATTTTGTACTAGATTAGTACCAAATGGAGGAAAAATGGGACAAGCGGGACCCTTTTTCATCCTAGTTAAAAGGGATCATGCATGCACACAGTACCACTCTGTCAAAGACCAGTAAAACAATACTTACCAAACGCCTATAGTTTTTGCTAAAAATAGAGAAATACTTCGGTATCAGCAAACTGCAGTATTCATTCGCCTGGAACTCAAATACTTTAGTTTTGGGATACTTTGGTTTTAAAAAAACTTTACTGTCAAACTAGGTCTACATTTTGCTTGAGGAGATTCCATATATACCATCCATAATTTGTTTATATCACCGTATGCTAAATATCACTTAAAACCTTACACTTCAAATATACAACTGAATTATGCACTGGGTGCAGATCTGTCACTTCCGTTAGCTGACCATTAGATAACCGTCAAGTGACTATTGAGAGGATGATTTTTCCCTTATTAGCCCTAATACGTGGTGATTTTTCAAATGCTGTGAAATTTTTGGAACACATTTATTCTAGAAATTCAGAATATATTGTATTGGCATGCTTGAATTTTGTATGATATTGTAGTATCAAAATTACAAAAACGTATATAACAACTTTGGATGCAAGTAACCGTTTCTTCTTATATAGCACAAAATCTCAATTGTCATAATAAATCATTAGTAGTAGATATAACAAAACTGAATATAATTTAGCAGTCATCACTACATCAGTAAGATAGTAAGTATTGATTTTTGTTGTTGCTATGGGTTGAATCTTCCAAATGGTTAACACATGGCGAACTAGCTAAAGTGGCAAAATGTACCCAATGCAAATGGATAATTTGAGCGGGAATACATAGAAAAGTTTAAAACTAGGTAACAGAAAATTTTGGACCTCGCGAAAGTTCTTTCGGATTACGATCTACCAATATGCAGCCGATTTTGACCTTTAAATATGAGTTGTAATTAGTTTGAATCAGCCCCTAGATTTTCAAATTACAAATATTTGAGCACCTCATGATTTTACCCGAATTCTAGAAAATTCTTCATAATTTCAAAATTTGAAGGTAAATTCTTATGTGATTGGAAACACTTTTAGCCGTTTCATTATAGGTACCTGCTAAGCACGAAAATGCAAAAAAAAGGAGGTATCAATCACAAAGGTAGATCTGGGGGAGGTATCAAATTTTGGTCAGTAGGTATCTAGTATATATAAAAATTCAAAAGAATTTCATCAGGCCTGTAAGTTCAGAATTCTGCACTGTTCCAAATATACCATTGAATTTAACACTGGGTTCGAATCTATCAGTTGTGAGATAAACATCAAGTGGTTATTGAGAGGATGATTTTGCTCTTAGCCCTAATCTCAATGGGTTCATTAATATTGTGTTGGCATGATTATGCCATAAAATTTTGCTATATTGTAGTATCCAAATTGCAAAAACTTATATAATATAGCTTTCGATGGAATTAAATAGAATGTCAACAACATTGCTCTTATTTGGCATAGAAACTCATTTTTGAAAATAAACCATTAGCAGATATTTTCAACTTGAACAACATTTAACAGTCATCACTACATCAGTAAGATGGTCAATCTTGAAAAAGTGATTGTTTTGAATCTGCTACATGGTCAACTAGCAAAAGTAACAGTACGTACCCAATGCTAATGGACAAATTCGAGTGGGCACACGCAACAAGGTTTAAATTTCGGACCTCGCTGAAATTCCAAAATTTATTTTGTATTTTGATCTACCAATATTAATTTTGACCAAATTTAAGTTTTATTCGAGTTGAGTTTGAATCTGCACTAGATTTCGCGTTACAAATATTTTGGTACCCACTGAAATTAGTGAAGTTCTAGAAATTTCTTTAAATTTCACTCCAAGTTTGAACGAATAATTTCTCACTGGTATATATATAAAAATATCCCCTCAATTTCTTCGGAGCGATAAGTTGAGAATTGACAGCTGCGTTCCAATTAAACGGTAGAACAACTCAACAAAAGGATGTGAAACTAGTCAAAGTCTCGCGCTGAACTCGATCTAGCTCGTTATTACTTATTAGGAGTAGTCATCACTACCTCGGGTTTGCTGGTCTGCGTGTGAGCTACTTGAAGGCGGTCGGGCTGTTGGTAGGTTTCCCACGAAGTAGGACGAAGCTACGCTGGGTCGCATTTGCGTGGCATGTACCGAAGCTCAGCTGTGCCATGCTGCACTGCACGTGACCGGCCACTCGTTTTCAACCGATCATCTGACGACCCGTGTCTTTTCACCCACGTCTCATACAGCTACTTGTACGGTACACACGATGTTGCGTGATTGCTCTCCGAGAAATTTCCATGCCCATGCTGCCCACTGTACACCACCTAACACAATATACTTCCCCTAACTTTTTTCCTGCAACATGCAAATTACTCATCTTTTTTTGCGAAACACAGTACAACACAGACGCTCACAAACGTACAGGCACACACACTTACTCGTTAATTACTGTAAATTGCTAATATAACTGATCACACACTTAAGTTCGACACTAAAAAAACTCCATATCCTGAAGGTGTACCTATAAACAGTAATACGCGCATATGCAACCTGTGCAGCACGAAGTGTCACCATCTCGGCTTGCAACCTAACCTAACTTCCACCGGATAACCATATCCATCCAAATCACGACATGGACCGACCGGATGCGTGCCCATCTCTGGCCTAGCATCACTTCTACTTGGAGGTAGGGAGGAACGGGTCAGACGAAACAAACTCCGGCAAAATATATCCGGTGACGGATTTCCGGAAGTCGTTCCACGCGCCGCGTGCCGTCCAGTCCTCTCCTGTCGTGGCAACGCAGGCGATCGAGGGTGGAAATGGAAACGAGAGCAGGGGTGACCCCACCTGATTACTTGGACTTTTTTGGTCCGAACGTAGAATTGGTTCGAGATTCTACCTTGCTTTGCTTGGATCAGGACTGGAGTACGTCGCCAGCTAGCTGAACCAGTAGTATCTCTCTGCGACGGAACTGATCCTTTGCAAGGATACTCAGGGCAAGTACTCCTACGTCGAATTGAGTTACTCTAAACACAATCGTGCCTGAATTACTGGGAAATTCCGAACTGGGAGTGGTCATCGGAATTTCATGCTACAGTTCACTTTATTTTGGGTGCGTGCTGGCGCTGGCGCTGCCATGCGGGCCCGGGTCCTCAGGGAAAGAGATAGGCCATCCAGCAAAGGCGACTACTGTTGGCTTGCGATGCGTGCGTGGGAATGTGCGCAGTAACTACTACAGTCAGCAGCAACCAGCAGCTCCAGCAGGACGTGCAAGCGAGAGGGACAACGTCACAAGCAAGCTCTACTCTTTTCTTAAAAAAAGAAGATAAACTACTGTATTTCTCAGGCGCTTTCCATTCCATCCTCTTCCTTCTCGTCACACGGAACCCGAAGCCCCTCACTGACTGACACCCTGGCCCACCACAACCCCACATCTCAAACTCCCATTCCGCTCCTCATCCTCCTACCTTGCGTCCTACGCCTCGCGCGCCTGCCCGAACCACCCCGCGTCGCCCTGCCACTGAAACCCGGGCCCACCGGGGCCACTCCCGTCATTTCCGCGGCGGCGACTCTGTGCTGCTCCGCGGAAGAAAGAGAGGCTTGCTTTGCTTCACTCCCCCTGCCCTTGGTCGGGGCGCGTCCACCTCACCCTCGTCGCCATGCGTCCCACTGACATGTGGGCCGTGCGATACATGGGTCCCAGTTGTCGGTGGGTGTGGCCGTTGGGTAGGTGCTGCGATGTGGCGGTGCGGGAGGGGCTCCGTAGCTCTGGACTCGTAGGCGTGGTGTGTGTCGTGTGCGTAGGGGGTGGGGGATTATTTTAGTCCAAGGTTTTATTCCGCCATTTAAAAGCCCCGGCCACCACGCCCGCCGTGGCCTCGCCTCGCAGTCCCTCCACGCCCCCATTTTTCCCATTCCTTTCCCTTGTCTCTGCTCCCACCCACATCTCCACCTCCACCTCCACCTTCCCTCTCCTCCCTCTCCACAGCTGCTCCTCCAGTGCTTCCTTCACAAGAAACCTAGCTGAGGTGTGACGCCGGCCATCCGATGGCCGCCGCAGCTGTCGACGACGCGGTCGCCGCCGACATCATCTGCTCCCTGCGCGGGGCCGACCTGGCCGGGTGGACGCCGCCGTGGGGAAACCACGCGACGGAGACGGAGGCGCCGTCGGCGGCGGTGTCAGCAGGGGGTGAGCTGTCCTGGCCGGCCCTGGCGCGGGGGAAGCGGTCGCGCCGCCACCGCTCGCCCTCCGCGTCCGCGGCCACAGTTAAGCGGAGGTTTTCCGCCGGCCGGTCCAGCCCGCCCTCGCCGCTCGACTACAGCGCCGGCTCCGGCTCCCTGCGATCCGGCGCGTCCACCAGCGGCGGCGAGGACGGCGCCTCAGGCTCGCCCTGGCACCGCCGCGCCGCCACCGCGCCGACGACCACCAAGGTTCGTTCCTGCGTTTATTACATCCATCCGCACGTCTGGCCGCCACCGCCGCCCCCCTGGTTGCGCTTGCTTTGGGTTCTTCTCCTTCCCCCACCACCAGTGTCTCTCTCGCCTATCTCCGTGCTTTGCTTTTTTCTCGCCTTCTTTTTCGCCCTTTTCCGATTTCGTTTTATCTTCCCTTGGACGAAACTACCCCTAGTGGTCAGCAGGAGCAGCGAAGATCCCTTCCCTTCACCATGATTTCCGCACCGCCTACTTTTCTTCTTTCCACCTTCCCCGTCTCATCTTCCCATCATTCATATTTTAATCTTTTTCTTCTTGGCGCGGCCGCCATGTTTCTTCTGCTTCGGTTGGAGATCCGCATTGGTTCGTCACCATTTCGGTCTCTTTCTCCTACGTCGGAACTTAGAATTACCAGGAGAAGAAAGGAAGAATCCATGCCGGTTCAAGTATCTTTTTCTCGGTATTGCGTCTGGATTTCTTTATGGTGCTCGTAGTTGACTCCTGGTGAGTGGGGAGAGGGTAGTTCGGGCAACTCGCGGCGCAGGCGGTGGGTGCGGCCGGAGCCCCGCCGATTCAATTCCGCATATCTTCCAGCCACGCGACATGCCCCAACTTCTCTTGGTTTCCCGAGCTACCCCTTGGTCGCGGAGCATTAAAGCCATGGCGCTGCGTGTTGTTCTCGTGGGGGTAGCGTGGTCATTTTCGCTGCTTCTTTATCCCCCGGCGCAATTGCTCGTGTGGTGGGAGCCTGCAGGGTGTGTGACGTCGTCCCCACCTCTGGTGTTGAGTGTACGCAGAGTCAAAAGCGCTAAGTTAAAACTCGGGATCCAAGTGGGTGGCATCGCGGTGTCCTGGCCGGACGGCGTGTGGATGCCGGAGCCGACCACTGCCGCCGCCGCGGTGCGCCGCCGCGCGCGCGACGAGGGTGAAGCAAGATTTTTTTTTGCCTTTTGCGGGAGCTGGGGCCCGGCGTGGCAGCAGTGTCCTTCCTGGACGGACGCCGATTGCCGAATGGGGACGGGGCTTTCTGTTATGGCGTTGCGTCCGGGTGGTGGTTAGGCCGGCGGATGCGCTGCCTGCCTAACCAAAAATGGGCCATGTGGATATAGTACTCCACCGCATCCGTCGATACCGACGGAGACGAAAAACCGTACAGTATTAAAATCTTTGCGGCGGCGATGGTTCGTCACCCCCCCCCCCCCCCCCCCCGTCGTCGTGCTGCTGCGTGATTGGCGAACGGGGTATTTCCTAGCCGGGAGTCTCATCAGGGACGGAGAAAGCCATGGGAGCGATATCTTCACACCATCTTAGCAGAATTTTATTTTGGCGTATCCTGATTCTTCCTTGGCATTGCGTTTAAGTTTTAAATCTCTCTGTGTGTCTCTCTCTCCCCGTGATGATCCGTGTCCGTGATGCGTTTGGGGGCCAGAGCCCAGAGCTAGCTGCATGCCTGTTCATAGTGGAGTGTGGATTTGTTGGATATATGCGTTGCTCTATCATTGATTGGTACGATTGCTTACAAATTACAATTTGCGTGTGCTTGCTGCAGGTGGGCTCCATCGGACGGCCACAGTTGACCTTCCAGGCCCCGCCCTCGCGGCCCACCGGCCAGAGGCAACGGAAGAAGATGGTGAGCTCCTTCAAAACTCAATTACCAATTTCATACTAGTAGTACTACAAGTGGAGTGGTGTACTGTTGGGGTGGAAAAGTATGACGACCATGTACACGCGCTTTGTTTACCGGTCTCGTTCGGCGAAAAGATCGAGTCTTTGCCATGGTGGCGAGCCAGCGCCACGGCGGTCACAGGGAGGAAAAGGGCTGTCGTAGTGGTGGTTGAACTACATCCGTAGTGCTGTCTAGCTTAGAATAAAGCATCCCAACCACATCTCGGCCTGCCGTTCGAAAGGGTGTGATGAGGGCAGAGTAAAAAGAAAGGGGAATCTTAGGACCAAAGCCACAAAAGCTGTACCAGCCAAAAAGATCCGCTTCATCACCAAGATAGCCTGCCCTGTGACCAAAATACTTCTTTTTTTCATGCCTCTTCGTGGCTTATTACTCCATCCGATTCGTATTAATGTTTGGTTATTGCTACGATATGCAGAGGCTGCCGGAGGTCCAGCAGCTGGTGCGGTCGCTCGCGGTGGAGAACGAGAGCCTTCTCGAGGTGAGACATGGTCTTCATTCTTCAATTTTCTACCTTCCAGCGAGTGTCTTGCATTGCCAGCAAGTCAATTTACTAACTGGCGTTGGAATTTTTTTTGAACGTGTGCAGGAGACGCGGGCTTTGCAGAGAGCTTGCTCCGCTCTGACAAAGGAAAATGACAAGCTTGAGGTAAATATTTATCTGCTTGTCCTGTTCTTCTTTTCTGTCCTGAATTGGTATGTGGGCTACGGAATGGTATCTATCCGGGCAGAATGGCTTATGACAAAGCTATCCTGTTTGTTCTAGCTTAAAGCATAAGCCAGGGGTTTTATATTGTTAGCAAGGGAATTTTCTAAGCCTTCAAAGCTGGTGGTCCATATGCTTCTTTCTATCTTCTTTGTTAAGCGCTTTAATTTGTAGGCTACCCGCGCATATGATGCTATATGGTGTACAGGGTGTTCGGCCGGTTGCTTCTGTCATTTGCCATTTCCTATCAGAATTGGATGACATGTCTGATGGGATTTTAAAATCGTTGGATGTAGTCTGTGTCGATTTCCCTATTCTCTGATGAAATCCTCTTGGACTAGACTGTCGGCAGTGAGCTGGTCAGTTAAAAAATGCATATCAGCTAACTGTAGTGACTCGTTAGAAGCACGGTATACTGAAGAATATACAAGCGGGTTGAATACTCCAGATTTTTGTTTCTTGTGCTTTTGCAACAAGTGACAAGAACACTTAGGGAGACCAGGGTCAAGATTCTGATTTCAATGTCACTAGAATTTCGTAGTTCCCTTCAAATCAGTGTTCACCATAGCAGTATGGTTCTCATGAGCCACAATGTGTGTCCAGCTGCGTAATGAGATAAGGTGCATCTTCATTCACTCGAAGGATTCCTTCTTAGGCCAAACAATTCCATGTTTTCTTCACTGTTGCTTTGTTTCCCTGTGTTCATGCCTGTTCCTTGTCCTGGCTAGTAGAATTATGTAGCTTATTTGATCCACTTGCGTCCTAATTTGAAGGGTTTTTTTCTCACCACAAGGAACTCACTATTTTCTTATTTGTTTGAAAGAGATTGTGCATGCATGGAAAGAAAAATGCAAAGCTTAGCTAATATTATCTCAATACTCGTAACACAACATGCAAAAATAGTAATTCTTCTAGTTCCAGTTTGAAGCCTTGTCTGTTCTTAACTCCCTGTAACTTATGCATAACATCCCAACTGTATGGCACACCCAAGAAGCCACATATTCTAAAAATGGTAATCATGCAGCTCTCACCTTGTTTTAAATTTTCAACTTAGATACCAGAGCTAACAGCCTGCTCACCTAACACCATTTGTTCTGTTCAACTGTAGTTGATACCAACTCAACAAACTGAGCACCTTCAGTTTAAAGGTATTTAGCCTTGAGAATATGAGGCAGTGCTGGCCCCTCCTTATAATAGGAAAAAATAAGCTATATACCACCAAAAGGTTCCCCACTTTTGATGTATATCATCATGACTTCTCTTGATAAACAAAACTCTTTGGATCTGTTGTGGTGTGCATGCTGATTAAAGCCTAGACAGGGCTCTTGATCTTGACAATATGGTGTGTGGGGTCTCCATCCCCATCCCTAGTACATGAGCCGAATTTCTTAGGTACAGTTGTACCTGGTTTATCTTTTCTGAGTTTAACACATGGAACATTTTGCAATCACAAACTAAATGCTCCACTCTACATCTGAGTCAGCGTGGTTTATCCTTTTGTCAGTCTTGTAGATGAGAAATCATGTGACCAATGAGTTTTTCGTAAAAAGATCGTCAGTGGGCAATGAGTGGTTCCAATTCCGTTGTTTCTGTACTCTCGCGTCGCTTTTGATACTATATATTGCAATAGTTGTTGTGAAAGATGACTGTGGATGATTTGGCCCCTTCCATGTTGATAATTGTGTGAGTGTTTTGATGGGAACAATAGGCACATCTAACAGAACTCTTGGTATCGTGCAGATAAGAATAGAGCAATCCAACTCACAGAATGAAAAGGCATTGAAGGAGCCGAAAGGGAAGCAACCGCTTGATCAGCAGTCCCCACACGACAGCTTCGCGCTACCAGATCTCAATCTTCCAGCACAGGACAACAATGCGGACGGCTCCTCAGTCCATAGTTGAGCGCTCCAGCTTAGCGCGGCTTTGGCTAACCGAATAACAAAGTGTACATAGAGCTAGCAGGCTAGCTAGATGGCGGGCACGGAAGTGTCATTTAAAGGAAAGAATGACACAGATTTTATAAGTTTTCAGTAGAATTTACAGGTTCAGGTGCCACTGTCCTAAACCCAAAGTGACAACTCAGGTTGTAGCTAAAGGAAAATGACTGATTTAGCTCATCTGGTGATTGTTTTACCACCACCTTAGTACCGTTTCTATATTTCATAGAGCTGAGGGAGGTACAGCTCAAACTGATTCACCACTGTAGAGGTTTTAGAAGAAGTTTTATTCATGTTATTTGGTTAAGTGAAATGTTACATGTGCAGATTTGGTTACAGAATGGAGAACTTTTTATCATTTGTTCATCTCTTGCTGATTTTGGCAAATTTGTCTCAAGTATGTGACGTAGGTGAACATTTGTAAATGGTACATGATAGATTGCATGAAATAAATGAAATATCTTTCTTGATATCCATTTTCAGAACTTGATTTCTTTACAGTTCAGGAGTTGGACTGGCACAGATCATAGGATAACTAGGTCAACAGATCATACCGGCATGCCGAATGACTGGTTGCATCACTACCGTCGAAGGATTAGTTCCTGCCGGCGCGTAATTCCATCCACAGTTGGGAACTCGGCAAGTTGAAGGTGTAGTAGATGGAGAGCAGCCGGAGTTAAATGGCTGTCGGCGCCCATGATAGAAACACGCAGCTGCAGCATTAGCAACCGCCGCAAATATGGCGAGGTGTGATATTGTTTGCCACCGCGACCGGGAGCGGCAGCCAGGTGTGCACAACGTCGGCCGGCGTATACATAGATGGCACCAGCCAGGCAGCCACGGCCAGCCTGACCAGGTGACAACTGACAAGTGTACTCCCAGGTCTCTGTCCTCCTCTTACACGGAGGATAATCAGGCGGTCAGCCAGTACAGGTGGAAGCGAGTTGACAGCAAAACTGACAGTGGGGCCCGCCTCTAAGGATGACGTGTTAACGGAGTGACGGCGTAGAGAGACTGGCCATTTCTGGAGCCCACATGTCATCCATATCAAAAAAAAAATCCAATAATGCCATTATATTATTAAACCAAAAACATGTAAGGTCGTCTTCTTCCTCCGAACGAGACCAACAACACCGACGGTAAATGAAGTCACCGGCGGAGCCACGATTTTCAGATTGAGTATGCGGAGTTTAAAAAAGTTGGCCTAGAAGAGTATAATTTTACAATTTCTGTAGAAAAATTGAAATTTCGGAATCATGGTACGGACTACTCTCTCCGTTCCAATTTAATTGACTAACATGGCTAGATACATCCACATATGGTGCATAGCAAGTTAATTAAATTAGAACGGAGGGAGTACAATGGATCGATGGATAACGCGACTAGCACCTGCACTTGTTCTAGGATGCTATCGACAGTTCCTCTCTCTTGGCCTAATTCAAGGGTCTACGACAGCCTAGCAATAAACTTCAAGGCCTTTATGGCCCGATGGCAGCCCAAAGTGACATATTAGCCCATGTGGGGGAGGCTTGACGCTCGAGGGCTGTTCGCTTCCATTTTTCCGAGTTCTACGTGTAAATAGACTGCCATACATTATGTATATGTATATTTGGACATTATATTGAACTATATTTTGCAAAAAAATATTGGGTGTGCATTGCATACCCTTGAATTAGTCTAGCTCCGCCGCTGCCTTCGGCTCGAGCTCCTCTCACTTGGATAAGGGCCGAAGAGTCACCCTGCTTCCTCTCTCTCCTTCCCTCACTTTCTCCCACTCTCATCTCTCTCTGCAAACGTGTCATGTCTCAATGTAAGGACTGTTGGAATATTAGGCATAATTTTCATGATTAATTACAGAATATAAAGCATGATCGCAAGAGCTACTAACATGTTAATCTCGAAAATACTAGATGTATTAATTAACATGAACAGCAGCAAGACATCTACGAACACAGCCATCGGAACGTGACGAACGTACCGAAAAATTGTAGATGAAGTAGTCGTTGGAGCAGCGACGGCAGCAGCTTGAGCGGCGACGGTAGCAGCTTGAAGAAGACGACGTTGGAGACGAGTCGCCCGCGGACCCGGAGATCGTCCAAAAAGTCGAGCCGTGATGAAGAACTTGAAAGCAGTTGCGCGGGGCGCTTCCTAAAAACCTTATTCGCCCTCTCCCGTACAGGATCACAAGGACAAGTGGTTCCGGAGACCTGCTGTCCCGTTCGCCGGTGCACGCCGGCGCACGGGATGGAGTAGTACGGTGGCGGCGCAAGCACGAGATTGGCAAAACCTAGATTGGTTCGGTGTGTGACGGCGCACGCAGTGCACGGCAATATATAGTGCGGTTCGGGAAACCCTAACGGGTACAACGTGGGCCGCCACGTCGCACACGTTCGAGTCGGTTGCAGCAGCCCACGATCCGGGAGCGACCCGAACTGGCTAAGCTACGCGTACGCTAGCGACTCGATTTTCCTGAACAGCAAAAATATAGGCATCGGCTCATTCCCGCAACCCGCGGCGTGTCGTGACGAGACGGACGGAGACGGCGGAGGAGGAGGAGGAGTGCGCGAGAGGAGCCTTCTGTTCTCAACTAGCACACCAAGTGGTACAACACTCCACCTTATAAGGTGGTGTTTGTCTCCTCCAACTAGCAATGTGGGACTAAACTTTAGCACCACTTTGCACCTCCAAAATTCTGCCATGCACATGGGCCAATTTGAGATTTTCAGGAATTGCTTATTGGGCTGCCCAAATGGGCCCAAATTCTAACAATCCCCCACCAGATCTCAAATTCCCATTTAGAGATTTTGCCAAACCTCGTTTCTTGTTTATATACCAGTGTTTCAGCAGAGACTGTTAAGTTGAACTTCCGCCTAGAGCTTCAAGCTACATCTACCAGCAACTTGAACAATGGACGAACCTTGAATTGCAAGTTTGGTGCCAATAGACTTCACTCAAAGTCATAACCAGTACGTGGCTGCCAGTAGCCTACCCCGCGGGTGGAGCATATGCGTCATACTCCCTGGTCTCTTCATGAGCTTACTAGAGATCACCCAAATCTCATAGACTGCGACGTTTAACAGTCGGACTCATATAGGTGTGTTCTTTCAAGGTCGCTCTGTAGGATAGCACCTTTGCTACGAATAGCCAACAGAAACACATTAAGGCATATTGCCAACCTGCCTTACAGAATGTGAGAGTTATGCATCTTCCCACGGAGAGGGTTAAAATAACTCTCCTCTGTTAAACCACTAGCTTGTTCTTCCCAGGTCCTAATTCACGGGATCTCCGATCACATAGGTTGGGTTACCACTATGGTGTAACGCTCACGGGTCTCAACCCCATCTCCCTCGATGCACTATCTATCACATTACGTGATAGTCCCTTCGTAAAGGGATCTGCCAGGTTTTTGTCTGTTTGAATATAACTAACAGTTATTACTCCGGAGTTTCTCATTTTCCTGACAGACTTCAAGCGTTTTGACGTGTCTTGATGACTTCGTTATCCTTAGCACTGTTCACTTTCATGATAACCGTTTGGTTGTCACAGTTCATAAGGATGGCCGGTAATGGTTTCTCAACCACCGGCAAGTCCATCAAGAGCTCACGCAGCCATTCTGCCTCAACAGAAGCTGTATCTAAAGCAGCAAGTTCTGCTTCCATGGTTGACCTCGTCAAAATGGTCTGTTTGCAAGACCTCCATGACACTGCGCCACCTCCAAGAATAAATGCATATCCACTTGTGGCGTAGAGCTCATCAACATCTGAGATCCAGTTCGCATCACAGTATCCCTCAAGCACCGCAGGGTGCCCTGAATAGTGAATCCCATAACTCATTGTACCGTTCAGATAGCGCATGACCCTTTCAAGTGCATGCCAATGATCAATACCCGGGTTAGACATGAACCTGCTCAACTTGCTCACAGCAAAAGAGATATCAGGTCTCGTCGCGCTCGCAAGGTACATGAGTGAACCGATCACTTGAGAATATCTTAATTGATCTCTCGTTTCCTTTTTGTTCTTTCTGAGTGTCACACTGGGATCATAGGGTGTTGGAGAAGGCTTGCTGTCTATATAACCAAAGCGGCTCAAGACCTTCTCAACATAGTGTGATTGCGTTAACGTAATCCCACTCTCATCCCTAATCAACTTAATGTTCAGGATCACATCAGCTTGTCCCAGATCTTTCATATCAAAGCTCTTTGACAGAAAAGACTTGACCTCATTTATCACTATCATGCTTGTACCGAAAATAAGTATGTCATCAACATACAAGCATAATATAACACTATCGCCCCCACCATGGCGATAATAACACACCTGTCAGCCTCATTAATGGCAAAGCCTGCAGACGTAAGAGTGCTGTCAAACTTCTCATGCCATTGCTTAGGTGCTTGCTTCAGCCCATACAAAGATTTTAACAATTTGCACACCTTTCTCTCTTCACCTTTTACACAAACCCATCAGGCTGATCCATATAGATTTCCTCTTCCAACTCTCCGTTAAGGAAAGCTGTCTTTACGTCCATTTGATGAACGATAAGACCATAGGAGGCAGCCAGGGAAAGTAGTACACGAATGGTGGTGAGTCGAGCAACAGGTGAATAGGTGTCAAAGTAATCTTCGCCTCACGCTGGGTGTAGCCCTTGGCTACAAGCCGTGCCTTGTACTTCTCAATAGTACCATCAGGCCTTAGCTTCTTCTTGAACACCCACTTACAACCCACAGGTTTGCAGCCGTAGGGTCGCTCAGATAATTCCCAAGTTCCATTAGAAAGAATCGAGTCCATCTCATTATGGACAGCTTCTTTCCAGTCATCAGCATCAGGAGATGCAAATGCCTCTGCAATGGACGTGGGAGTATTGTCCACAAGGTACACAATGAAATCATCACCAAAGGATTTTTCAGTCCTCTGTCTCTTGCTCCTCTTGGGAGCTGATTCATTGTCATCCTTCTCAAGGACTTCCTCAACATGTGGTTGTTCAGAATGATCAACAGATGTACTAGGTTCAGCAAATATCTCAGAAGAAATTCTAGCAATGCTATGCATATCCTTCATAGGAAACGTGTTCTCAAAAAATGTTGCATCACGAGATTCCAAAATAGTATCAACATGCATATCAGGTATCTCAGATTTAACCACTAAAAATCTATAGCAAATGCTCCGCTGAGCATAACCTAGAAAGACACAATCCACTGTCTTCGGTCCAAGTTTTCGTTTCTTAGGAATTGGAACATTGACTTTCGCCAAACATCCCCAAGTACGAAAATAAGAAAGTGATGGTTTTCTCCCAGACCACTCCTCGTAAGGTGTCTTCTCTTTATCCTTGTTAGGAACTCTATTCAGGACATGACACGAAGTCAACAAAGCCTCCCCCACCATGCCTTAGATAAACCAGCAGTGTCCAACATGGCGTTCACCAAGTCGGTCAGCGTGCGGTTTTTCCTCTCGGCAACCCCGTTTGATTGGGGCGAATAGGGAGGCGTCCTCTCATGAATAATACCATGTTCCTCACAGAATTCATCAAATACGTTGGAGAAATACTCGCCACCACGATCTGACCTAAGACGTTTGATCTTTCTCTCTAATTGATTTTCTACTTCAGCTTTATAGATTTTAAAGTAGTCTAAAGCTTCATCTTTAGTGTGCAACAAATATACATAACAGAACCTAGTAGCATCATCGATTAAAGTCATGAAATATCTCTTATCACCTTTTGTCAACACGCCATTCATCTCACATAGATCCGAATGTACGAGTTCTAGTGGTGCCAAGTTTCTCTCCTCGGCTGCCTTGTGAGGCTTTCGAGGTTGCTTAGATTGCACACAGCTATGGCACTTAGAACCTTTGGCAATGGTGAAAGTAGGAATTAAACTCAAACTGGAAAGTCTACTCATTAAACCAAAATTAACATGACATAAACGAGAGTGCCAAACATTAGCATCCGAATCCACACTGCCACAAATATGGTTTACTGACTTATTACAAAAATCCGATAATGAAAAGCGGAACAAGCCTCCGCACTCATACCCTTTACCAATAAATTGTCCAAACTTTGACACAACTACTTTATTGGACTCCAAGACTAATTTAAACCCATCTCTGCATAGAAGGGAGCCGCTAACAAGATTCTTGTTCATAGTAGGGACATGCTGCACGTTCCTCAGCTGCACGATCTTCCCGAAGTAAACTTCAGATCTACCGTGCCAACACCACGAACAGAAGCATGTGATCCATTCCCCATTAAGACGCTTGAATCTGCGACCTGATAAGAAGTGAACATAGAGATGTCAGCACATACATGAACATTAGCACCCGTATCAATCCACCAACATGGAGATTGAAATACTGAAAGCACAATCGGTAAATTACCGTACCCATCAGCATTGCTAGCGGTCACGACGTTGACATGCTTTGGCGCCTTCCCTTTCTTGTCTGCACGATCTGGGCAGTCCACAGAGAAGTGTCCGGGCTCTCCACAAGTGTAGCACTTTAGCTCAGATTTGTTCAGCATCTTCTTCTTCTTCTTGAAAGAAGTAGTCTTGGTAGGCATGTTGAAGGAAGGCTTGCTCTTTGCCTTGCTCTTGCCATGGTGAAAGTTCTTCTGCACCATGTTGGCGCTAGACTGACCTTCACCACCTCTCTCAGCAGTGTCCTTAGCCCGAGCCTTCTCCTCAACATCAAGAGACGCTATCAGGTTTTCAACCGATATCTCCTGTCTCTTGTGTTTGAGAGTTGTGGCGAAGTTCCTCCATGAAGAGGGCAACTTTGCAATAATGCATCCAGCCACAAACTTGTCAGGTAAGGCACACTTAGCGTGCTCAAGCTCCTTAGCAATGCACTGTATCTCATGAGCCTGTTCGACTACAGAACGGTTGTTAGCCATCCTGAAGTCATGGAAGCTCTCCATGATGTACAGTTCACTGCCAGCATCTGCTACACCGAACTTAGCGTTCAGTGCCTCCCAGAGCTCTTTGGCATCTGTAATGTGCATGTACACATCAAACAGCTTGTTGCTAAGAGCACTCAGAACGAGTCCCACAAAGGCAGTATTGGTTTCCTTGAACTTGTTCTGATCCTCGTCAGATATAGTTCCTTCAGGTAAACCCTCACTAGCCTCGAACACTTTCAGAGATCGCAACCACAGTGTGGTCTTGTACTGCCATCTCTTAAAGTCCACACCGGTAAACTTGTCCGGCCTCAGCGCATCAGATAGATGTCCCATGTTTAACTCAGGAAATTGCCTATAACAATATAAGGTTTTTGGATTGTTGGATTATTAGGCATAATTTCCATGATTAATTCCAGAATATAAAGCATGATCGCAAGAGCTACTAACATGTTAATCTCGAAAATACTAGACGTATTAATTAACATGAACAGCAGCAAGACATCTACGAACACAGCCATCGGAACGTGAACCGAACAATTGTAGATGAAGTAGTCGTTGGAGCAGCGACGGCAGCAGCTTGAGCGGCGACGGTAGCAGCTCGAAGAAGACGACGTTGGAGACGAGTCCCCGCGGACCCGGAGATCGTCCAGGAAGTCGAGCCGTGATGAAGAACTTGAAAGCAGTCGCGGGGCGCTTCCCAAAAACCTTATTCGCCCTCTCCCGTACAGGATCACAAGGACAAGTG
This sequence comes from Poa pratensis, assembly GCA_947311845.1. Classification (NCBI taxonomy): domain Eukaryota; kingdom Viridiplantae; phylum Streptophyta; class Magnoliopsida; order Poales; family Poaceae; genus Poa; species Poa pratensis. Next base: position 11,816,728 of record CAMZMU010000099.1, on the reverse strand, counting down.
GTTCCGGAGACCTGCTGTCCCGTTCGCCGGTGCACGCCGGCGCACGGGATGGAGTAGACTACGGTGGCGGCGCAAGGCACGAGATTGGCAAAACCTAGATTGGTTCGGGTGTGTGACGGCGCACGCAGTGCACAGCAATATATAGTGCGGTTCGGGAAACCCTAACGGGTACAACGTGGGCCGGCCACGTCGCACACGTTCGAGTCGGTGCAGCAGCCCACGATCCGGGGCGACCCGAACTGGCTAAGCTGCACGCGTACGCTAGCGACTCGATTTTCCTGAACAGCAAAAATATAGGCATCGGCTCGGTCATTCCCGCAACCCGCGGCGTGTCGTGACGAGACGGACGACGGACGGAGGAGGAGGAGGAGGAGGAGTGCGCGGAGAGAGCCTTCTGTTCTCAACTAGCACCAAGTGTCACATCACTCCACCTTATAAGGTGGTGTTTGTCTCCTCCAACTAGCAATGTGGAACTAAACTTTAGCACCACTTTGCACCTCCAAAATTCTGCCATGCACATGGGCCAATTTGAGATTTTCAGAAATTTCTTATTGGGCTGCCCAAATGGGCCCAAAATCTAACAAGGACACCGGTAGTAGCGGATACCCCTTAGTTGGTTCGGTGAGGGCGCGAAGGAGGCTTGGGGTAAGACTGAATTCGTCCCCTCAAGAAAACTTCCACGAGCAACACAGAGACATAGGGAGTTACCTAAGTTCAGACCGCCTGGAGGCTAAAATCCCTACTCCTGCATGTATGGATTCACGTGTTCATCATGGTGTGGCTACAAGGTTGTTTTCGGCTTCCGGGTATCGACCCGGGAGGTGGTTGGCTGGAGGTAGACGATGAGCAGATCCTGGCCCGAAGGAGATCACCTCTCGCTTCTGCCTCCCTACCTCTACTTGGGACTTGGGTGTTGCTATCTTCTATGATCCGATCCCCCTTCCTGGTGACCTTGGCCCTCCCTTTTAAAGGCCAGGGGGTTGCCACAAATGGTCATGCCGAAGGCATGAGGGGTTTTGGAAGGAAAAACCCCTTGGTGGTGGTGGTGGCTTTGCAGGCGACGTGGCTCTTCTGGTCCTTTCCTTCTCTGCTGGTTGGTGAGCGCGTCCGCCTTTGGGGAAAAGCACGAGAGGCAGGTGCCAGATAGGGCTGACACCCCCACCACGGTTGTCCCTTGACGACGTCACTCCTTGGGCGTGCTCCTATCCCTTCGTCGTCTTCTTTGAGACCAAGTCTTTCTTGATCTTTTCCCTTTGTTTGGCTGGTGTCTTATCTTATGGAGGAATGAAGGAGGTCATCCTTTCGATGCCTAGACATGGAAGGGCCTGACGCGTCGTCCGAGTAACGCATCTCCGCGGGTCTTGGCCTTGGTCTCTGGGTGGGAGACCCCAGAAGGTCTTCCAAGTTGAGGTCTTTAGCCGCTAGGACGTCGATGCAGATCTTGCCGGATCTTCATGGGCAGGTGGGCCCACCTCCCTAGTCGTTGTAGCTTGGACTTGTCCATCTTCTAGTTGGGCTCACAGGCGGTGGACCCACTTTGGTCGTAGTGGAGGAAACCCATGTTACACTGTTGCGACAAAACCCTAGCACTGCCTCGGTGGCCATCTGATGCATGTAAAATGCATACATGAACTTTACATTTTATTACTTGATATTCCAACTTATTTGCATCATATATGGGTTATATTTATGTTTTATAATGATTTTAGGGGATAATTCACAGTTTCCCCATTTATTTGGAATTAACCTGCAGAACCAGAAAACCCTTTTTTCCATCTTTTTGACTTTCAGGGACCCAAACGACGTCCAAATGACCTAATATTTCACGGGCGTCAGTTTTTGGAAGGAACGAAGCGTAGGAGCGAAGGAAGCGAACAAACGGAAACCCAAGGGCCAAAAGAGGTGGGCCCACGCGGTCAGATTCCTTGACCGCGTGGGACCCCCCATCCTGGGCTTCGAGCCTCCAATGCCGTCGATCTTCGTCCCCGTGCCTCCGTCTTGACCTAGAAACGACTATAAAAATAGTCCCCCGAGGAGTTTCGCGAGGAGGCGGCGGAGAAACACAAAAACCATGAAACAGGAGACAGAAGGCTGCCACCGGAGAAGATCGGAGGGGGGAAACGCCGCCGGAATCACCTCCGGAAGGCTCCTCCATCCCCCCTCCGGAGTCTCCATCAACACCACCATCAAGACTAGCACCATCTTCGTGATCCACTTCATCCCCCTCATAGTTTGAGATTGTTGAACCCTAGCTATTGTCTAAGTACTATTCTACATGTTGTGAATTGCTACTTGTCATTGTTTTGTGGGGAGATTATATTCTCAGATTGTGTTGTATCACTTATGCCATTGAATCATATCATGTCTTCACGTTGTGAGTAGTTCTCTCATGTTCCTGTGGGCATAGGATGGATTGGCAATGATTTATTTATGACATGTGTTGGTATTTTGTCTAGTGTTTATCTTTTTATGTAATTCTATGATGGTGTTGTGCGAACGTCGACTGCACATCACTTCACCTATATGGGCTCATAGGAGAACACCGTAGTGTAATGGAGTGAGGGACTTGGGAGGACATGTAAAACTGAGACCGAGTCATGAAGTTGCATTATGATGGTATTAGCATCGGGGATCTTAGAGTGTAATGCTATGGTGGGACTTTATGTCTTAATAATTCTTGTGCAGTCATTTACTTGGCCACAAGATCCATCATAAGGGGTTTAGTTTATTTATTTAGCTATACCTAATAATGGCTCCGTCCAAAGAAGATTAAAACTTGACAAAATGTTTACCTTGTTGTTCTATAAATATTTATGCCATGAAGTCTAGGTAGCCCTTGGGAACGTTCTCCACTTATAAGAAACACACACTTGAGCTTGTCCTCTCGCTGCATAGAGGATTGGGATTTCTCTTTTTGAGAGCTTTCACTTGTCATATTTTATTTTCAGCTTTTTACTTTATTGCAAACTCTACGCCAAAAACCCAAAAACACTTGCATCATTTAATCATTTTAGTTTGTCTAGTGCATAGATAATAAGAGAAGTGACACTCTTATTTGAGAGGATAAATACTTATACCTTCTACTCCTCGTGGGATCGATACTATACTTACACATTGAAGATTTCAACGATCCCCTATACTTGTGGGTATCACCATCGAGCGCTCGTCTCCGACCGTCCTCGACCAAATCGAGCTCACCATCAAGTCTTCCTCGCCATGCTCTCCCTCACCTCCGACCATACTTGTCAGGAAGATCGGAATTGAGCTGAGTGACTTTGTCTTCCCAGCCTCCGGTAGCCGTCTCCACGGATGAGTCCGGCGCACCGCGCTCCTTCGGCTTCTTCGACCATCTCATAAGCTTCTAGGGTGAGCTTATGCATGTCTTGGCGTATGTTGTTCGTTTGATTGCTTGTTGTAGCACCTCGCCGCCATTCACTGTTGCAAGCTGTCATCTACAGCGACCATAGGCCCTCCACCACCGTTCGGTACAAGCGGAAGCCCTACTTTAGAGCGTGTGCTGTAGCGCCATCGATTGGGGTTGATCGGTACGACCTCCCTTGTTTTTCTTAAATATTTTTGGGTATTATTTGATTTTTTAAAATTGGCTAAGAGGTGGGCCCCACTATTAGGTACCGCTAGGTGTCAGGTTATTTGTTGATTCTCTCTTAGCAGGCATTTGGCGCGACTTGGAAAAATCTCAATATAAAATGGTAGATTTGTATAAACAAAATTGTAAAGTGGTACTCACTTTTAATTTTATAAGGCATTCTATACATTTTAGTATGGACTAGATACACATTAAATGAGCAAATCTATACATTAATTATACAACGTACGTGTATTTTTGAAAAAAATATTGAATGCCTTATAAAAATAAACGCAGAGATTCAATTTGGCTATCAACAATGATAGAGATTTCTCAATTTTTTTTTATAGTTTTAGGATATTCACTCCTCGAGATGCTCTTACATTTCAGGGAATTTTTTTTTAATAATATTTTTTAAAAACTTTATTCGAAAAGTAGCACGCGATCTGGGGAATTTCGAGAACTAGCGCGGTGTCGTCAGGTTTCGGCACGGGCCGTGCCGAAAGCACGGTTTCGGTACTGGCCATGCCGAAAGAAGGAAGTTTCGGTTGCGCTTACGCCGAAAGCCTGCTAGACTGCACTGCGCGTCGCTGCTTCGCGTAACTGCGGCGCCGACAGCCATGTTTCGGCACGGCCCGAGCCGAAACATGGCTTTCCCTCTATTTTCCGCGCCGTCGTCGCTCCCGCCTTTTATTTTCCTGCCAGCCTTGCTCCCTCTCCCGCGCCTATTTTCCGCGCCGTCGTCGCTCCCGCCTTTTATTTCCCGCCACCCTTGCTCTCTCCCCGCGCCTATTTTCCGCGTCGTCGTCGCTCCCGCCTTTTATTTTCCCGCCATCCTTGCTCCCGCCTATTTCTCCCGCCAATTGTTCTGTGCTCGTCCTGTAAGAACCCCGGGAGGAGATGTCGAGTTGGTAAGCATAGTCCACTCACTCGAACATGTCGAGTTTTCTTTCAGATGGTAGTTTCCCGGCAGGAATGTCGGCACTCCTTTTGAGGTTTACGGCCGAGTTCAAGGTAGACAATAAGGAGATCCCATTCGAAGATATTGTTAGTCATCCACCTAATCTCCGTGAGCTTTCAGCGAAGCTAGCTAGGCATGGGTGGCCATGGAGGAATTACAAGGAAATAGAAAAAGAACTCGTGAGGCTGCATGCTAGGTGGCAGAAGAAGAAGCTAACATATCCCACTGAAGCATATATGTTGAATGCTCTTCGTACACCGATGTTATGGGTCGAGGAGAGCGAGGACGAAGATGATATCTTCATGCCCACTGAAGCGAGCAAGAGAGCTGCAGCAGCGGCGGCGGCGGCGAAGGGCAAGGGTGCAGCGTCGTCGAAACGCAAGACTGAAGCATCATCGAAGGGGAAGAGTGCGGCGTCGTCGAAGGATAAGGGTGTTGCGTCATCGGAACGCAAGAGTGATGCGGGAGGCTGCGTCGATGGTAGATGACTTTTCTTTTTCAATTTATGTTGTGTTGTCACTTCATCAGAATCAATATCTTCTGCGATGCCATCCTCGTCTTCCACCAATATCTCAGCCTGTACTGTACCTTCGTGCTCATCCGCATCAGCCTCCCCAATTTGGGCAGGTCCTGCTGACAGTGCTGGTTCATAATGAAGAGGAATTTCTGACAGTGATGGTGCATAGTCAACAGGAATTTGAGCATGTCCTGCTGACGGTGATGGTTCATAATGACCAGCCATTTGGGCACAATGCGAACTAGTTGCTTCACTAGTCTCTCCAGTCTGAATAGCACCGCCACCTATTCTAAATTTTTCTGTTTCAGAACAAACGACACTAGGACTTCTGGTTTTGTCCCTCGGCATTTGCATGATGCTAGCCAAGAAACCCACTGACTTGTCCGATCAAGCGGCAACAACTCCCAGCGAATATTTGACCGGGATTTGGTCCATACCGACTGAATTCTAACAGTCCAGTAATTAGGATCATACCCAAAATTCACCGTCAAATACCACTGGACAACGCCGATTGTCACTTTCTCTGGCTCTGTCAACTGAATCTCCACATTTTCAAATTCACTAAGATCAACCCCTGACTCAGATGCACGGACTGTACCGGCACCGTAGTGCACAACAACATCGACCACTTCCATTACCTAAACAAATTTATTCCATCATTAAATACTCCACAGCGGATATATTACGACCGCCGAAAATAAATATGACGACCCCCGGTAAAATAAAGACTATTCAAAATATACAATACATCTAACCGACAACATACACTAATCCTGATACATCCACCGGCAAACTATATTAACATCTAACCGACAAACATATACTAATATGACCACCTAAAATATGCCGACCAACTAAAATATTACGACCACCTAAAATATGACCACTAACTAAATATATCTACACTAATCCACACATATGTCATGCATCCACCCTTAAATTATATTAACACTTAACCTAAAAATCTAGAGATTAGGGTTTACCCTTGACGCGTGCGTAGCTCCCGCTGCCCTTCAATCTAGCACCACCACCGCCGCACCACGCCTCTAGTTTCCCCAACACCGGCACACAGCACCACTATCCACCATTGTTGACCACCATTGCTCCATCTTCACTCCCCCAAACGCCTCCACGAACAACTATCCCATCAATAGATCGGGGATGCCCCAACCCTCCTCTACTCTATTTCTTCAATATGTGGGTTTGTGGGGATTTTTTTGGGGTAAGAATCGGTGGTGTTTTGACTGGAAACGGAAGAACAGAGAAAGAGGAGAAGAACTGCTCGAGCGAGGAAGAAGGAAGAAGGCCGAGCCGGGCGTGCGACGTTATCACCGAGGTTTCGGCGTCGCCGGTGCCGAAACATCGGTTTCGGCCGCGCCCGTGCCAAAACAGGCCAAAGCAGGTGGGCCTCGCCTGCCGCGCCATGCAGGACACGGTTTCGGCACGCACGGTACCGACGCCGCGCTAGTTTTCGAATTTTTCCGAATAAAATTTTAAAAAAATATTATTTAATTTTTTTTTTTCACATTTCAGGCCTGCAAGCTACCAGTCCCTGGTAGCATCTCGGCCTGACACCACCACACCACGCCACTTTCCTCGCATCCCAAAGCCCAAAATCCTCCTCCGCGAGCTGTGCGGCGGCGACGATCGCCATGTGGCCAAGCTGCCGCCTCGTCTCCATCGGCGGAGAGGATTCGCCGCTACCCCGACGATGCGGCACGGCCTTGCTCCGGAGACACTGATCCCCGGCACGGACCTCGTCCTCAACTTCCTCTATGCCTACCTCCCCCAACCCCCCGTCTCCACCGCCGCCTCCTCTGCTGCGCCACCGCCGAAGACAGCGCCGACCGTGTCAGCCGCCTCCCCAACGATCTAATCCGCCGCGTGGTCTCCCTCCTCCCCGCCAAGGACGGCGCCCGCACCACCGTGCTTTCCTCACGCTGGCGCCACCTCTGGCGCTCCACCCCGCTCGTCCTCGTCGACACCCACTTCCTCCCCGGGGCGACGCGGAACATAGGCCCAGCCGCGCCGGCGCGGCCTCGCGTGCCGTCACCGACGCCGTCTCCGCGGCCCTGGAGGCCCATCCTGGGCCCTTCCCCTTTGCCAGCCTCACCTGCAGTTTCATGGTCCACGCCGACCGCAGCCTGCTCGCCCGCTGGTTCCAGCTCCTTGCCACCAAGGGCGTCGACGAGCTCCTCTTCGTCAACCGCCCCTGGCCCCTCCCCGGCCTGTGTCTCCCTTCTGCAATCTTCAGCTGCGCCTCCCTCCGCCGGCTCTGCCTCGGCACCTGGGTGTTCCCGGACACCGCCACCGTCCCGCGCGGCGCCGCCTTCCCTAACCTTCGTGAGATCGTCCTCGGCTGCGTCTTCATGGAGGACAAGGACCTCGAATTCGTGCTTGCCGTGAGTCCCGTCTTGGAAATGCTCGCGGTCGTCGGAGGCCAAACCCCTTTGCACGCTCGTCTCGCCAGCCAGAGCCTAAGGTGCGCGCAGTTCTGCTTGTCCATTCTGGAGGAAGTCGCCGTGGTGGATGCCCCACGCCTGGAGAGGCTCTTCATCTGGAGAAGTTGGAGCCAGCGGCGGCGCGTGAGCAAATTGAGCACCATAGTCAAGATTGGCCATGCCCCTAAGCTGCTTATTCTGGGATACCTGGAACCAGGAGTGCACATGCTGCAGATCGGCAAGACCATCATCACGGTATGCACATCGCCATATCAACTTATTTCTCAGATTGCATTTCCTTCATTTTGTGATATGGAATTATGGATCAAACAAGGTCTAGTCTACGCCTGAAACAATATTGTGAAATGCCAACAGGCAAGGGTGTTCAACTCACTTTACTCAGCCAATCAGTACTCTACTACATGTACTTGACAGGATGCCGAAATTTTACGTTGCAATTACTCTGTATTCAATTCCAGGTAGAGTATAAGGTGAGTATGCAGAGCAATAATGTTGCCTTAGTAAGGTAGCATGACATGGGAAGATGGTAGAAACTTTTTGGAACAATCATGAAACCTTATATGATTTCTAGTTTTCCATCCACTTGTTGCTGGTTTGCAGTTACAAGAGTCAGACCTTCCTTATCCTTATTTGCAATTGCATGATTGAGTAAAATAATTTGACTTGAGTTTTGATCCTTCTTCACTCCTTCCTGCTGGATGAAAATTGTGTGTTTAATTGATCTCAAGCTATCCATTTGCATGAAATTTTTGGTCACATGAGCCCTAGACACTTATTTCTTTCATGAGGTGACTTCGCTTTTTATGCTCCTAAGGCCAAACTAACTTGTTACTTTAAAACTTCCAATATACGTCCAAACAGTTGGATCGAATGATGATTTTGATTCTGTTGGAATGCACATATATAAGAGCCCTTTTTGGTTTTGAGGTACTTCACTTGCCTCTTAGCAGGTAAGAGGATTATGTAATCTTAGCCACTAATCGACCAAGGGTAAGTTTTACCACATGGCCATTCTATTTTTAGCCACTAATCGACCAAGGGTAAGTTTTACCACATGGCCATTCTATTTCTAGCATGATACATCACTGATCCTGTTAATTAAGGATTTTTAAACGGATTTAGTTTTCCCTTTAAATATCTTGAGGATCCACTCAATGATTTCTTAAGGACCGGATGGCTTCTCTTGTTTTTTACATGATTCAAAATATACTTACTAAAGTCTACAAGACATATATCTTTGCCATTTGGGTGCATATTTCTTCTATCAACGAAAAGTTGCCTAGTTTCTTCTAGGTAATCTAGGTTTTTATACTATCTCTACACATCCTCATGAAGCACTCAAAGTAAAAAAAAAAACATGTTTGTGCTTTAAGTTAATATACAGTATCTGCATAGTATGTATTGCTAACTAATTATCTTACTTCTCAGATAGATAAATATTTGGTAGCACTGAATTGGAATAGCAAAAAGGCACTTTATTACCGCACTATCCTAACATTAATATTTCTTATTTTACCTCAAATTTATGTTTGTTTGCAGTTAATTGGAGATTTTTCAACACTTACATAATCTACCTTCAATAGTCTTTGTGACCCCTGAATGGTAGGTCGTGACCTCTTGCCTTTACATGGTAACTCATGGATATAAAATGGATTGTCTATAATAAGTCGGGCAGGCCTTAAAAAATTGTATATAAATCTAATATGTAAAATATTAAGTAAAAGGCCGAGTACCTGGTCGATCACTGTATAATCACTATATGGTAACTGGTAAGCTGGTAAGGTGATTCAGCAAATACCAGTTAACCAAGTTTTAGAAAATTGAATGGCAATCATATGTGAATTGTGTCTGATTTCTTCTTTTCGGTGCATCCTAGGCTGGAACGAAGGCAAGCACATGCACCACTGTCTCAAGCGTCCAGATGTTGGCCTTGAACCTGCGATTCGATGTCCACGGTCAAGTCAAGATGCTTCCCAGTTTCCTCAGATGCTTCCCTAGCATCGAGACATTGATTGTCGAGGTGACCCCTCCGGCCCTCCCTTCATATGGCATTTGGATCATCATCACTACATTAAATCAGATCGCTGCTGTATGATCACCAAAATGTGCAGCTGAACTGTTTGCTGACTTAAATTGCAGTCTGAAGAAACTCCTGAACCTACTAGCAACCTCAGTCTCAATTTCTGGAAGGACACAAGTCCTATTGCGTGTGTCATGTCACACCTCAAGATTTTGTTTGTCCGTGAGCTGCAAGGGAACCAGAGCGAGTTTGATTTCCTCACGTTCGTAGCGGAGAATGCACAGAAGTTAGAGGCGATGTTCGTCGTGTTGAAATATCGCGGAAGTTACACTTCGAGGGAAGCGGTGGCTGCCAAAATGAACGCTCTTTCCTCCGCTAAATGGGCTAGCAGGGACTGCAAACAGCTATTCTCGTTCAGTAGATCTACTCGAGGAGGTAGTGCTTGGAACCTCAAACTGGGCTCAGATTTCTCTTGTCCCGATCCTTTTTGCTGCGGATGAACTCAGATGTGCCTGCATATCTCAAATCCCAATATTTCACCGGCAGTGGTGAGTGCTATATATGTTGCAGTATGTATTAAGTGCACTGGTTTCGACTATTCGAACGTGTTCTCTAAGGGCTGGACAGGGTTCTAGCAGAGTTCTGCTTCTACTAGCATTCATAGCTTTATCTGCTACAGTCGAATGTTAGTATTGTGTTAAGAGCCTACCTTCAGCCCTGGACTTGCTGATATTTTGTTCGAATGATGACTGATATCTACAACTTCATGTTGCTTTCTGTGATATCACAGTTCAAAATTGTGAAACAAATAAGCATGTAGGTCGACTCTGGTCTGGTGGCAGTGGCAGAGAATTTGCCTGGCATACTATGTTGCTTACTGCGTTACCAATTTGCTAGTACATGATTTTTCTTGATACAAAGCCAGTTATAGCATAGCTCCAGGAGGACATTAGCTCACTTTTTCAGTTAATCAAAGCGCTGGGGTTTTTGGAAATCGTGGAGCTTTTGAATGTGTCGGAACCGTTTCAGCTAGCGTAGCAGTGGTATATGAGCGACATCACTGATTGCCTCGTGTCTGTGTGGACGTGTGTGAAGATCAATGTGTCCCTTTGAACTAATATTCCGTGTTCACGAACTCGTATTATGCAAGCTCTTACAAATAATTTTGGCAAAATAGCGTACAGCAGGAGTTGTAGCCTTCAGCTGTAGACTCATTTGGATTTTTCTTTCTTTGTGGAAATGGAATGCCCACTACTCTATTTTCGTATAAAATCATACGAATCAAAGAGACCCTTACTCCACGAGCCATCTCGTTTCACCCAACTCTCCCAAATATACTCGACCGACACCTCTCCAGACTAAATTTTTCGGTCACTCCGTTTTCCGCCCGAGCCGCACCACTTCCCGTCTCGCCGCCCAATCACTTTGTCGTCGACGCCAATTTTCCCGATTCTGTCCGGAGTGGAACCGGAACTCCTCGAGACCCCGCTGGACACTCTCGCCGGTGCGACACCGCCAGAATCGACCCACATGGGCACGCCGGCGCCAAGAAAAAGGTTTGGGACAAAATCCTTGGCGTGGGCCGTTGGCACACCACCAAGCAAGGCTGGCAAGGATAGAGGCAAGCCCGCAGTGACCACAGTGTCGGCATGTCGATTGCAGAAGAGGATGAAGAGAGGAGGAGTCTGCGCTTACAAGGATGAGCTTTGTGCTATGATTGATACCAACAAAGCATTGGCAGCAGAACACAAAAAAGACAAGACAACACGGTGGAATGAGCTCAAGTCCTTGGAGGACGAGATGTGGAGGTCCATGTTGGTGGTCAAAGAGATGAAGGTGAAGGCGGAGGAGCGTAGGATTGCACTCGACGAGAGAAGGCTTGAAAAAGAAAAGAAGGTCGAGGATCATGCTATCATGTTCGAACCCAAATGTGATGGATGCCACGACAAAGAGATATTGGGAGCTCACTCGCGGAGAAATCATGGCCGAAGCGAAGGCCTCTCATGGAGGTGATGGTGGTGGTGATGGAGGTGGGGATGGTGATGGTCATGATGGTGGTGATGGTGATGATTTGATTGGTGGCGATGAGCACGGAAGTGCTTGAGTTCGTGTAGTATGCATTTGGTAGGGCTTTGGTCCATGACATAAATCATGCTATATTGTGGTTATTTTGGATCAAAGTTGATCGTTGGTGGTGGTTTTTGGATGAGTTCTATGCATGTTTTAATTCGAATTATCTGACTGGATGAACTATATGTATGTCTATTATTTTGTTGTGGCATATGTTGAATTGAATCATTCAAATTGTTTGAAATACCGTGCAATTATTTGAAATGTTTGTGACAAGGGATAAAAAGAATAGGGCAAAAATAATGTAGGGGTTTGATTAGGAACTACCACCCTTTAACACCTCAAATTATAACGATTTAAGGAGAAGGGTCCATATACTCCTTTAAATGGTATGGGATTGGCTAGAGATGCCCTTACAAGTAAAATAGCAAACAAATAGTTTCAATAGCGTAGAACGAAAACAATCGTCACACATACATAAAATCAAACCATCTAGTTTGGATACTTGTCGTTATACTTCAATTCATGCCGGCCAATCCAATCAACACATGTGCATAAAGATCTCCATTTGTTCTGTCTTGGCCTCAACTCGGTAGCAATGAAGTGCTCATCATTACCTTCTGTTGCACCACATTTTAGAACCGCACCCATGACCGAGGCGACTTCATTGGTCCCTATGAAAGACGCAAAATAGGGTTGTGACCTCTCAACAATGTCATTGCTTCTTGTAATCAGCTCCTGCATCACTAGTTGTTGATGTCATGAGACTCGGACTCGGCGTATGCTAGAGACCAGGGCGCCTCATCAACTCCGAGTACAAAACAAGTCGAGTTTACTTAGGATACCCCTCATATGGCAACGACAACGAGAAAGGCCACTGTTAAATGCTTTTACGCGTGGCCGAAGAGGCCTGCCACGAACATGTCGTCGATGGGCTGCTTACATTGGAAATGGAGATATTAGACCTGTTACCCTTCGTATTTGAAAGGTGGTCGAGATTGTGCCTTCTTTTGACCTCGATCACCTTTTATATTTTTCCACACGTTTTTCTCTGTACAAGGCAAATGGAAATCCCAAACTATGTGACTCATGGAATAGAGTAGGTAACTTGTTGGATTCTAATATATTGCTGTTCTCTCAACGAGATTAGGCTCCTTGATGATGAGATGCCCACCAAGGGATCGAATATCTGTGTGTCGTCCTAGAGGTGCTCCTTCTCCTCGGCCTTGGTGGCTACACTCATATTTTCCGACGCGAGGAGGTGCGCGACGCCGGTGAACTCGGGGAAGTCGAGCGTCGCATTTTGGCCGAAGTGGTGGACCGCCAGTGCATCATAAGAACAAAGCCAATCATGTGAAAAGCGCTCGAGTCCTAGTTTTTTTGGTGTCGTAGGATCCAAAAGAAGACGTTGACCTTGGGGGGCGCAAAGCAGACCCAGTTGAGTTCCTGAAGTGGAGCAACACAACACGAGCTATGGAGGGCGTGGCAGACGTCCCTAGTGCAGAAGATGGGCGAAACTCTAAGGGAGATAAAACGAAGGGTCGGGAAAGGGTCAATACTAGTCAGAACCGTCCCATGAAAGTGAGCTTCACCGATGCGCGAGAGGAGACACGGGGAACCACGGGAAGTCCGGAACAACTGACCAAAGAAGGTTCGCGATGGTAGCGTCCGGAGCCAAGCTGTACGAAAAGGCAGCGGGGAGAGCCACGGCGTGCGGCCGTAAGGGGACTATGAATCGAACCAAAGGGAGGTGGAGTCCCCTATTTTATATTATGATGAAAGCTTAAAAACTTAAAGCAGATTATTAAATCATGGCCGTGTTTGCTGAATTTTGTATTTTTTTACATACATCTCGGTTTTGATTGAAGTTTGGAGTACAATCTATACTATTATTAAAAGAGCAAACATGTTGGGATACATTAAATTTGATCCGTTCAATATCTGATCAACGTTCCAGATCGCTCTAATATTTGACAACTCAACGCATATTTTCGTATTGACGTTAATTACAAGGATTTGCCACCGCCGAAAATAAACACTTCAACACAGTTGACGCCAGCCGCTTGCTCTGCCCTTGCCCCACGCTTCCGCCGGCCGCGTGGTGCCGGCTCGCGTCGGCGTGTGTGTCTCATGGTGGCGCTCGCTGCCGCGGTCATCGTCCAAGAATTGCATCCGGAGGCAGAGCGTCGTCCTGTGCGTCTTGTGGCAGTGCTCGCCGGAGCGGAGGTTGAGCCATGCCCCGCCGCGACACTGGCCATGGGCACGCACACAAGGCCGACGCTGGAAGCAGCGCGCTAGACCTGGCGCCGCCGCGAGTCGGGCCAGCGGCAGCGCCACAGCCACGCACCGAGGCTGATACGTAGAGATGCTCTTGTCGTCCGAGGCGCTCGCGAGCCGGCCCGCACGGACTCCTTCCCCTCCCGGCGGCCGGAACGTTGCTCATGCCTGAACTGACGCCCTCGCGTTGATGTCCCACAGCCGTACCGTGCGGTCACTGGAGCCCGTCGCCACCGCCATGCCGTCAGGGCTCACGTCGATGCTCAGCACCCAGCTCGAGTGCCCTAACATGGCCCCGATGAGGCCCTTCATGCATTATTCATCGATCCATTAATTAGATCGTGCATGTACAAGTACGGACCTGGAGGTCTGGCTAGAAGTACCTGCAGTCGGCTTCAGGTGCACAATGACATTGAAGAGCAGGATGCCCTTGAAGAAGCCAACTAGGCGACCGTCCCGGCCGGTGCGGCGTGCCAGTGCGCTCCATCCACAAGTCATCGGCGCACGTTAGCTTCATCTCGGCAAGTAGTCTCTGCCATTGACGACGTTGTACATCTCGGTGCGCACGTCCTGGCAGATGCAGTACCGTGTATTGTATTGGTCGATTGTGTTTTTTGTTCTGATAATCTGAAGTTTAAGAAGATTGCTTTGTAAGTCAATATCATGAAAATTATGGAAAGCGTGCTGTAATATAATTACCTGTCAAAAATCATTGTTGCTAATAAGCTAATAATAAAGAAGATAAAGAGTTATAGATGATCAAAAAGAGATTGTATTTTGTTTCATTGTACCTGCTAATGACAACGTTATTTCTACAAGGCCTCTCTTCAGTTTCCCCTGCTAAACATGAAGTACGGTTGAAAGGAGTACTGTTCTATTGATTCCTGGCCGCTTGCACATGTTCTTTATTCACATACACCTGCTACTGATTCAGAACATGTGCTTGATGCAGCAGCCAGTAGTCACGGCTCGACAAAGTTTGCAATGCATATGCATCAGATAAACATGCTCTATAATTCTGCTCATGGATGCTTTCGATTCGTTATCCTAGCAGTGTTGGCAACCTGCCGTGGTTCACTCGATGCATGTTTAATGGGAATAGATCAACTCATATAATGTTTATGGATGTGTAGAGCCATATGCTTACACTTTGTAAGCTTTATTTTTGGCAGGGCGTTTGCAATTAAGCTCTAACATTGAAGTATCAGAAACATAACTTATCTGATACAAAAGTTCAGGATCTCATGTGAAGAGATTAATAAGAATAAAGAAGCCAACAAGGAAGAGATAGCAATGCATTTAAGCCCATATAGTATACCTTTTCCCGTCGATCACATTGATTTCTTTTTTCGACACTTTGATTAATTGTTATCTTTGTTCGAAACACGCAAATGAGTATGAGTAATATGATACTACCTTCGTTTCGATATATAAAACACTTTGGTAGGCTATTGAAACAGAGGTAATTAATATCTTTTCATCCATTTTCGTTATCCTTACACCTTTGGACATCACAACAATATATAAATATATATGCCGTATATTTATTAAAATCAGACTAATTTTTGTATATGTATTAGTCGACACGTGCATTGCGAGTGATATTTCTTACATGTAAATTGACCCATTTAATTGTGAAAACGTGCGTTCCACGTACATACCAACTAGTGTTATAAAGAAAGTTTGAAGGATAGTATGACGAGCTAGTAGCCCAGAAGCCGTATATATATACTAGCAAACGTGCCCGTGCGTTGCAACGGGCTGATTTTTAAATTTAAAACTATGGGGCTCGACAAAGTGCATGAACAGGCAGATTGTTGAACAACCTATCTATCTACTCTACTACAACTCACCAATTTGATTTCCCCACTTGTTAGCATTTTATGTTTTACAAAATTCAAAAAACTCCGTTTCAAAATTTTGAAATTTGCTAGATTTGTCATTCTTGTGAACCTTAGCTAAAACTAATTTTGCATTGAAAATTCGCACAGTAGTAGATCTCGACATTATGTACACGTTGAATTTTTTTTACAATTTTGTGAAACATAAAAATGCAGATTTTCTTCATACCTTGTTCAAGAAAAAAAGATAATCATATTTTGAGAACCATGTGCACTAAATCCTACTCTACAAAAATGTACACTAATCCGATTGACCATAGGTAGAATCATTTCAGTTGCCAACTGTGTGAAAAAGAAATTAGACTGCATTGTTCGAAAAGGAAGCTTACCCTCAAACCCAAAAGAAAATCATATATATTTTCAGTTTGAAGGAGCCTCCTAAAAAATTCAGGCATTTTTCCTAGCAGCCTTGTTTTTGCTCTTTCGATAGATGGATATAGTATACTACTTCCTAAGCAAACCCAATGCAACTATGCAAGGTAGAGGCCCTGCGCCTGCTGGTCATCAGGAGGCCAAGAGGCAACACTTCTCAGTCGACATCCCAACAGCGAGTAGCACGGCCAAGCATCATCAGCGCCCTACACCAGCAGCAACAAAAGCAGACAAATTACCAACAACAACAAATCTGGTTCTTGTTCCAACAGAAACTGCAACAGCGATGCTCCCCAGCGCACGATGTCGTTCATGCTGAGACAGACAGTGAAGCGCGTCCTACCGACATATGATCTCTCTTCAGCTGTCAAATGATCAAATTTGGAAATCATTGTATAAAGAAATCGGTGGTGAAATTACGCACAACTGCACAAGGCATCAATTAAGCCCAACCATCCTGACAGACATGAAAAGAAGGGAAGAACACACTGGAATTTTTGGCAAAACTGAACTTAGTTCACTGCTATTCCAAGAAAACCCATCTACACAGTATGCCTACGTGGTAACCTTGAACGGGAGAACGGCAAGAAAGAAGTTTGGGCTTGCTACGCGCGCGGTGCAGCCGCCCATGGCTGGAGAACGCTCGCAGCCGTGACCACATGGTCGGCAACTGCCGGAGCAGAGCAAGGGATGTAAATCTTTGTGAAGATTGATTGCACCTGTTGATCAAACACGGAAAGGCAGGGAAGCGGAGCAAGGGTACTGTAAGTTCAGAAATCACCTATTGATTGCACGTCGTTTTGGTCTTGTTCACAATCGTGTGGTACCAAACTTTCAGAAATCAGAATCGTGTGCAACCGAAAATTCAGAAAAAAAGAAAAGAAAAGAGGAAGCGGTGGATCCAGATCCAGGAGCAACTCATCTTCCACAGCAATCCTCCCCGACCCCCTCCCACCATGCCCCCACGTTCCTCCACCTTCACTTGTCCCCGACCACCTCCCGCCGGAGCACCTCGTCGCCGGTCGCCTCGCACGCCTCAATGACCGGAGCACCTCGTGAGCGGCATCTCAGCAGGACGGAGCTGAGATCTCTCGCGGACGCCCGGGGCCGGGAGGTTAGCCACTATCGGCTGGTGTCGAGCGCTGTGGCGGAGCTGGTGGTTGGAGTAGAGAACGTGGGGGCGGCAATGGAGTAGAGGGCGCTCGTCACCGTCGCTGGCGATGGCGAGGCAGAGAGGCGATGTGGTCTGGTGTGAGTCGATTGGGGAGAAGCGTCCAGTACTGCGGCTTAATTTCCAAATAACATAGGACTAAATTGTAAAAGGCGCGACCAAAGTTCCAGAAAGGACTGCGGGTTGATTCTTCAAAATATGAGGGACTAAAGGGAAAAACGACCATTGACCCTTAGGTTTGTCTTGCTCAACGGGACCGCATAACGATTATGCTTTGAAAACGGCTCTGGGTCCGTCAGGATTACGAGAAGTTGTACTCAGTAGGGCTCTTTTGGAGAAGTTGAGTAGCACCCTCGTATTCTAGTTTTTGAGTAATCTGAAAAGGAAAGGCTGCTGGAGGGAAGGATAGAATGGTTCAGTGGGATTTAGAAGGTATGCCTTTTTCTTCTTATTTACTGGCTCGGACACAGGAATTCTCGAGGAAGAAAAGCAAATGTCTTACATTGAGTTGACTCTGATGCATCCGTCCAAGCCCCAGACCATCCAAAGGCGTGAGACCTCTCCTGCTCCACAAGGGTCTCCGCCGCCGGAAGGTATGGTTGTCTTCAACGTCGATGCAGCGTTGTTCTCTTCTTCATCAAGCATGGGAGTCGGTATCGTGATCAGGAGCCACAACGGAGATTTTCTTGCTGCTTGCAGTAAGTTACTTGATCAGGTCACGGTACCGGAAATCGCAGAAGCACTCGCCATTAGAAGTGCAGTTACTCTCGCGCGTGAAGAAGGTTATGACAAGGTCATCTTGATGTCGGATTGCCTCTCGGTGATTCAACGGATCCAGTCTCCCTCTCGAGATCGATCGCTGGTGGGTGTTGTGGTGGAGGACATCAAAACCCTTGCCACTTCTTTTTCTGTTATGACTTTCCGTCATGTTAGTCGATCATGTAATAATTCAGCGCACACTCTAGCCCGTAGAGCTGAAAGCTTTGGTAGTTGCTCCTTCCGTGATATTGCCCGGATTGCATCCGTGGCAAACTCTGTATTGACGTTTTTTGATCAATAAAGTTGCTGAAAATTTCAAAAAAAAAAAAAGTTAGGGGACGACTAAGCCTCTGTAGAATTTACTATCTCAGTCGACTGCTCCTATCGTACATGATGTATCATGTTTTTTTCTTTTGAGACTAATTGATCGTTGTACACCCTGCATGGTTCGATTCGCATACAGCATGCAGTAGCTGTATGGCCCAGCTACAAGGCCCACGAACAACCCAAACAAAGCAAGCGATGGATGACCACTTTATGTATACTAGCAAAGTGCCCGTAGCAACTTTATGTATACTAGCAAAGTGCCCGTGCGTTGCTACGGGCTATTTAGCAAAGTGGCCGTGCATTGCTACGGGGTACATGGGATTACCATTTCGATAGAATGACGAAGCTTGTAAATTACCATGAATGGGTGCACTATTTCTGGCATTAGTGATCTACTGGATTGGTTGG
Source organism: Poa pratensis (assembly GCA_947311845.1). Lineage (NCBI taxonomy): Eukaryota > Viridiplantae > Streptophyta > Magnoliopsida > Poales > Poaceae > Poa > Poa pratensis. The sequence goes on along the minus strand of CAMZMU010000099.1, from coordinate 11,797,897 downwards.
AATTTTGAAAGGTTGTCCAGTGCATCAAATGACATGATACATTTTTCAGCGACGATGAGTAATGTCTTTGTCATGAATTGTTGTCAGGCTATGATAAGTAAACAACACAAGCTACGTCAGTGTTCTATCAATAAATATTTAGTAGTCTGTTCCAATCTATTTGAGCATCTTAACATTCATTGAGGTTTATTTCAACTAAGTTGAGTACCATTGGTGACTTTGCAGACATTTTCTCAAGAACTTACGAATAGTAGGTCCATAAAATTGCAATGTCATTAAATCATATCAGTTACCAGCAATTGCACATCCGTGAAAGTGAGAAGATCTCCCATTTCATGCTTTCACAAAATAAAGTTGCAGGAATATTACCAGGATATAGAAACTGGTACCGGATGATCAGCTTAAGGTACAAAAAAAAAACTTTAGACTGAATTGTCATGCTGTTATTGGAGCAGCTTAAAACATTGTCATCGTCTTGAGAACTAAACTATTCAACCAATTGCTCCTCTCTGTTCTCAGGTGCACTACACGTTCACAGCCTAGAATAGAATCCAATCAGCTTACACTGCAATCGAAATACATGGCAATCATTGCAAAAATGTGAGCGATGCAGAGGTACATATTCCAAACAGGAACTCCAGATTTGGTGGTCGCACCTTCAAACTTCTTATTGATCCGAGGGAAATTGACGAGCTGCAGCCTGCAGGTGACTATAGGGGATTTGGTCATGGTCGAACGAGGCAGCAGCTCGGGGGGCGTCAACGGCGGGAGAGCTCCGGTGAGCAGCCACGTGTAGAGGCGTCCGAGTCGGGGGGCTGCGGCCTGCGGGAGGTCTACAGGTAGCGGGGAGGCAATGGACGGCAGGGGCCGCAGCTCGGCTGGAGGCGGCGCCATAGGAGATCAACCGGGTGTTGGCGGGGAAGAACAAACCCGGAGGTCTCGAAGTCGAGCGGCGACATGGTGGTGCCAATCACGGCTCCGTGGCGGCCCGCAGAGGCGACATTGGGGCTGAGGTCGAGTCGATTCGGGCAGGCGAGCTCGGGGAAATCGATCCTGGGGAGGCGCCCGAGGGCGTGGGTGGAGGGGGATGCGACCAAAATAGCGGGGGGCGGCGGCGGCGGCAAGGTTCCCGTGTGCGTGAGGACCCTAGTATGAGCAGAGGAGGACGATGATGTCCAGACGTCCAGTCTGGGAGGAAAACGATTCATGATATGTGGAGGGACTGCGGGTTGTTTTCAAGATTTGTGAGGGACTAAATTGACAAACTGCCACGACGTACCGGACACCGTTAGCAATATTATATACCTATTGATATTGATTGCACGTCGTTTTGGTCTTGTTCACAATCGTGTGGTACCAAACTTTCAGAAATCAGAATCGTGTGCAACCGAAAATTCAGAAAAAAGAAAAGAAAAGAGGAAGCGGTGGATCCAGATCCAGGAGCAACTCATCTTCCACAGCAATCCTCCCCGACCCCCTCCCACCATGCCCCCCACGTTCCTCCACCTTCACTTGTCCCCGACCACCTCCCGCCGGAGCACCTCGTCGCCGGTCGCCTCGCACGCCTCAATGACCGGAGCACCTCGTGAGCGGCATCTCAGCAGGACGGAGCTGAGATCTCTCGCGGACGCCCGGGGCCGGGAGGCTAGCCACTATCGGCTGGTGTCGAGCGCTGTGGTGGAGCTGGTGGTTGGAGTAGAGAACGTGGGGGCGGCAATGGAGTAGAGGGCGCTCGTCACCGTCGCTGGCGATGGCGAGGCAGAGAGGCGATGTGATCTGGTGTGAGTCGATTGGGGAGAAGCGTCCAGTACTGCGGCTTAATTTCCAAATAACATAGGACTAAATTGTAAAAGGCGCTACCAAAGTTCCAGAAAGGACTGTGGGTTGATTCTTCAAAATATGAGGGACTAAAGGGAAAAACGACCACGACGTCGTTAGCTATATTATATAGTAGAGATATTTTTTTTTTTGCAGGCCCCTCATATGTATCTTTGCCGTAGCCGTACAGCGTACGTCTCTACGGTGTACACCTCGTCACGTACTCCTTCGGTCATTCCTCCTTTGACGAGTTCTCGTCTAGCTAAGCTAGCTCGGAGAGGTCGCAGACAGTGCCGAGCTGCGACAAGGACAGCAACCCACCCTCCCTTTCCTCCGTCATCCACTCCGCTCGCCCCCCCACCCCCACCAACCAAAACCCCCAACCGCCGAGGTCGTTGCGCCTCCCCACCCCTCCCCCCACCGCGCCTCCGCCTCTCCGCCACGCCAGCCCCTCGCCGAGCGGGGGACTCCGGTCGGCAACGATGTCGTTCCACTACCCGGACCACGGCCTCGCCATGGACGCCGCCGCGGCCTCCTCGCCGAACCCTAGCTTCTCCCCGGCGGGGGCGGCGGGGAGAGGGAGAAGGCGGCCGTCGCGGCCCACCCGCTGTACGAGCGGCTCCTGGAGGCCCACGTCGCCTGCCTCCGCGTCGCCACCCCGTCGACCAGCTCCCCCGCATCGACGCGCAGATCGCCGCCCGCCCGCCCCCGCTCGCAGCTGCGGCCGCCGCCGCCGGCGGGCCCTCCGGAGGCGAGGAGCTCGACCTATTCATGGTATGTATCTGCGGCTCCCACGCCTCTGCCTTCCTTTTGTTCTGCTTGTCGGCGCCTCTGGGTGCTCTAGCTGCTTTGCTAGGGTCTGCCGACGCTTCGTGTGAATAACTGGAGTAGAGATAAATTGGGAATTTTTTTCGTAGGCTTTGATTGAGCTTAGTACTGCGATCCTGGCGTGCTCTGTATGCTGAATTTGAGCATAGTCCTGCAATTGTGGTATATTAGCATGCTATTTTATTACAACAACACTGCTGTAATTGCTCTATCCATTTGGTTTTTATGAAACAAAAAGAAACAAAGCATATACGACACATCCCAAGGTTCACAACACGGTGACGTAATACTTGTTCAAGTAGTAGATACACCATATGGGTCAATATTGGTGGGTTTTTTCGTGCTTGGTCGTGTTTTACCAGCTGATTTAGCAGACCTGATTTGACATACTAATAGACCTTGTATGAGCTACCCATTTCTGTCATTTAATTCGAATTTGAGCATAGTCCTGCACTTGTGGTCTATTAGTATGCCACTATTTTATTACAAAAACGCTGCTGTAATAGCTTTATCGATTTGGTTTTTATGAAACAAAATGAAACTAATGCAGCTAGGTTCACACACAGTGACATAATACTTGTTCAAGAAGTAGATACACCATGGGTCATTTATTGGTGGACTTTTTCGTGCTTTGCCGTGTTTTTGCAGCCGATTTAGCAGACCCGAATGACATACTAATAGACCTTGTATGAGCTGCCCATTTCTGTCATTTAATTTGATCCTTCCTAGTAGTGCCCCATATGGCCACTTTTTATGTATGATATTTTTGTGCCACTTGGGAGTGGAATGCCCTCTATTTTTCGGAAACCTGTATCTCTAGGTATGAACGCGTCGCTCGCGTCCGGCATCATGTATTTTCCGAGGTACAGTCCTGCTCATGGATTATAACTGTACTTCATTTGATTGCAGACACATTATGTATTGCTTCTTTGTTCATTCAAAGAACAACTTCAGCAGCACGTACGTGTTCATGCAATGGAAGCAGTGATGGGTTGCTGGGAGCTTGAACAATCTTTACAAAGTCTAACAGGTAGATGAAAGCTTTTTATCTGTTTGTATTCATTCAGTGTTTGTATTCATTCAGCATGGTGGTAGAGCTTTTTCAATATACACTGCAAGGTTTTTGAGTCGATGAGTCGACGAGTCGTTTAGGGGTAGCGACTCTTGACTAGTCGTGACTAGTCAAGACTCATGGTAGACTAGTCGACATGAGTATTTAGCAATAGGTACTATAAAATTAAGATATTATATGTATAATTGTATATAACTATATACTTATTAATAGTCTATAATACAAACCTGGGCATCTCCATATTATATGGTAGCAAATAAAGAAGTTCAACAATGAAATTAAGACACAACAGGTCAGGTCCAACGTTAAGTTACATGCAACCACATCCAAATGCAAGTAAATAAGTTCAACATTGGAAAAATTGGGGCGTTTCACGGGGGGCTGGGCAAGCAATATTGGAAAAAATATGACGGGGGGCCAACTTTAAGTCCTTCTTCGACTCAAAAACCTGGACTAGTCGAGACTAGTCGATTGAGTCGTTCGACTCAACCAATTAGTCGAGTCGAGATGCTGAGTCGACTTTATTTTACGACTCATCGACTAGTCGTCGACTAGTCGCGACGAGTCGCTCGACTCAAAAACCATGATACACTGTGTAGGTACTATAATAATTTTTATTGCTATGAAAGTTCAAACTATCAATTGCAAGGATAATAATCATGTTAAGCCAGTGAATGGAAATAGAGAAGGGATAGGGATCAGAATGGGCCATTCGGCATGAGCATAGGTGAGGGCACTAGGCAGAGGCAAAACTGGGAATTAACGCCCACTGTTTTATTGAACCTTTAAAGAACCATAGGATTAGTTGATCAAGACATTCCCACCTATTTTATAAGATAGTCCTACATTTGTTGCTTATGATGTTCCGTAATATATTATTACTTGCCTCTTCCATTTCAAATTATAAATGCCTTTCTGCAGAGGGAATATTAAATGAGTTAATCCTTGTAATAAATGAGAGGGAATATGTGATAAATAAGGGGAACTGGAAAAACACCAATAAATTAGCATGTGTCTCTTATATTATTATAAGAAAAGGCGGGAAAAACTTGTAAAATGAAATGAAGGGATCTTAGATATACTAGTTAGTGCACACGTGGAAGCCACATTACTCGTTAATTTTGTCAAGTTACTTGTGAAATCAGAACTCAATACATAAAATAGTAGCAATGTGACGATTAGTTTCTCTAACTCGCGTTGATCTTGCGAAGAATCGACAGTCAGGATGTTCTGGCCTGCCCGCCAAAATCTTTTTCATACTTGGCTTAAAATTTGACCTATGCTTGTACATAAAGACTTTCTCTTTGTGTGCTGCTGTGGGCCTGTTCACATGCCAAATGTGATCAGAATTTGAAAGTCATGTTAGAGGCTTTAGCAACTGTTTTTTATCAATCATAGCCTCACAATAGAGACCATTTCAGGGTGGCTTTGTGGCATGCAGATGTCTGAAGAGGCTAAGCATGCATCGAAAGACATTTTGATTTGATCTGATTATCAGGTGTGTAATGGTTGTAGCTGTTAAAGTTGGATGTAGATGAACTAGCGGTCAGCTAACTTATTCTGAAATGCTGAAATAGAATTTTTATTACGTTTGCCTTGATTAACCACTTGGGAACTTAATACTGTAGATTGCTTAAGACCTTGGAGTGTTCAGTTGTTCATATGGTGTACAATCTAGAACAATTAATTTTGCGGGGCAACCTATAGATAGTGGTGATTATCATCAACAGATAAATGGAAAACTGACTTCTGCTTCTGTGACTTGATGCTGCAGGGGCATCTCCTGGTGAAGGCACCGGGGCTACTATGTCTGATGATGAAGATAACCAAGTGGATAGTGAGGCTAACATGTTTGATGGAAATGATGGGTCAGATGGTATGGGCTTTGGTCCCCTGATATTGACTGAGGGTGAACGGTCTTTGATTGAACGTGTACGACATGAGCTGAAGAGTGAGCTTAAACAGGTAAAGTTGCAGCCTCGAAACGTTTCATTGCCTCATTCATGACATAACGCTGACTAACCAAAACTTGCTACCTCTCTAGGGCTACAAAGAAAAGCTAGTTGATATCAGGGAAGAGATTATGCGCAAGCGTAGAGCTGGTAAACTTCCTGGCGATACAGCAGCTACACTGAAAGCTTGGTGGCAAGCTCATTCTAAGTGGCCATACCCTACGGTGCGTGACACCATTTCCAAGCTTCATTTTGCAATTAGTTTCTGTTCACGATGATCAACAATTCTTGCCCTACTCATCCAGGAAGACGACAAGGCTCGCCTTGTGCAGGAGACAGGGTTACAACTGAAGCAGATCAATAACTGGTTCATTAACCAACGCAAACGGAACTGGCACAGCAGCAACGCAGCATCCTCTAGTGAGAAGACCAAGAAGAAAAGGTACCATACATGAAAACCCATATCTGACCCTTTCATGACAAACCCGCACATTCTTGTTTGTCGCTTCCTTTTTTATGCATGTAAAATAGAAACGTTACAGGTAATGATGGCACGGAGCAATCGTGGTAGACTGGGGGCTCAGACAAAACTAGATGTAAACAATATACCTTTATCATAGACGACCCATTCACAAGCACGTTCAAGGATGCAGTCATTGGCTAAGAAGTCATCAGTAGTTGACTTAAAAAGGTGGTAGTGCCCTGGAATTACAGTGTGAGTGTTTGCTGATGTGATTTGTGTAAAAGTGTTGTATAACCGGGGAACGGAAGGAAGCATCGTGTGGTGTATGTAAATTGTGTATTCTATTTATCATGTAACAGTATCTTAGGAACAGTCGACACATATTGGGTCTCCTGTGGGTGTGATGTACGGCACGGTATCGCAGGTCTGAAACCACGTGGGAAATATTTCTGTTTAAGATGTACTGGGAAAGCTGAATTGTGGTGTATTTTGTAATGTAAGCGCATGTGTACGCATGATCTGAATGTACCTGTGACGGTGATTCTGTGAATTTGATGTCTGCTGTCTCAGTTGGAACCATGCCTGCACGGTTCATGCCCAAGTATGGTTTACGTGTAAATCACAGGCTGATGTAACTAGGTAGATTCTGAATCTTCTGTACTAGTCTGCTAAGAACGCAAGAGTTGTCTCGATCCTCACGAGGACTGAACTGGTTGTTTCAACATTTCAAAATTTGCAGTTGCTTCTGTGTCCGATTGTGCTGTCCAGGCCTTCGTTGATTAACAAACGGTGCGTTGGAAAGCTGAGCTTATGCTCGTGCTGTCATCGAGAACAGTGACGGCGATCTTGGGGAAGGGTCTGTCCTGAGTTTTACCTGGCACAGAGCTTGTGTTTGCTGAAGATGCTTCTGCGCTGTGCTGCACTTTGCACTGATGGAGGCACCTCGCGTGCGTGTCAGCTGGTTTTGATAGACATATTGATTGCTGGGTCGACGTTCAAGTCCTAGTCACAAGACATTCGTACGCTCGTTGTTGGAAAAACATACTACTCCGTATGAAGGAACCTGAGCTATCGTACTATTGCTTGATCTAAATGACCCGTACGCTCGTTGTCAACCAGTTTGAGTGACATCCAGTTTCATCTAATGATCCGCCTTATATCGACATATATTTCCCCGCCCGTTGCTTTCACCCAGAAGAGATCGAATACGCAACCAAATAATAAACTTGATTTTCTTGCTTGGCCTTCCACGCTCTCTCCGTCACACTGAAAGCTCCGGCGAAGTCCAGGACTAATAGAATTGACCGCAAAATCCAGCTCTAAGTATAGACATTATTGTACGTGGATCTTGCCGCTATAACAACCTCATGAAGATGAAGTATAGTAAATATGATCTCGATGTAAAGCTCGAGTCCTCCAAATCCAGTATTAATAGGCACACTCAATCAAGATCCTTCACTTAGTTACATGGATATAGGTAACAGACGTAGAGATCAAACGAACGGAGATGCAGCTATACTACAATACACTACGGACACCATGTATCTGCCGGCCGGCCGAACGAGAGATCGACCTATCGATCAACGGCTACGCTGCTGCTGCCGCGACGGCCGCCCCCCGCGCCCGGGTGGCCGACCGAGGAGGAGAAGCCACGGTAGACCAGGAGGCCGCCGCCGTCGCCGTCGCCGAAGTCGTCGAAGGACGCCTCGTACTCGCCGTCGATGGCGCCCTCGTCGAAGTTGAGCGCGTAGCTGAGCGGGTCGTACCGTAGCTCCCCGCCGACGCGCCGCCTGCCCCACTGCGCCCGGTCGCCGCCGAAGCAGCAGCACACCGTGGCCCGCAGCCTGTGTCGTAGCGAGCTCGCCGGCGGCGGCGAGGCGTCCGTCTCCATGGACCAGGTAGATATCTCCGCCGTGACACGACGACGGTGAGAAGTCAAAACCGATGGCTGCTACGTACAGCGTGTTTGTGTTCGGTTATTCAGGAAGTGTGGCGAAATGACGGAGAAGTACCGACAGTCGCGCTCCTAGCGTGCGCGCATGCCTAAATCGTTTTGGATTGTCGTGCATGTTCTCCCAAAATCACATCGAAAATACCGACTGCGTACTTGGATTCAGATTAATCCTCTAGTACCTTTCGTTTTCGGATGCATCATTATCTCAGTGAGACTTCTTCAACACAAATATCTTGCCAACATCATGAAAAAACATCTTTCCAAATGTCCACGAATCAACATATGAACCGAACGTAAGATTCTGAACTTCAAATACTAACAAATTTCAGACGGAATCAAAGGGTTGAATTGACATATACTGAGAAGCGAAACTCCAACATGGTCAACACGTTACTGGCAATGAACAGATAGCAACAACGGGTTTGACAGACCAGATGTACGCATATTAGTCATGTATGAAACTATCACACAACAGGGGAGACAGCAGAGATTCAGGACAAGGATGTACCCTAACAATAGTCTAAAGCTCATTCACAAAAATGCAGTTACGGTAAGCAGATCTCAATTCCGCTTTCTGTCCCTACTAGTGGCATGGACAGGGCTGCTGCTTGAGGATGGCGTAGACGGTCCAGCAAGTATAGTGCCTCCTTGAATATCACTTGAGATTGATTCAGGGGCTGCTGCCACAGCGTCTCGGCACTCGATATGGGCTATCAAATCACTTAGCTGTCACAGGATGACAAAGAACGGTTAACCTTAGGCTAGAAAATGATGCATATAACTCTCGAAGAAAGAAAGAAAGAAAAAATGACGTGTATCAAAAAAAGTACAGAAAAGTGTGCATTTGTCAAAGGAAATACTGACCAATATATGTATCGACCGCACTCACACTTTAGTTAGTAACTTTTTATTGTTAGATGACATGAAGTATTGACTACGCAATGATATTCATTTTAACCATACGAACCTCTGCCTCCAGCTTCTTGATCTTTTCATCTTTCAGTCTAAGCGCAGCTTGTTCCCTGAAAAAATACCTTAGTCACTTCAGACAGAAAGTAAAGTAGAAACTAAGTATATGTTCTGAATTCTAAATGATCAACATCTTATATTCAAAAACTGAAGCGGTGGCTCAAGAGAGTATCACAAGTCAACAAAAGGTATAAATGTCCAGGAAAAAAGTTTGACTACTATTCCCTCCGTATCAAAATATAAGACTTTCTAGCATTTGCATGCATACATGTATGTAGACATGTTTTAGTGCAGACTTTCTAGCATTTGCATGCATACATGTATGTAGACATGTTTTAGTGCAAGATCACATAATCTTGCACTAAAACATGTCTACATAAGTCTTATATTTTGATACAGAGGGAGTAGTAACAATATATGGAGGACAACTAAACAATATGAGCTGTACCAAGCTAAGATGTGCAGAAAATTTCACAGCTAAAATCCCACATAAGTACCATTGAGCATAGTGTGCCAGGTAGTGAAAGCACCTTTCTAGCCAGCTTAACCATAACCTAGCAGGAATAAGTATGGGGTTGTACAGAATAAAAAGCATTGACTCATCCAATGTTCTTGTGGTAATTCGATAAAATAACGAAGAGAAATACCTTTCTTGCACTTTCCGAATTCTTTCTCTCCACATCTCCTGATTTTTGACAAGATTGGCATTAATCTGAAAATAAAAGAAATTATCAGTACAAGTAACCAATGTCACTTATTTTAAGCTAACATTTAGACCTAGCTTCAACAACTCGTCGAGTGCTCACATCATCAAGAAAACTTTTCTCTTCGATGCACTTATCAAGCTTTGTCTGTAACTTCTGATGTTTAATGCTCACAGCTTTCGCAGCAGCAGCAGAAACTTCTTTCTCGTTCTCCTCTTTGACTTCTAGCAGAAGTGACTCATAATACTAAATTAGCACCAAAACCGAAGTCAGATTCACATTGCTTAGTTACCCTCTCAAAACTATATATCAATGATATGGCATGTAGAAATTATATATATATACATGATCATAAAATAAGTAGTGTATTGTTATCTAAACGATAATAAACATCTACCAGATAAGCACAAGAACATACAAACTTACATTTCTTTGTTTATCAAGCTGGGACGTGAGGAGATCATTGTACTCTTCAACAATCTAAAAGAATTGAAACAAAAATTATAAACAAAGATATGCAAAAATACCATCAAGGTATAGTTAATAATTTCCACAAATATTATTTACTTAGTACATTACAGCTTCGACTTTACTGTTCAGTAGAGCTTCATCCATTCCTGCATCAGTGCCCTCTGCTCCATGGCCATCATAGTTGTACTCAACCAGTTTTCCATCAGTTTTGGATTGAATCAAACGATGGACATAGTTGTCACCAGCATAATCCCAAACCTTTTGTGTTTCTAATTCAAGCGAATAACAGTGTTCAGTTTCATTCCAGTGTTCGATAGCATGACCTCCTTTGTACCTGTTACCCCACCAATCAAATTTAATTAGTTACTACCCACGATTCAAAATAAAGGCTCTTTGAGCATTTTTACCAGTCAAACATTTCTACGTTTGACCATCTATAGGAAAATAATTACTAGCATCCAAAACATCAAACTGATATCTCCAGATTTATTTTGATATGTAATTTTATAGTGCATAATTGTTTTTATGTAAGGAAACATGTTTTGTATAGAATCCGATGGTTAAAGTACGATCATGAATAGTGTCAATGTTCCAAAAGACCTATGTATTAACTCAGAGGAAGTAACTATTAAAATCTGCAACTGACAGTTAACATGAAATACTTTACCTTCCACAGCCAACATTACCACAGATTACACAAATCCAAAGATTTTCTGAAGTTCCGCAGATAGAACACATGGATTTCTCGGGTTGCTGCTGACAATACCTACAAACCTGTGTGATACTTTCCAATGTAAGCAAAAGGGACTCTTTGCAGTGACAGAAAAATATTAGCATGATTTCTCGAGACCAAGGAAAAATAAAAACCCAATGAGGGTCAAATCATTTAGGGCTGGTAGGCCTCGGTCTAGCTGTACACAATACTGAATAAAACAGAGTGGTAATGCTATTATTTGAGATGCTGTCAACTTGGTAACAGCAAATCTACGATCAGGTGTTGATAGCACAGTTATGTCTTTACATTTTTGTGGTGAATTTGAGTTCAGTAGTAGAATATGAACAGTATAATTCGAATCAGTAAAGTAATATAAACAACATGAGTCATAAACTGAGTATATCAGATCTTACTGGGCACGAAGAGTCTGCCCATTTTGATATGCATGAACAGTGGAAAGAATGGTTGCATATTGTAGTAAGAATGCCTCCAGGATCTTGGTCAAGACGTTCTGATTGAAAATAGAAACAAATAAACAGTGCAATTAACATAAACTTGAAATTTAGTGCTTTGGCTTAAGTAAAAGTAAGAAAACATATGTGCTGTGTAGCTAAGGCATGCAATGCGGCCTCTATATCATGACTTGAACATACAAAGTGTGGTGCGTAGTTTACATGTAAAGTTGTAAGATGCATATATGACACAAATTGCCAAATAGATTAAACTATGTGACAACAGTATAACATAGGGAAGAGAATCCTATTACCTTCTTAACCTCAAATATTAACAATGTATATAATATGAGTGACAATCACCAAACTACATGTCGGGGGTTAACAAAAAGATAGGACATAAGCAAGCTCAAGTGATGCATACCGTTAAGTATCAAACATGACTTAGATATTCAACAGCACTAGCACTAGGTGTAAGTGTATCCGTGGAACAGAGATAGCAAAGATACATGCTTCAGAATCACGTTTCACTGAATATGTGATGCACTGGTCCATAATGTGGACTAAATCCTGAACATTAAGACACCAAAATCATGGAAGTACCCTCTTCCTCATATTAGGCGAGCGACAGAGTAATTAAAAAATGTGGGTAGGCGAACATTCTAATCATTTTAAAAGAACTAAAACTTCACAAAGTTATTTCAAGCAACATAACGTGATATTCTAATTTTTTAACAGATAGCTAGAATAATTCTAAGCACTACACATACCTAGACAGACTGGGCAGGTAGGCTGCTCAGCTGAACTCGTAACCGAGCTATGTGCATGCTCAATCAATTCAGTGTAGTGCACGTCTTCCACAAATCGTACACGAGAAACACCACCCTGCGAACACATCAATCTCGAATCAATCATCATGGCACACACTTAATCACATCAGCAGAAAAACAAGTGTATTGCAACAGAATTAAAAGAAGCCAGCACCTCCAGCGACGAGAACCGCTTTCCATTGAAGTGCTTGTAGAAGCTATCGGTGGAGCTCAGCGTGTCAAACTTTATGAGAACGCTGTACTGGTCCTCCGCCCCATCGATCCTACACCATGAGGGCCAATTAATACTCTGATTTGGGCGTACATCAAAGCAGCTCAAAGCCCCAAAGACACACCACGTTGGCCAATTTTGAGGGTTTATAGTCTAATATGTCACAACATATGATGGGAGTGAGGAAGCTAGGCAGACTAGTACACTTGAACCTATCAAAAACCACTCAGATTGGAGCGGACCAGGCTAAGCGATTGAGGCCTGGGGACACATCGCAACTGTACGAAGCAGAGGTGAACAAGCGAGGTACCTGACGATGCGCATCTCGAGCATGTGGGGGACGAACGCGCCGCAGAAGCGGCAGAAGTCGGCGTAGGTCATGTGGTTGGGCACGGCCGGCACGCATACCCGCGGCTTCCTCCCTACCTACAAACACGCCGCCGCGAGCGAATGTTAGAGGTGACTAAACCGGGCAGTCAAAATACAGAACCCTAGAGTAGGGATTAGCTTACCGGGAGATTAGATGATGAAGAGGAGGCGGCGGCGGGTGGGTCGGGGTGGAGGAGGACGACTCCGCGGGTCTCCTCGATGCGGGGGTTCCCCGAGGAGAAGGGGACCGACTCGAGGGCGGCGGTGGACGAGGAGGGAGAGGCGGAAGGGGGAAGGGAGGCGGGATCGCCGGCGGTTGCCATGGCCGGAGAGGAAGGATCAGAAGCCAAGGGATTGGCGAAGAAGGGGTTATTCAGAAAAGGTTCCTGGCCCAAAGTCTCTTTAGCAGTTTAGCTTACTCGGCAACATGGGGCCAACCTTTCAGTGAGACATCACGATGGTGTATGATCCCCAGCAGAAATACAATGCCGTGAACGCGCGCGAGCTGCCGAGCTCTCCGCCGATCGCCGCCCGAGCTCCCTGCCGCCGCTTCCTTCGGTGTCTCGGCCGCCGCGCGCGCCTTGCGGTTGCTTCGCGGCTTGGCTTGGCAGAAAGGTTGGGAAAGGTACGCGTTGCTTATTGGCGCTGGGTAGTTAGTTGCCTGCCAAGTGCTCGACATAATGCCGCTCACAACTATCCAGGGTGGGCGTCCATGGATAATCCAGATGTTGGAGTGCTAACTGCTAAAGTTTGTAGGGTATCAGGTGTTGACTCTGTTTATGAACTATTGATGCCTGTTAGTGGGGGCGATGAACCAAACGTCTAGGCTATCAGATGATGAGCTAAGTCTGAGTATCCCGGCAGAACCTTACGCCGGTTGCAGTGGATAAAAATGGAGGATGATGGATGGATGGAGGCATGGAGCCATGTTTCTTTTGGTGGGGCTGGGGTGAGGAGAAGAACATGGTTTGAGTTCAGACTTACTACTAGATTGTCGTTTGTTATGGAACATTCACTATTTTAGTTCAATTTCCATGTCCAGCGATGGATTTAGTCGGATTAGAGTGTAGGTCAGGGTGGTGGGTAGGTCAGGGTGCAGGAGGAGCCACGGGTCTCCTCGTTGCGGAGGTTCCCCGAGGAAGAAGGGACTGACTCGAGGGCGTTGGTGGATTAGGAGGGAGAGGCGGACGTGGAGAGGATCAAAAGCCAAGGGCGACGGCAAAGAAGGGGTTATGAAGAAAAGGTTCCTGCCCCAAAGTCTTTTTAGCTTACTCCACAAGGTGGGGCCAACCTTTCAGTGTGATACCATGATGGTGTATGCAGCAGAAATGCATAGTGCATCCTCAACAACAAAATTGCACAATGCCATGCACATGCCTGCGCTCTCCGCCGATCACCGCCCAAGCTCCGCGCCACCGCTTCCTCTGGTCGGTGGCTTGGCTTCTGCGTGCCTCTTACTGTTGGTTCGGGTGCGGCCTGGCAGAAAGGTTGGGAAAGGTCAGCGTTATTGGCGCTGGTAGTTCGTTGCGCGCCAAGTGCTCGACGTAATATAGCAGGCGTTGCAGTGCAGGATAGCTATCCAGGTTCAACCTCGGTGTGAACGCCAGATGTTGGAGCGCTAACTGCTACGGCTCGTATGCTATGAGGTATTTACTGTGTTCGTGAAGTATTGATGCCTATTAGTGTGGGCGATGAACGAGATCTGTCTAGGCTGTCAGAATCCTGACAATGAGCTTAGTTCCGAGTATCCCCGGAATGGCAGATCTTATGCCGGTTGCACTGGTTATTGGTTAAGGATGAATCCTGATGGGTGGATGCCACGGTTCTTGTGGCAGGGAGGGGGACTGGGGAGCAAAATATGGTTTGAGTTCAGACCTACTACTAAATTATTGTTTGTTGTGGAGGATTCACCATTTCAGTTCAATTTTTATGTCCATCCGATAGCTTGGAAACCAAGTCTTTGTTGGATAGGGCTTCGGATTCCAGACCTCCAAGTTGAATCTATTGGTTTGTCATGTGCATGGTTTGATTAAATCAGCTCCGTGTTGTTGACGCCATGTATCTTCCATGCCAGAAACTCATAGGCACGAAATTCAGGTGTTCAAAGAGCATCTCTGTTCTCGCATTCTGGTCCATGGGACAGGTAAATTGACATTTTCAATGTTTATTTTCTGTGTTTGCTGAACTGTTAAAGTATCTACTATTCTACTTTAGTGTAATTTATCTCATAGTCGTAGACTAATGAACCAGTTATGTTCGTATATACAATTAAATTAATGCAGAGTTAAAAGATGTATGCTTATATTGCGGTCTTGGTAACTTACCGAGCAAGCTGCACAGGCTTTATCATGCTTTCCAAATCGATGTATCAAAGCAGTAACCACAACTTTCATTCAGCTTAAGATGTTTGTGCATGATTTTTAGGATCTTTCACTCCATGCTAGACTCCCTGATGTTTAGGATCTTGGCCAGCATTTCTGGTCTGTACAGTTGTTTTTGATCTTCTCTTTTTTGTCCTTTTGAGTTTCTGTCTTTTTTGTACCCTTACCGTCATCTTGACGATTCCTTCTAATATACAATGACACATGATTTGGCGTGTGTTCGAGGAAAAAAAAATTTCATTCAGTTTACATGTTCAGCGTAAAGTTCTAATCTCTTTGAAGCAGGGGTGGAGCCAGGCCCAGGGCCTGGGCCTGAGAATAAAAGCCCAATGCATTATTTTCACAATGCACTAAAAAAAGAAAGAATATTGGGTCATCAACCCAACATATTTAGTTTGGCCATGGGCATCCTCGTGGGCTGGCTCCACCCTGCTTTGAAGCGATTGAAATGTTTGTGCATGATTTGTGCGTAAGAATATATACAATTTTTTCTGGGAACCTTCTTTGTAAGAGGAATTGGTGATGGGGATGGTAAACAAGATCCCGTTTCAAAAAGTAGTCATCATTAGTTCCTAGAAACAGCAGATAAGATAAATATTATATCAACTATACAGAGGTTTACTATTTGTGAAACTGTGGATCAATAATGTGCTTACCAAGGTTGCAGTCAACTTGCCTGGAGATCTTCACCGATCTGGTTTCAACTGATCATCTGCTATTTGGTTATTAGTAATATGTTGACTGAGCATCCCCAGAAACAGAAAATTGTGCTATTTGTGAATCTAGTTGACTGTTCGAGATGATTTACTTTGATTTCATTCAATAATTTCATGTGGTTGACTTGAGCAGATACGAATTATGGAGATGGCCTTCGCTGGGCGTCTTGATGTCCAGGTTGCTGGATTGTAACTGTTGTTCCGTAGAACCTACATGTTGTTTGCTGGTCGGGGTTGGGTGCATGTTCTTGGTTCTGGCTGACCAAGTTAATCCCCTAATGCTGTAATCTTTAGAAAAGCTTCTTTTAGTGCACAAAATTTAGCGTATTTATGGAAACCAGAAGTACTCGCTCGTGGATATGGTGTTACTATAGGGTAATATGTGCAGTTTTAACCTTTAGGTTCACAGTATCTATGCAAATACCCTCAAGTCAATGGTGGAGAAATTTTTTAAGTATTTGAAGAAAGCTACATCTCAATATTTTTTCTATTGTGCTTTAGGGGTTGATTAATTCTTCATAAAGGCCTATCAAGCCAATATAAGTAATAAATTACATATCTTATGTCTAACTGGCTTAAGTGCCCAATCTAAATGACATCTTCCTAAAATTGAATAATAAGCTACCTAACCGAGAGATTGGTGATCTTATCCTATAACTCATCTTCCTTGGCATGGTGGGCCACGTACTTCTGTACATAACAGTTTCTGCCTGCATGAATTCTAAGCTGAATTTGACAATTGAAACTTGTAAGGACAATACAAAAAGGATGGTATCCTATTTTATTGGAACAATGAAGGAAGTCAACGAACATAGATCAGAAATTTTTGAAATATCAAACAAATTTATTCTTTTGGGTTAATATGATTGCCTCATTGCCTCTATGCACGGAGCGATTGGGGGTTGTATAATGTCAGGCCGCGTCCTAAAAGGAAATCTGAAGCATCCAGTTGTATGTTCCATGGATCAGCTCAAGGCAGAGAAGAGAGAAATTACGTAGCTATGAGTACTGGTATATGGCCTTTTTGAAACTTTAGTGGTCAAAATCGAAATACCTTGAGTTTCCTCTTTCGTCCTTGAAGGCTTAAACCTTTAAACATGACCCTTTTTCTACCTCCAAATTTCTCAACAGTATGGTTCTTCCAGTTTCATGGATGCATTTTCAACCAGTATTTATGCTTTTCCCATCATAAGAATCGAGTGGATCTTTGCTGGATTTGTGCATTAAATTGCCAGATCGAGATTTGTGCTACTTCAGTTGCTGACTGCATTGTCATTCTTTCATTTTTTTTAGATTTTTACTGCCGTCAAACTTTCATGGTGCTGAGTGCCCAATTTTGTCTTAACATGATTAGGCATGTTTATCCCAGTCATATGATGCTAACATGACTTGAACAAGTACAACCCCTGTTTGATCTTATCAGAGTGGTCGAGCAAACTTAAGCTAGCTTAACACGATCGACATGATATGATCAGCTAGCTGCCACTTAGATGCTTACTTGCTGCCGTTTTCTCAAGAGTACCAGTCCAAATCATTGGCTCACCAGACATCTACAAGACAACAACCATTTAGTTGATATTTGAATATTGCATTACATCTGAACTTGTTCTTCTGTAAATATATGTTACCCCAGGCACTAAATATAATTTACTTTACCCTTAAAAAATATTATTTACTTTAAATCTACCAGTTGTAGCAAGACAACACAATTGGCAGTATTAAGAATTACAGTGCTTAAAAACTTAAAATGCTCACCGAAAAAAACAAGCAAGAATAATATGGTTGGCTCCAGTCAAAGTCAAGGAAAGAGCCCTTACCTGTAACTAGGCCAATCCCTTTTATATAACCACCATCATCATGGGAGGATGACAAAGATTTCACTGTTTAAGTAGGCGTAGATTATCTTAGTAGGCTTATCATACTTAGTCGATGACGCGCACGAGTGCTCTTCCCGAGCTTTCCAGCTATATGCGCCGAATCATATCACGAGCTGCTTGAGAAAAATATTAATCTCGTGTTCTGATCTCGAGATGATCTGACTAGGCATTACTGAGGGCTTCATTAGTTAAACTACAATCGCTCAACTTCCAATGGCTTAAAGTTTTTTTTAACCTTGTGTTCTCAACCCTTCGTTTGTGAAGCAATATGAAAGCAAATAAGATGAACCAGTGTTGTTTTGCACCAGTATAATTGATTGCATTTGTCTGCTATAATCTCAAGATGTCCTGTCCCTTTTTCTGACATTTCGCTGTAGGCATGAAATGGGCAATGGAAGGTGAACTAACCGTTTGCAAGCTTCTGCTTGGGAAGGGAAAATTGCTCTTTCGGTCACTTGATCTACACAGTTACACCTTTTTATATGTTTTACAGACCTATTGGCTATGAAAATATATAATCAACTAGGACTTCCATTTTCTACAATAAGAAACATTTCTAGGATGCCATTTTTAGCATCTATATTGCATGTTTAGATGGATCCATGTTGCTTCATGCACTTTCGGCTTACAGAAGATAATAAATGGGTATAGTACTTCATTTCTTAAATCAGGGGTGGAAGAAAATGATCTGAAAATGTTTTCCTATTATTTTGTCCTTCATCAGTGTGAAAGTCAAATGGTAATTTATAAAAGTTTTAGCTTGTCTGTTGTCAGTTATACATGAAAGAATATTTTACCACTATTTCTACCATTCCATGAAATACTCGGGTTTCTAGTTTGTAAAAAAAAATTACAACTGCCCTTGAAGATCTACAGTTGATTCCATATGTGGCTAGATATGACAATTGTGTGGAACACTTCCCTTTGGCAGGTTATTATCTATTAGATTAGAACTTTTGCTGCCAAAAACAGCCTTCAGTTTGAGAACAACCTCTTGCTTCATCCAGATTGTGGTGGTAAAATGTGTATTCTTCCGTTAGCTTAAAAGCCACTCTTAGAACTACTTAAACACGTGTATCTAATTAGGTTACCCTGGTTCTAGGTGTGTCAAAAATTCAGAAAGAAAAAATGACCTACTAAAGAATTGTGGAGCACACTCGTTTCTGACCAAGACAACATTCAAAGAAAAGATGTAATAGATAAGGGGATAATATGAACCATGTTAAGACGTACATATATATGAACTGGTGAATCTACCTGAAGAATTTGGATACAACTGCCTCTGGTGATGTACATTGAAATCACGTGGTTCCATCAAGACAAAATTCCGTCAGTACTGCACCAGCGTAGTCCAACAGATAGAGAACATCAAAGAAGTAAAAAAAAAACTATTTAATTTTTTATGTTTATTAGCACAAAGGTGATCGTTGAGGCACCCCTTTCCTTCTGCTCATGTTTGTGGCCATGTCATCATCAGAGACTCGGTTTGCAGATCGTGCACAGATATATGGTCCGCTGCGCTTCTTCCGGACGAAACTTGGTAATGGTGTGCTCAAATTATCGGAGTCTGATGATCCCATAGGCTCGTCAACATCAACAAGAGTTGAGTGGGTCGTCTCATCATCAGCGTCATGAGGAATGAAGAAGTCAGGACCAAGCTGCAAGGTCTTGCATGGACGCAAGTATGCTGACAAGTCTTTTTTCTTCCGTAATATGTACTCAACCTGAAAAGGATGCAGATGAGTGAACTTGAGATATAATTTTCGTATATATGTCCAGAAATCGTCAGTTAGCTCCAAACGCATTTAATGTCTTTCTGAACACTTTTTCTTTAAATTTTCTAATATTAGTTTTTCACCTTTCCTTTATAGTGCTGTTATCAGCTAATTCTCTAATCAGATTCTTCAGGTAGCTGCATAGTGATACTGTGAAATGGATATTGCATGAAAAACGAGGTCAGATATTGCTGTAGCTAAGTACCTTGTAGAATCTAGATCGTCATTGTGCTACTTCTCTTATTTAGTATGAATTATATTTTGTTGTTTTCTCAGTCATCATAATTCAGTTGGATATACTCATATTATTCTATCAGACATCATAATTCAATTCTATATAACTGCATTATTTTGTCAGCATCAGAATTCAGTTGCATGTAATCACATGGAATATCATTAGTTCTAGTAGATCACCTTGCAATCCATAGAGCAGTAGAAGTAAGGTTCCTGAAGGCTCCTGTCGCAGGAGGTGCAAATATTCCCTGACCCCTTAAATTGCCTATTCTGTGGTCTCTTCTTCAGGAAAACAACCTTAGAGCTGTTAATTGTGTATGACTGCACCATGTAAATATACAATTATGAGCACACATGCATTTCAAAGAACAAGTATCAGACTCGCATCCATACTTCATAAATCATGTATATTACCTGAACACCAGAGCAATCAATAAGCTTCTCAAGGTCCTCCAGCCGAACGACATCGTGGTAGACATACCGCCGCACCTGCAGGAGCCGGTGTACACGATGTGTCGCCACACAGTGTGGGCAGATGCTGGTGCAGCAATCAAGGCAGCATATGTTCTTCTCGTTCTTCTTGGCGTGCTCATGAAAGGAGCATGCTACGAAGAACTTCTCTGTGCTGAGGGCTTCTAACCAGGCTGGCTTCCACATTGCCTGCTGATACTGCAAAAATCCAAATGATCTTGGCATCAGTAAAAGCTGAATTTGAATGAGAGAGCATGAAGAAGATCGGAATCCTCACCATGATTATCTATGTCGGTGTAAAGCCTTTGTTGTTGTTGTATCTCTTCTCGTTGGAAGAGGGTGGGGATCTTTGACGAAGAGAGTGTAGCTTATGAAGGATGAGAGATATGGTGTTTAGTGGGCTAAGAAGGATTAGATCAACCAGAAGAAGGGGGCTATATACCTGCATTACTAGCGCTTTTGACATTTGGCTCCTTAATCTATGGCACTATCATGGGAAGCACCTTGCTTTAGAAATAGTAGTGATAGACAGGTGTAGTTACTGTATGCATCACATTAAGAACATGTTCCTGAATTGCCGTTGTAGGTGCTGGGGTGTTATATTTCAAAAAGGAAAGCTGTTTTACAAAATATAATTATTCCTTGGATGGAGCTGCAATATCATTCCGGACCAGGGTTGCCAATGCACTCTAACTGGTAAAGTTGTTCCTCTCAAAATTTCCAATTTACAGCACAAAGTGGCTTTTCCTTCTCGGAGAAAAAAGTCAACTAATTATGATAGTTTTGTCAGATTCATCCCTGGATGAGTAATGCAGTTCCAATATAATCTTATATTTCATGACATCGATTGGAAATTTCTACAGGTGAATTACCAGTGTGGATATAAGTTTTCGATATCAGGTGAATTACAGTATGTACTATTAAGTTACCACAATGGCTCTTTTCTGGAGAAATTATGGATAACTGAAATTACCATGCAAATATATTAAAAAAATTGACATGCAAAATAGATAATTAGAGTTAGCTTTTTTATAGGATAATTAGACTTAGCTGCTAAACCTGATAGATGTCAATAACTATATCGGTGTAGAATTTCATTCACTTGAATTTTCCTTGTACACAAGCGATGTTTATTTCTTCAAAAATGAAGCAAGATACATTTTCCAGATGCTCATTTTGGATGGCATGTAGCACAGCAAGGTCTGAAGTTTTAGCATTAAAATCTGTTGCATCTCTTGGAGATTGGGCTGATGTGCATGACATGTACTTGTGTACACAGGGAGCCAACAAAGCACGCAAAAACAACTCTAAAGGAAAGAAAGGGAGGTGGGGGAGGTGAAGAGAACGTGGATGCTGTTTCTAGTGTTTCCCAACCCTTGTGCCAACTTTTTAACTTATGACCAAAGCTCAAATCTCTAGCCTTGGCTCTAGAGCTCACCTCTCTAAACAAGTGCAGTCCCCAAGGACGCGTTGATTCCTTGTTTGGAGCCTTATGTGGGGGGGAGAGGATGGCCTTTCTTGGGCAACACACGAATACAATATAAATCTGCGGTCTCCACTAACAAATTACTGTCTTGGGCTTTGCCCCGTCGTGTTTGCCACAGGCTAGGTGTTGTTTTACTTGAGTATTATACCTCAAATGGTGAACTAAAGTAGCTCAAATCTGTTACGGGAATGCACTCTGTAATTTCTGGGGAATCTACATTCTGTTTTACTCTTCGACAGTTCTTGCTTCAGATACAAATTTGTGTTGTTTAGCTTTGTTAAGCTTGAATGGGTATGCTAAAGATAGATCAATTTAACTTCATGTAGAATCTAGAGTCTGTTGTTATGGAGTATGGACTAGCCTCATTAATTTGGTAATTAGAGTTAGCGTAGTTACTGCCTTCTGCAGTTTGCACTGCATTTGGGTAAGTTGCTTATGTTTAGTTTTACATGCAAGGCTTCCGGTTCCAATATCTAGGCCTTGGCTTTTTCCAGGCATGGATCCAGTGAGGTTCGCAATTGGCTTGTCCCAGGTCCAGATCCGATGAGGTTTGCAAAGAATCAATTCTATGAGGATGCATATAGATGCATGGTTAGTAACATGATAGAGGCTTAAGATGGTACTCTTCCGATGCATCAGAGTTGTTTATGTGATTTTTCTGATGATACGTCGAAAAAGAACCTTACTTCCTTGCAGATATTGGTCCACTATCCCTGGAGATGTGAGCTGATGGACAGCTCCACCTTAAAATGTCTGAATGGCCTTTCAAACTCTGAAAGTCAAACGAATATTAAGCGGTAGCTGGTTCTGATAAAAGCAAGGTTTGCTCAGTTTCATCTCTGATACTTTTTGATCGTGGTCTACGATTGCTCTTGCCTCTATTTATTTCCGAGAATGTTCTATTTCAGTTCAGTGATTTCAGGGAAAAGGCGTTTTATTACTCTTTTGCGTTACGCAATGATGATGTTTAGTGCCGATGGAATTAATGGCGTTGAAGGAGAGCTTGATAGAACACTGCATGCATGTGGGTGAGGTAGGAACAAGACTATTTCACTAAAATTCTATGTGTTTATAATCCTTGCCTTCATGTTGTAAACTTGTAATGCCTGAAGCTTTGTTCAGTGAGTTACATTATTTTAATAAAGAGTATTTCTTATTCCAGATATGTTTGCGCAATGAAAATCAGCATAATATCCTGCAGTGTCTGGACATTGGCATCAAATGACCAAAGCCATTATTACGTTTAACATTTCTACTACTACATGAGTGAAGGAAGGATATAGGCATAATTCTCCCTTGGCATTTCCTGATGTGGCCAGGTCTTGCCGCCAATTGTTAAAAACTTCGTGACTTTGGTACAACTAATTTGATTTGTGAAGTTGCAGATTGCTACTAGAATCTTTTCCTCGTTGTAACATAAATAGGGAGGGTGTAGTAGCAATCGAAATTATTCATTGGAGATTGTGCAGACGCATGAATTGCCAAGTAAAAAGAAAAAGGATTTAAATACTGTCTAGTTCTTGTCGATTCCACCCATCACCATCCACCCCTCAAACCGAAGGCCGCGTACGTGCAGCAGCAAAGCTCCAAGGCCTACGCCCCTCAAATTCGGTTAGCGTTCATCTCCTATGATTTGACCTGCAAATTAAACCACGTTCGTTAATTACTATTTTTAGTCCTTGGCGAACCAGGACTGCTAGCTTGATTTGCCGGAGGGAAGAGTGGTGTCTAAGCAACGGATGTTGTTGTTTCTTGCTTGTGATTGTAGCTAGCTGTCTAATAATCATGAATCCAGCTTTGGGTCGTCACAGACACACACTCACTCAGACCACAACCCTGTCTGTATTTTTTATTCTAACCGGCGATCTTTCACGGTTCTAAACACCACTTTGTCGGCCCCTAATCTCCGGTCAAAATTGCTACAGCCAGCCACAAAGCTATTCAAAGGTACGGAAGCCGAATCCGAATATTTTTTACCTTCACCTCTACACAACAAGTCTACCTGTCTATGACAAGCGGGCCATACGGCTCGAAGCCTACAAGACCAGTGGCTGTGCGAGAGGTGATTGTAGAGCGGGTTAATTAGCTTTTTGGAAAATGATGGTCCACGAGAGAGATCCCAACTTCCAAGTTCCAACCCAGCTTTTTTCTCTTTGGACTTTCTTCTTTAGCTTTCGTGGCAGCCGCTGCGTCGCACGCACGTCCGCATGTGCACCGCCGCACGTGTGCACGTACGCCCCTCGTAGTAGAAAACCCAGGGCACGTACACCTGGCAGGATCCGAGGTGGCGGGCTGGTGCCCTCCACGTGAGGGCGTCTGACACAAGGTTAATGCGTGGAGGCGGCTCACGTGTTGCGCATCGGCTGTCGTGTTGGACTCGATGCGGTGTGCGGCTTTTGCTACTAGTTAGGTTTTGTGGCTTGGTATGTTAATCCTACAACTTGTTGATATATATTTCTCGAAATGTTATATCATGGACTAGTTACCATGCATTGGAGCAAGTATTTAGCATGTCATTTTGACAACCAAACTAATGATTTATCACACATTAGAGATTACAAATAACATGAAAAGGTTCGTCGGTTATTTCGTACAACACTTTTAAGGAGGATCCTGTTAAATGCGCCAACTTTCGGTTACGTGTACAAATCATTGACAACATGCAAAAAATTCATTGCTCGGAAATAGAGTTGAGAGTGTTGACAATTCGAATACAAATCATAAGTTAGAGCATCAATATTTTAAAAAATCATGCCATTCTTGTAGCTATACCGTATACCTCCCGCGAAATGGTTTTCATGTGTCAATGCGAAAATTGCTATAATCTTAGTAATAACCAACTGTCAAATAATATTTTTCCTCCACTATAGCACATACATCTCACAACATTTCTTGCCCCTCCCTTATATCCAAGGTATACTGCCTTTTAGCTAAAAAGATTATCATCCAAGTTAAAACCGTACATCAAATTAGGTACATCTTCAGTTTTGGTAAGCCATATCACCAAAAGCAACTGAAGACCATATACTAAAACAAAACAAAACAAAAAGTATCCCGATATACAACATCATAAACAACGTTTGCAATAAAAGTAGAAAATGTTGGCAACACAAACGTAATATTTGCAAACGTTCAGAGTAATCCTACCACGTCGTTCTATGCGCTTCAAAAAAACCAAAACGAGGTTGTAACATGCCGATCAAACACGTAAGCGTAACAGGGTCGTCGAGCATCTTGGCCCATGCAGCAGAGCTATATCGCTTTGTACATTTCTGTAATTTTTGGATCACAAGCCGCCCAATCTGTGTCATTGGGGCAGAATGATCCAGGCTAATTGACAAAGCCCACTAACAAAATATTGGGTTGCGTGCATGGAAAACAAAAAATTCGCCAACTACGAAACAGCCAAGATCTACTATGAAAATACAAGTGCAATACATGCATATTTGATCCAACTGTAAATCGTTACCGACACCGTTGAAACGGAAGAGATGTCGATGACGATGTTGATGAAGCTTGTGGAAGAACTCCCTCGGCTAAGCCTAGCCGAGAGAATGTCGTAGACTCCTTGCGTCCCGCCTTGATCCAACAGAGTGAGATAGAGTCAACCGTTTCTCAACGGATCACCCCTCTGAGTTTCACACGCATACATCTGATCTAGTACAGTAGGGTTTCGCCGTCCACACTTGAATCACTCACCGCTGGTGTATATGAAGGTGGAGATCTCAACACATGAGAAGGAGAGAGAGAGAGAGAGAGAGAGATTAGACATCTAGATCTAATCTAATTGGGAGGATCCCTCTAAATATTTAGAGGTTCCCTCTAATCCAACTAGAAGAGATCTAAACTTGTGTATCTCCAAATAGGAGGGGGTGGGGGTTTATATAGATGGCCAAGGGGTGGAGGGACTTGGGCAAGGGGAAAGACCCCTAGCCCAATTCGGTTTGGGAGGGGGAGTTGGAGTTGGACTCCAACTCGCCTTCCCCCTTCCTTGCACCGCCGGCCCTAGGGGGAGTTGGAGTTGGACTCCAACTCCTCTCCCCTTTCCTTGGTGTGCATTCAATAGGGGAGAGTTGGAGTTGGACCCTCCCAATTCGGTTTGGGGGGGAGGAGTCCTTGTCCAACAAGGTCCCCCCAAACCGCCTCACCCCCATGGGCCATAGGCCCACTTAGAGTTCGGCCAAGGGGGGAACTTCCCCCCTTCATGCACTTGGCCCACCCGCCCCACTTGGGGTGCGGCTACCTAGTGGGCCCACTTGGCAGCCCCATTCGGTGGCTCCAATATTTTCCAATAATTATTTATTAATTAAATAAATTAATATTTAATTAAATAATATTTTGTCTAATTAATTCTTATTTGAATATTTCCTTTTACAGAATATTCCCCGAATTAATTACTTATCATATAAAACACTTTTACATGATCCGGGACACCTAGTGTCCGCAGACAAAATACTCCGGATAAATATTTCCCTCTTATATAAACCCTCTGAATAAATCCGACTAGTGATAGAAACTATTTCTATTACTCTGAGACACCTAGTGTCTGCATAATCCAATCTCTCTGATAAAGATATTATCTACCACGCAGAAACCATTCCGGTGATACTCTCTCGGTATCCAGACCAACCATATACACAACAAAATAGAACTGACTTACGTGTGTTACCCTATAGGTTCGATAACGTGTAGCTATAATCAGATGTTTCCATCTAATCACCGGCCAGGGTCAGTTACATGGGCTACCTGAATAACTGCTACCGTTATGCGAAGGACACTCTGTTGAACCTGTTGATTATTAATTTTTCATTCTCATTACTCGCTGATATACATCATATTTATACCTTTTTCCCTGCCATTTTCTAAAGTTCTCATATTGTTTCATTGCTAAAATGGACTAAAATCATTGTTAAAAATAATAATATTGCCTAAATGAATATATTTACATTCATTTTACTTTTATTGCAGATCTGTGCGACAAGGCACATTTTCTTCTCTTTTTGGATAAGCTACACATGTACCACTATGATAAACACCAAAAGGACCAACTTGTGAAGGAAGAAGAAAAGAAGAGGGACACAAATGCAAAAGAGCATGATTGGATCAGAGGAAAAAGGAGCCTGCAGCCTCCATCGGAAGTCAGGCCGGCCTCTATCCCTAATCCCCAACCTCTGCTCAGCCTCCAGGCCGCCGCCACCGCCGGCCAGCGGGCGGCGCGCCGTCAAGCCACCGAATCACCACGCGCCACCGCGACCAGCTGCTGCACCTCCGCGCCACCACGACTCCACCGCACCACAAGCGCTGATCTGCACCGACGCCAGGACGCCAAGGACACCGACGACCTCCTCAACGCCAAGTTCTGCTCTTCCCTAGCCCCAACTGCTGCTGCTCTTCCCTAGCCCCAACAGCTGCTGCTCCTCCTCAACGCCTCCTGCTGCTCCTCTCCACAGCCTGAAGCTTCTATTGGGTTGACTCCATTCGATCCCCTCTCTATTTCCCTGCAATTTCTGAGAACCATATTACGTGGCTGTAGTGTTTTGTTAAGAATAAATATTTGTGCTTGCTTGTGTACGTACTAGTGAACCTGTGATGCATGTGAACGTGATATATGTTTGTGCATGTGCCTTGTGATGTTTTCTGTCCCTGTACCCCAAATTGCTTCTAGCCCTGTCTAATAAATTCGCTTCTATCTCATCCTCATATATGCTAGTGTGTGCGTGTGTCTTAATATGCTAGTGCTTGTGTGTCTTTCAATATTCGTTGCTATGTTTAGTGATTATTTCTAAATCGAAAATCACAAAAAGATCTATTTAGTTTGGTTGCTTGTTCGTAATTCAAATTCGCCTTATTTCGTGACCTAGCTTTAGCCGAGCGCAATCAACGTCGCCTAGTCCCTGTGGAAAGAACGACATCCGCTGTTTGTGGGCGAGATATTACGCTATATTTACAGTTGATCATTTTGGCGCCGTTGCCGGGGACTAGCGTCGAACAATTGTGTTAGGCTAGAGACTAGGTTTAGTGTAGTTTCTTGTTTTTATTTTCAGTGAAATTCATTCCAGTGTTTCTTTTACCCTTTACTATTTTGTTGCTTCGGCTTATTAGGATACTAACCCTCTCACCAGTGTTTGTTGTTTGTGAGTGTGTAGGACATCTTAATTGTTTGCAGGCTAACCGATAGTTGCATTTGAGCACATGGCCCTACTTCGTGATCTATGGATGCCAAGTGATGTGTGGAATGTGACAGGGCCAGTCTGGCCAGCTATTGAGGCAGCGAATTTTGAGTTGAGGCCTGGACTTATTGCTCTTGTTCAACAGAATCAGTTCAAGGGATTGCCCACTGAAGACCCTCATGAGCACATTCGCAATGTTTTGGAGTACGCCAACACAGTCCAGTACCATCAGGTTTCTCGAGATGTTATCAGGTGTATGCTATTCACATTCTCTCTGAGAGATGCTGCTAAGGAATGGTATCATTCGCTGCCTTCAAGGGAATTCAGTTGGGAGCAGATTTCACAAGCTTTCTTGGAGAAGTATTTCCCACTACACAAGCAAGCCGCAACTCGAGACCAAATCTTCAGTTTCACTCAGCATGATGGCGAGAGCTTGTTTGATGCTTGGGAAAGATACAAGGCATTACTCAGGAGATGTCCAAACCATGGTCTTGAGAGATGGCTGGAGGTGCAGATTTTCTACAGAGGCTTGACATGTGCTTCACGAAGACTTATCGATATGTCAGCTGAAGGATCAATCATGACCAAGACTATAGAAGATGCTATCCTCCTCATTGATAGCCTTGCTTTTCATCAGTTTCAGTGGGATAGCAAACATCCTGTAGTCACAAACTTGGAGCAATTAGCTGCTGTTACAAAAGGAGAACTGGAAACACATGGTACTATGAAGATAGCTGAGAGTGCACCACAGTCCCAGATTTCTGCAAGTGGCAGCGAGCACCATCAGGTTGTATTCTGTGGGCAGCAACATCTCAAGAGCACATCCAATTCCCTTTATGACAAGTTGGAGCTTGAACTTATCTTATTTGATGATGATGATGCCATTCTTAGTGACACACTTGTTGCAGCTCCTGTGGGCACTATTGCTACAGATCCTATTCATAACTTGGATAACTCTTTCATGTGTGAGCCTGAGCTGCAGTCCGTTGCTTTTGATATTAAGAAGCTTCCTTCCCTTGCTATTGATGATGTGCTGCTGGAAATAGATATGGAGAAGTTTACCTTCGAGGATGTTAACAACATTGATTCATATTCTTTTGAGCCTGAGATGGAGATCTTCATTGTCGATTATGATGAGGCTGCTTCAGATGTTGAGAAGCGGATCTCTCCCACTTCCATTGTTGACGTTTCCCCACGGGAAATTTCTACTATCGCATCTTCCGTGACATCTACAATTAAGGTAGTCCCGAAACTCTTCCTCAACCATCTCAGGTATGATTTCAACCTCCTTAACAAAGCACACAAAACCATTGATAATGCCTATGCAATCTCTATTGATGATTTAGAGGGGATTGGCCCTATCACTTGTGTTGGCTGCTTTGTTTTGAGCTTTTTCAGGTTTATGTTTGTGCACCATCCATTGCGAGTTGACCTTCGAGATGATATCCCATGGGACCCTGGTGGATTCATTGCATGGTGATGAGAAGAGTGAAGAGGGCATGAAGAGAAGGAGGAGGCTGCAGAAGGTTACACACTTTAAGGAGGAAGGGAACGGAAATCAAGTCTTCAAAATTTCCTGAGGTGAAAACGTTTCAAGTCTTTGATTCAAATGCTCTTACCTGAATATTTATCACATGCTGCAATTTGTTTTATCGCATACTTCCGTCAACATAACTGAATAAGGTTATTTCCTGTCATATGAGTTTTAATCCTTCTATGATTCGTTCTCTAGTTGTGTGTATGTTTCTTGCAAGTTCTAAGAATGGTAAAATTTCACCTATAAATCTCTTTACCTAGCTGTGCAAAACCTTTTGAAAACCTAGATGCTTAGTTGAGGAATTAAAACAGTCTTATCTGGTTCAACCTTGAGCCTCACCTCAGTTTTGCATTAGCATTCCATGATCTCAGGATCGGTGGAATGTGAAGCCCTAACTAAAGAAACCTTTCTCCCTTCTAAATGCAATTTGAAGTTTGTTTTGACCCTTTTGCATTAGCAAGCCATGATCTTGGGATCGGTGGCTTGTGAAGCACTAACATGAGGAATACAAGTCTTTTTGGCATTAGCAGATCATGATCTCGGGATCTGTGGTTTGTGAAGCACTAACACGCATAACTCAAAAAACCTCGTTGTTGTGCATTAGCATGTCATGATCTCGGGATCGGTGACATGTGACGCATTCCGTGATGAAAGTTTTAATAGTGCTAATAATTCTTTTGAGTTTTTTAACTATGGGAGACAAGAAATTTAACTTGTGGCTCAGTTTTGAACCAATATTATAATTTTAACTTCCTCAAATTCATATCCATGTACATCAGACAGTTTCGCACAGCCAGGAAAGGAGATTTGTTTTGGTGAATGTTTACTCAAGCTTGTATTTGCACTAAACAGACTCAGCAACTCTAAACGCATCTTTGTTTGATTAGTCCTTATATTTCCAACGAAGTGCCTTATATTTTTGTCTTGCTTTTGCTTGAGGACAAGCAAAAATTCGAGTGTGGGGGTATGATGTGCATCATTTCTATACCCCATTTACCTGCCTTTTTACCCTTTTCTCGCCATGTTTTGCCTCGGTATATAGTCTGTTAGGAGTAAAGTAAGGTTATTATGGATATATTGGACATCTTTACTGGTTTATGGGCATTTCCTGCAGATATGGGCGAAAAGGCCCCCAAACCTTCCATTATTACACAAATACACAACAAGGGGCGGATAGGAAAGAAGAAGCAAAGGAAGAGGGACCAGCTTGTGAAGAAAAAAGAGAAGAGGAGGGATGAAAGTGCAAAATGACCAGCACAGCTCGGGGCATCAAATCCCTAGCTGCTGCCCAAATCGAACCAGGCCTGGCATTCTATCCCCAATCCCCAGCTCCTCTCCATCACCGGCCGCCGCCGTGGCCAGGCAGGCGTGGCGGCGCGCCACCGCGACTACACCACGCCACCACCACTCCAGCGCACCACCAGCCACCACCACGAGCTGCTCCAGCCCTGCCCTGCGACGCCGGCTTCCTCTTCATCGGCGACTCAGCGGCGACGACGACGACCTCTCCGACGCGTCTGGCCGCTTGCTGCTGCGATTCTCCCCAAGGACTGCGACCTGCTGCCGCTGCTCTACCTCAACCCCAAGTGCTGCTGCCGTTCGTCCCCAAGTGGAGAACGACCTGAACACCTTCTGACTCCTGCCCCTGTGCTGCTCTTGCTTCTTCGCCTCTTGCTGCTGAGCATCAACGACAAGAAGCCCTCCATCCAGCTCCCTGTGTGTTGCTCCTCTTCATTAACCAGAAGCACCTATTGGGTTGACTCCAATCGATCCCCTCCTCCTTTCTCTACCTTGTTGCTGCAATTTCTGAGAACCAATGCGTAGGCTGTAGTGATTTGTTTAGAACCAATACATGTGCTTGTGTGTACTAGTTCTGCCACTCGTGACTTGTGCTACGTATGTCTATTTGTTCTCTGAATTTCTGCATGTGTACGTGCTAGTTAACTCTGTCATTTGTGTGCTGCAGTTGGATCAGCAACGTGATTACTTTCTAGTCCATGAAGTGTATGTGCTAGTTAATTCCTACTTCTAAACCTTTGCTTCTATCCCAACCTTTGATGTATGCTTGTCCTTGTGTGTCTTTAATTAAATAATCAGTGTGCTGTGCTGTGGTAATTCCTAAACTGAAAATACCAAAAAGAAGCTTTGCTAGTTAGATTAAATTCCTGCAAAATCATCCATTATATTGTGATCTAGCTTTAGCCGAACCTCGATACTTGTCGCCTAGTCCCTGTGGAAAGAACACGACACTCGCAGTTTTGGGTGAATATCCTACTGCTATTCTGCATTGATCACTCGCGATACTGAAATTACCCGAGATAAATTATTCCTGATATTTCCATGAATTAATCCCTGATTCACTATATCTATGTCTATCTCGTTACCGGTAAATTTCCTTTTCTCGTTCCCGTAATCCGATATCCCACATGATGTAACTTCATCATGCATTGTCTGCAGAACATATTGGATATCATACATACCGAGTGGGCCCTGGAAGTATCTCTCTTTTGACAGAGGAGTAATTTCCCATCTTGGAACATTAGGTATTATGCACACCTTGGGAATCACCCAGTGACTGCCGTTTTACCACCCAGTTACGGCCATGGTGTTGACAGTACCAAAGTAATTCTTCCAGTATACACAACCCTAATAACCTCATGGTCTAAGGACATGTCATATAATAACCATCTGCGATATTGCACTAAGGACAAAAAGACACTTTGGAATCTTACTTAGCATATCAACGATTTGGGTCTACCCAGCCATATTGTTTCCACCAACAATATGCCACTCATTGATGCTGACATAAACAATGTCCCAGACCAGGAAAACATGGTATCTAGCAATCAACGAATTAGTCTAAAAGGCAAGACTAGGGTATACTTTATTATGTTCATATCTCTACACGTACGAGTGAGTTTTCCTCTGAATCACATATTCAGGAGTCACCACAGTTATAGCATAGAATTATGAAGCATAATTACGAATCAGATGTTAAACTTTATTGCCTTTTGGGCATACATCCAACACCAAACCCATCGAGTAAATAAAATTTACAGATTTTACTCGGACCCTTTACTTTTAATCCAAACCAAGTAGACAACATTCCGAACCCTTCAAAGTTGTCATAGATCATCTAGAATTCTCTTTGGGCCAGCATGTCTCTAATTATTGTATCATCAACCGAGACCACATATGTATCACATTTACGCATAACAAGATGCGTAATGTAGTCATAAGGTACAATAGTAATATCACAAGCTACAAATGTAAGGATCGAAAAAGATCACAAGTTCATAGTTTCAACAACATTGTTTAGGGATGGTTTATAAGCAGGAATCTCTCACATTAGTCGTAGTGGAAATCACCATCATATTTGATCACTCATTTAACCAAAAACGAAGTCATGTATGTCTGCATCATTGCAAGCTCGTTCATAGGTAGTTCTTCACTAGTACAGAAACATAAATTAGAGCCAGCCCCAGAGAGTCATCTCAGCCGGTTAAACTGTCCGTCTCTACGCGGGGGTCTCTAATATACGCTCCATTAGAGGCGGCAGCCTTGGGCCGGCTGTAATGACTCCTTATCTTAGACGTACGTAAACGCTGGCCGTCGCACACCCCGTGGGGTCCGATGTATCCCTCCGGGCGTAATATTCATTGCCTCCGGGAATATATTCGGGGGTCCAACTTAGTGAAGCAAATTAAAACAGAATAATTACAGCAACCCGGCCGGTTTTAGCCAGCTAGTTATACAAAGCAGAACCTACCATTATTGAAATCGGTTATACAACATGTACATGTAGAAAATGTTCAGGAAACTAGCTAATGATTGTTGAAAACTGCATTTTCATGCAATTAAACAAACTACCTAGAAAATTGATCAACAATCTAGATGAAATATTGTTCTATATGATCTTCATCTCAATCATGACATCCAAGCTTAGGTGATTGGTGTTCCTCATAATGATCAAAACAGGTTCATTGATCTTAAAATGCTTGCCTTCAATGAAATTCTTCCACCCAGCTTGTCAAACTCAATGCGACTATCATGTTTCCTGTTGTACCTAATGATTGTGACGGCCCTAGCTGCTCCAAGTCGTAGTCCAGCTTTGCCATGAGTTGGTATGCCAGCATCTTGCACTATGATCTTAGGTAGTTTCTGCGCATAAAGGACAACATATACAGTATATTAACTTAGGAAAGAGGCAATTCTTCTTGAATTTTTACTTTGCAAAGAGGCACATATATATACCATATCATGTCTCTTCAAATTTGTGGTCGTCAAACGGGTCACAAAAGAAACACCAACATCGGCTGTCACGGGGAGAAGCTGAACCAGGCGGTCATTCTCATCTGTCTTCGGATGAACTCTTCGGGAAACTAAGTAACAACTGGCCTCTTCGTCACTCCCAGCACAACTCCCAGAACAGGCAGAACAAGCAGAACTCCCAGAATTGGCAACAGAGATCATGGGATTTGGTCCTACAATAGTAAAAACAAGCAGCACTACTCCCTTGTGAACAAAATTGGTGTTCTGGACGAACTGTTCCCATCCTAAGCCGTGCAAGCGGGTCGTTCTCCGTCCTTTGGTAACATAAATGGTGTATGTTTTTTCAAGAGCACGAAACAACATAGTGTCACCTACTACCCGGTTGAACGCTTCCCGACCGTTGCACGGTACTTCCTGTGCAACAGAAACACGATAAGCGGTATTATACAGTACTATGCAACAGAAACACATTAAAGAATATTAGAAGTTGTCGTCCTACTTACGAATGACTTGTTGTGACGACTCTCAGCTTGCAGCTGAACACTTAAATTGGCTCTCAGTCCGTGCAGCCATCTTTTGGGAAGTGGAAGGTCAAATTCACATCTGATCTTAGTCTACATCAGCATCATGTGAAGATAGCCACTATTCAACCTCTCCTAGAGTGGATTAGATCATTAGACTCTTGATTCATGTTTTCTTCTCTAACTTATCGACCCCCTTATGTAATTCCCCTTTTTGAGCCCCTGATCTGTACCTACTAATAAAGGAAGCAAGGCTTCCTTCGTCCGTCGTTTTTTTCCTGATTTTGCCCCTGCGTTCAATGGTAATTACAGCCACTGCCACCGCTTAAGTGAATACCGGTTCGTCCCGCCATTTTGCAACAAAACCCCTGACAAACTTGGAAACTAACCCGCAGTCCACAGAGCGAACGCCGTACTGACTTATCTGCAATTTACCAAGAACCCAAAGTCCTTTTTGCAAAAACGGTACCGAAGGGGTACGGGGGAATCTGGAGCGTGCGCTTAAGTTGGAACGGACGGCCGAGATTAATCTGTTTTCTAAATTTTGTTTAAATAAACAGAGAACAAACTAAACTTTGTAAATTCATAACTTTCAAACCACAACTCCAAATTTAACAAATTTTACATCAATGCAAAGCTCTGACCATGTAGTTTAATTTGGCATCGTTACTTTTCCTTTTTGCATCTGTTTTAATTGATCAAAATACATAGATGCATTTCGGCAGTATAATTCAAGACTTGAGTTCTAAAAATGTTTTTAAAATGAATCCTTTTGTTAAATGTTTGAAAATGATTTAATAACCCAATTAATCCATTACCATTTTTTTCCTTTTAAAATGATTCACAATTTAAATCCAAACTGAAA
Organism: Poa pratensis; assembly: GCA_947311845.1. Classification (NCBI taxonomy): domain Eukaryota; kingdom Viridiplantae; phylum Streptophyta; class Magnoliopsida; order Poales; family Poaceae; genus Poa; species Poa pratensis. The sequence continues at coordinate 11,762,784 of CAMZMU010000099.1, read as the reverse complement.
CTCGGTTTTTTTCTCCGTAGCGAAGCACGGGCAGTTTGCCTAGTTAATATAAAATCTGCACCATAGGGATTTTTCCCTACGGTACCAGTGTTCAAAAAAAAATTTGGCTCCATTGAGGAAGCTAGAGCACTCGTGCTCGCATAATGGACATGTCATTTCCTGTTAAATTTTTGAGTTAACATGTGCATAACAAATTCCTATATCATAGAAATTCAAGCTAGTTTCAAATAAATATATGAGTTTAAGTCGTACAAATGTGGTCATCACAAATTCGTAACACATGATATGCAAACCAAGAGGCTATCTAATTGAGAACTAATTAAAACTAGACAACATGCAATGCGCAACACAAATTCTAAAATAAATTGAAAACGAGGGTTAGAACATGCAGCAAACCAAGGAGTAAGCTGCTGCACGGCGAGGCAAGATGTGCTGTGGGGACAGGCCGGTTCGGAGGGGTAGAGTCACGTACGGCGGTAGGAAGGCGCATCGACGGGAACCGGTGGCGGACCGGCGCATCGATGGGGAACGGCGGCGGGCAGGCGCAGCCGCGGGGAACGGCGGCGGACCCTCACATCTGTGGCGTGGCGGGGAGTGAGGGGGGTGAGGGGAACGGCGGCGGGGAGGCGGGGAGCGATGGGAACGGCGGCGGGGAAGGCGGGGAGTGAGGGGGGTGCGAGGGTTTGGTGGGGAGGTCGGCGAGATTTCGAGATTTTGATTTGTGGCGTGGCGGCAAGAGGGGACAATTCCCCCTCCCGTTATCGATTTACCCGAAATTTTTCACTTTGCCGCCTGTTATTCACAGTCCGCACTGTCGGGGGAATACTTGACCCGTGGCTCATCAAGTGAAATGCGGCTTGTCATATGTTTGCGGCCACACCGTCAATGGGCTTACACGAAGATGGGCCGACCCAAATTCATGATGAGAAAGATCCAGAAAGTCGAAGATGACTTGACTTGGAAGACACACGAAGTCATTTAGTCTCCAAGCAGGACTCCAGCTTATACTTTCCTTGCACGAAATACTTTCCCTGTAACCTAGCGAGCCTTTGTGTATATAAGGAGGACTCGCAAGGCTTAGACCTAGAAGCTCACAAGTTCCAAACCCTAGAACTTACGGCGACTCGACATCTCGATCGCCAACCCTTGTAACACCATATTCCAATCAATATCAATCTAGGATAGGCAGGACGTAGGTCTTTACCTCACATTGAGGGGCCGAACCTGGGTAAATATTGTTTTCTTCGTGCCCTGTGATCTTAAGCTCGGAGACGCTTGACTCGCGCAATCCCCACGCCTATGAAGTCATCGCAATGACATCTGCCGAGATTAACCCACGACACGCACCATCCAGATCTGTTTGTTCACTCCGAGATTTACCAAAATCCAAAATACTTACAAACATTCAAACAAAAGTGAAGATAAATGATTTATGCGTCCTAATTAGAAACAAAAGTGAAGTTAAATGAGTTGTAGACTGATAAATAGGTTCATATGCCGAAGACAATTTATCAGGTAGTAGAAAACTTCTAGCTTACACGGAAAAGGTCTGGTGTATAACTATGATGTGTTCTTCTTCTTTTACAGTATTTCCCTCCGTTCCAAAATATAAGATGTTTTAGCCCTTTTCCCCATTCACATGCATATACATGTATGTAGACACTTTTTAGTGTATGTGTACATTCTTCTTAGTGTGAATGTAGACATGCATGTGTGTAAACCTTAAACATCTTACATTATGGAACGGAGGGAGTACTTCAAACCTATGAAAGAACTTTCCACAAAATATGAGCAATTTTTATGGTTTCAGATAGTGTGCTCATCGAGTTACCATTATACGGATTATTCATCCATGTACATCAATGTAGAAGAAATATTAGTTCGGTATATTAAATTAGTAAACATCTTGATCATATCCGGACCCTCCGGATATTAAATTAGCAAACATTTGGATTTCGCGCAATATTTGCGCCATATACCGACGAATAGACAATACAGATGCATACGTATAGCTCAGAATTTATCACGTATATTGCGAATATATCAAAACTTGATCTTTCGATACATTTAAACGTCCGTACCATCCGGACTATTAGAAATGGATGACCAGATCATATGGATGTCACCCTATGCAGGCTTTGACCAGTGTGAACGACGCAATGTCTGAACCTCCGGATAAATGCAAATGACCTTCGGGTCCCACCGGAACCAAGGCCGACCGGCGCAGCGCCCGAGATTCCCCTCCGGACTTGTGAGCTTTATTAAGTGGGGCGCCGGAAGGTAGAAATCCATCCCCTCCAAGATTCCCCTTCACCTAGAGCAAACTGTGGGGACCCCGGACTAGCTGTCCGAAATACCCGATTATGCTTAACACAACGATCCCGTGATCAGTCTGTCGTTGCACATAATCCGAATTGGATACCAAAGTTTACATCCATTGCAGTACCGAATAGAAAGTCTTACATAAATGGTCATTTAGACCAAGTTCTTACATAGGTGCCTTCATGGGCCAAACCAAATATATCAGCGGAAGCTACGGCGTAATCGACATCATATTCTAACGATGACGACCCGACAGGCAGCTGACTTGTGGAGATCCTTAGTTGGCGTAGAAGTCGCCATATTCCTGCTCTGCGTAGTGTTCCTCCTCGTAGTCTGGCTAGGACAATAGCCAGGGACGAAACCAATATGAGTACATTTGAATGTACTCGCAAACTATCCCAACATGAGTATGCACCAGTTTTATTTTAGTTGACAACTTTTCTTATTTAAAACATCTCTATATCTTTATTGAAAAAGGTAAGAAGAGTTTTATAACTATCTTTAAAGAAGTCACCTTTTTCATCTGTTTTTCCAAAACTTCTCCTTTTTCCCGACCATAGCCCGTCATGGTCCACTTTCTTCCCACCACCTCATACCGATCCGTTGGTATAGGTGTAGGAAACAATCTCCACTTCATTTTTCTTTTAAAAACTCAAAACCTTTTTAAAACTTGCACAAGGTCTTAGGACAGTCTCCCAATTGTCCATATCCGAGGACTCGGCTATTCGAATAGTTTTTAACACTCTGCAGAGGTAGCACGCTTTTAACCCACATCCATCCGGCAACTCATCGTGTCTGCCACGTCTCGCCATACCAGGTGTATGCGAAGTAAGCCGCCGGCCATAGCCTCTTATTTGCTCATGCTAGTATAGGATCCTTCCCATATGACACTTTCCATCGACACCCAGTCCGGTTTCCCGTCAGAAACCCTAAGTGTGAGGACTCATAGTTTTGTCCGGCGGTTTATGGTGGAACCTTCTATCCTCCCCACCAACTTGTGTGAGGACCCGGGTCAGGGGGTAGATCCTCGGACCATCCCCTCATGCATAACGGAGTCATCTCCGTCGATGAGGTATCCCATACTAATAAGAGCAAACTACATGACTACGCCTTTTCCCATATGTGGTAAATGTGGTCGCACAGGGTAGGATTGGTTTCCATAGTACTAGGACACTGTGCATTTTTCACAAACATCACCATTTTTCCACCTTTCCAACACAGCACCGACATCTCGTCGTTCCATAAACTCACAAGACATTTCAAAGGAGTTTTGAATAAACAACATTGTTTTCCCATCCTAAAGTTTTATATAAACTACTACATAGGGTGGCAAAATAATATCCATATATTTTTGAAATGGGTTTTGTAAATCTTGCTTTGAGAGTAAACATATTATGAAAGTAGATGCATATGTTGGTAGTGCAAGCTCAGAGAATAGCTTGCCTTGCTTGGCAAAGTGATCTTGCTCTTGTTCTTCAAATTCAGCAAACTCTCCTTCCTCGATATATCCGACAACGTTCTCGTCTAATTAACAAACAAACAATACAAACAATCACTAAGCTATACAAGCAATCACCTCAACATAACCATCATTAACATCACAATTGGCTACTGCACACATCAAACCACACAATTTGGTTTTCAAATAAATTGAATTAAACATTATTTAATTAAGTCCAAATTATGGCAGAAACTAGTTATTCATGTTTAATTCCACAACTTGAGTTCTGTTGGTCACAAAAATACAAACTAAAATTCTATGGAAAGCCACTGATGTGTAGAATACAACCCAATTTGAATTGGATCATTTGGAGTTACCAAACTCCCTACACATTGGATTGAATCCAGTAGCTTAATAATCAAGTTTTAGCTACCAATTAAATTATATTGTTCCAAAAATTAAACCCTTTTAGGGGTAACTAAACATGGATATATGTGAGCTAACAAAATTGGTCCTAACTCATTTGGATCAACCAATAAACATAATGGTCTGTTTTAGTCCAGAAGGGTTTATCTTAAAGTCCACAATTTATACTACTTAATTAATTCTACCAAAATTAGGGGAGCTAACACAAGGCAGTACTAAGCTAGCAAAATTGGTTTGGAATTATTTGGACTAACAGAGTATCAGAAACAAACAAGTTTAGATTTTAAACCTTCTGTGGCATTTTCAATAATACTTTTTAATTATTTAATTAAATGACTGAGACCAATTGTGTTGGTTAAACAATTTCATAAGCTTTCCAGAACATTTGAGTTTGATTTATTTGGATTCCTAAATCTCGAGATATTTAATTTTAAAGTTGACATCAGTACTGAGAATTTCAGAGAATTCAAATTAGAAAAATCCACTGTTGTGGATAATGTTGAAATCCCTGACGGGTGGGTCCTACCCGTCAGTGACTCAGCGAAACGGTACGCGCGCGAGGGAAAAGATTAAAATTATGACAGTGGGACCCACATGGCAGTCTAACTTAACACGAAGCGGTACGTGGCCGTAGATCTTCGATCCAACGGCTCACGGAGGTCGCCATCGGCGACGACCTAAAACGAGCGGCGCTGCCGCGCCGGCGACGGCGAGGTGGACGGATCTCTCACCTAGGGGCTCGGGAGGAAGCGGCGATGACGCGAATCGACGGCGGCGGCTCGGGGAAGACGATGGTGCGAGCGGCAGTTGCTGGGGAAGTCTCTGTCGACGGCGGCGATGTCGCGCTCTTCGTCGGCGTCGGGCAGCAACTTCGGCGGAGCTTCGGGGTCGCGTCCGTGTGCTAAAAAGAGGGAAAAGAAGCCTGGGTGAGTGCGGTGAGCTTGGGCAACAGCGTAGAGGGGTCAGAGGGAAGAATGGGAGGGTGTGGCGTTGTGGTGGTGTTCGACCTCAACGGCGGCGTCGGGTGCGGCAGTGCACTGCCCTCCGGCGGTGCACAGACGAAATTGAGGCGAGGGAAAGCTCGAGGGGAGGTGTGGTGTTCCAGTGAGGTCTCGGGTGCTTTTATAAGCTCGGGGCGGTCCACGATGGTCGGGGTCTACGGCGGCGGCCATTGCGCGTCCACGGCGACCATTTCGGCGATTACCCGGCGAGGGTGCAGAGGCTCGTGGCGGCTTGGGGCTTAACGGGGTCCGGCGAGGTTCTAGAATCATCTAGAGGAGTGGTGCGTGTCGGGAAGCAGAGACGGGGGCCAATTAGCTCGGCGCCGTCCAATGCATCCGCGGCGGTCGTCGGGGAACATCGGCGTTAAGGCGACGGGAGAGGTGCCCGTTTTCTTCCCTGCGGTGCAGAGACAGCAGAGGCTCCGGGCGCGCGCGCAGGGGGGCCTGGGCGGCTCGGAAACGGCGACGACGGTGGAGGCGACACGGCGGCACGTCGGGGCGAGGGAGAGAGGTAGGGGATGACATTTTCGCAGAAAACCCCCTGCCTCCTCTCTGCTTCTTTTTTTATTTCTGTTTTAGTCCTTCTGTTAAAACCAGAAGGTTTTCTAGGATTTAATTAGGGTATTTAAACATTTTAGAAAAATTTGCAAAAATTTGTGGGGCCTTCCCATAATGTACAGAAGCTCCACAAAAATTGGCATAAAATAATAAAATGTTTTGAAACATTTTCTTTTATAGTACTTTGTTTATGTTATTTGAATTTATTTCAATTGTTTTTATTTTAGAATTTCAAAACTAGTTCAAAAATAATATTTGAGAGGGGAAAGTGGTAGGAACAAAATGGGGAGTGTTGACATTACATCTCCACTGACTTTGGTTTGAAAATAATTGAGTTGGTCACTTGGAGATTTTTATGTGACAACTTGTCACTTTTATTTTTCTTGCTTTGATTTTATATTTTGTTTTCTTTCTTCTTACTAGTGTTCACTAGTGCAAACACCCATACAAACAGCAAGAACAACATCTCAAGTAACAAAAGCAATTAACATACAATAACAACAAAAGTTTTTGTTGGCTCTCATTTTTGGAATATAATCCTGATAATAATTTTGGGATGTTACAATCCTCCCCCCTTAAAATAAATCTCGTCCCGAGATTTGCTAGGCTTAGGTTTTAAGGAGGTCTGGGAATTCGCTTCTAAGATAATCTTCGCGTTCCCAAGTTGCTTCTTCTTCAGAGTGGTTAGTCCACTGGACTTTGTAAAACTTGATCGCACGTCTTCGGGTAACACGAACATCTTCTTCGAGAATTTTGAGGGGTCTCTCACGATAAGTCAGGTCTTGGTTCAGGTCGATGGAGAGGTGGTCGATGTTTTTGAAAACATCAGGCTGGTCAGGAACTTCAAGACACTTCCGGAGCAAGGAAATGTGGAAGACATCATGATAATCTCCTAACTCCTGGGGTAACTCCAGCTGATAGGATACTTCTCCTCGACGAGCAATGACCTTGAAGGGTCCAATATACCTTGGTGCTAACTTTCCTTTGACATGGAAACGCTGCATTCCCTTGAGGGGTGTCACTCGGAGATACACATAATCTCCGACACTGAAAGTGAGATCACGGCGCTTGGTGTCAGCATAACTCTTCTGACGGGATTGGGCAGTTTTGAGACGTTCACGAATAAGCTGAACTTGCTCTTCAGCTTCTCGGAGGGTATCTGGTCCGAACAATTTGCTCTCTCCGGTATCGGACCAATTCAGGGTGTACGACACTTCTTGCCGTAAAGGGCTTCAAAAGGGGCCATTTGCAGACTAGACTGATAACTGTTGTTGTACGAGAACTCTGCAAACGGAAGACAATCTTCCCACTTGGAACCATAGGATAGAACACATGCGCGAAGCATGTCCTCTAATATCTGGTTCACTCGCTCAGTCTGGCCATCGGTCTGGGGATGATAAGCTGTGCTAAAGGCTAACTTGGTTCCGAGGGCTTCATGAAGGGATTTCCAGAATCTTGAGGTGAATTGCGTGCCTCTATCAGATACAATCTTCTTAGGCACACCATGCAGGCTCACTATTCTGGAAATATACAGGTCTGCTAACTGAGCTCCGGTATGAGTGGTCTTGACAGGAACAAAGTGGGCAACCTTGGTCAGTCGATCAACGATGACCCAGATGGAATCATGGCCTCGGTTGGATCTTGGAAGTCCGGTAATAAAATCCATTCCAATCTCGTCCCACTTCCACTCGGGAATTTTCAAAGGTTGAAGCAATCCAGCGGGTCGCTGATGTTCAGCCTTGACTCGCTGACAGATATCACACTTGGCTACGAATGAACCAATCTCTCGCTTCATTCCATGCCACCAAAATCTTTCTCGAAGGTCTTGGTACATTTTGGTTCCGCCGGGGTGGATTGAATAAGGGGTCTCATGGGCCTCCTTCAGGATTAACTCCTTAAGTTCCGTGACATTGGGCACACAGATACGGTTATTGAATTTCAGCACTCCTTCAGCATCTTCGGTAAAACCGGGTGCTTTGCCGAGGGAAATTTTCTTCCTAATTCCCTCTATACTTTCATGACCTTTCTGGGCTTCTTTGATTTGATCCATCAGGGTTGGGGTTAACTCTAAATTGGCGAGATAACCATAGCTAACAAGCTCTAGTCCAAAATCTTGGAAGTCTTTGAACAAGGCTGGCTGTTCGGCTTGGATCAGGGCATTCAGGGTGCAAGGTTTGCGACTAAGGGCATCGGCAACTACATTAGCCTTTCCGGGGTGATAATGGATTCCAATATCATAATCCTTGATTAATTCCATCCATCTCCTCTGTCGCAGGTTCAGATCTTTCTGGGTGAAAATATACTTCAAGCTTTTGTGATCTGTATAGACCTCGCAGCGATGTCCCGCAAGATAGGGACGCCACTTCTTAAGAGCAAAGACACAGCAGCTAACTCCAAGTCATGGGTTGGGTAATTCTCTTCATGCGGTCGCAACTGCCGGGACAGGTACGACACAACTTTGCCTTCTTGCATCAGAACGCAACCAAGTCCGAGGCGTGATGCATCGCAATACACGTCGAAACTCTGGGTGACGTCTGGCATGATCAGGATTGGGGCTGAGGTTAGTTTCTTCTTCAGTTCTTGGAAACTATCCTCACACTTCTGAGTCCATTCAAATTTCTTGTCCTTCTTCAACAGTTGGGTCAGAGGTTTGGCTATACTGGAAAATCCTTCGACGAACTTGCGGTAATAACCGGCAAGTCCGAGAAAGCTTCGGATTTCAAAAACATTGGTTGGGGATAACCAGTCAAGAATGGCTTGTATCTTCTCAGGGTCAACAGAAATTCCTCCAGCGGATACAATATGTCCAAGAAATGCCACTTCACTGAGCCAAAACTCACACTTGCTAAGTTTGGCATACAGTTGGTGCTCTTGGAGGGTCTCCAAAACTAGACGCAGGTGTTCAGCATGCTCTTCTTCGGTCTTGGAATAAATAAGGATGTCATCAAGGAAAACTACCACGAACTTGTCGAGGTACTCCATGAAAATCTTGTTCATGAGATTCATGAAATAGGCTGGGGCATTGGTCAGACCAAAAGACATCACGGTGTATTCAAACAACCCGTAACGAGTGGTGAAGGCGGTCTTGGGAATATCTGTCTCGGATCTTCAACTGATGGTAACCTGTCCGAAGATCGATCTTTGAAAAGACTCGGGCTCCGTTCATTTGATCGAACAGATCCTCGATCTTGGGAAGAGGGTACTTGTTTTTAATGGTCACGTCATTCAGCTTGCGATAATCCACACACAGGCGTGTGGTACCGTCTCTCTTGTCCACAAAAATAATGGGTGATCCCCATGGTGAAGCGCTTGGGCGGACAAGACCTTTGCTTAGCATATCAGCCAACTGTTTCTTCAACTCAACCAGTTCTTCCGGATTCATCCGATAAGGCTTTTGGGATATGGGGGATGTTCCTGGAATAAGCTCAATTATGAACTCAATATCCCTATCTGGCGGCATACCAGGCAATTCTTCTGGGAAAACATCCTTGAACAGATGAACAACACGGATCTCATCTAGGGCGGGTCGAGCTATGCTCTCATGGCAGCCTGGGTGAGGTTGACTAGTTTTAGACACATACTCCACTTCTACTTCTTTGTCGGTGGTGATGGATACAGCTCTTCTGGCACAGTCAATTCGACCATGGTACTTGGCTAACCAATTCATACCGAGTATAACATCGATGCCTTGGGTTCCCAGAACAATTAAGTTTACTGGAAACTTCTCTCCTTTGATCTCAAGGGGTACATCGGAGCAAAACATCTGGTCTCTACGGTGGATTCTGGGATTTGGATGACCATGGGTTTGGGTAAGAGGCTCTTAACTAAACCTCCCTTAGCAACAAATTCTTGGGTAACAAATGAATGGGTAGCACCAGAATCAAACAGAACAGTTGCAGGTACTGAGTTGACAAGGAACGTACCCAGCACAACATCCGGAGCATCCTGAGCTTCTTCAGCATTGATGTGGTGCAGACGACCCTTGGCAACAGCAGCATTTCCGCGAGGTGCGGCATTCTTGCCATTTCCATTTCCATTGCGGCCTTGACCATTGTTCTGTGCCGGCGCATTGGGGCGCTGGACATTCCTCTTGGGATTGGGACATTCTTTGGAGTAGTGACCCTTGTTGCCGCATTCAAAGCAGATCACATTGGGATTGCGGTTGAAGTTGTTGAAGTTTCCTCCGGGACGGTTATTGTCATTGGGCGGTTGAAGTTGTTTGGGCGGTTAGGGTAATTTGGGCGTGGAGCTTGGGGTGGACGATAGGCAGGCCTGGTGTTCTGCTGAAAGATACGAGGTTTCTGGCTGCTCGAGCCTTCCTGAGCATTCATCCTCCTCTTGCGACCTTCATACATCGACTTGCGCTTGGTCTCCAGCTGGATGGCTTTGTCCACAAGTGACTCCAGATCACGGAAGTCATGGATAACCAAAGCACACTGAAGTTCATCATGAAGTCCACTCATGAAACGCTCCATCTTCTTCTCTTCCTTGTCGGTGTCATCAGGAGCATACCGAGATAAGTCGGTAAACTCCTCAAGATAACCGACCACATCTCTACTTCCCTGCCTCAGTTTGCGGAACTCATCCTTCTTCCTCTCAATAAGTCCGTAAGGAATATGCTTCTTACGGAACTTCTCCTGGAACTCAGCCCAGTTGATGACATGACCAGCTGGCTGGAGAGTCTTGGTAGTCTCCCACCAAGCTCTTGCAGGTCCAGCGAGATAGTGGGTTGCATACAGCACTTTCTCATTTTCTCCCACAGCAGCAACTTCAAGATTATTGCCGATGGTGCGAAGCCAATCATCGGCTTCTAGTGGGTGAAGTCCCTTGGAGTAGGTGGGTGGGTTGGTCTTCTGAAAATCACCCAAGGTAGATCGCTGGTTTCCATCACCATTGCCGTTACCACCATTGTTGTTGTTGTTGTTGTTGTTGTTGTTGTTGTTATTGTAAGCGGCTGCGAGTTGTTGTAAGGCAGCGAGATGAGCTTGGCGCTCTTGCCGGGCATTTTCACGCTCCTCCATGATAAGTGCGAGAAGTTGGGTGGGGGTTGGGTCCGGTGGTGGTGGTGCTGATCCTGATCCTTCCGCATTGCTGCGACGGGGTGGCATCCTGAAGCACACCGGGTATAAGAGACAAGGCAAGAAAAGTTCGACTAAGGGAAAAGATGATCTCTCAAGCGGTTGATTAATCCTAAGAGTTATATGAAAATAGTTCACACAATTTTAAACAAGACAAACATACTTATATTTCACAAACAATACATCAAAGAGTTCACATCAACATCAAGCTTACAACCTCAAGCTTACAACATAACATCTGGTTTCCAAAAGAACCACTGCTACTACTCGACTAGCTATAGGGGGTCAACCTAATCCTGCGGTAGTGATCAAGTCACTCGCCTACTGAGGTGGAACCTCCAGCTCTAACACGTCAGCATCTGACTGGTAGGCTGGCTCCTCGGGATCCTCCTCCTCGTCCTCGAGAACTGGCTCGAGTGGCTCCTCCTCCTCGTCAACTAACTCCTCCTCATCATCCTCCTCCTCACAGTCCATCTCCTCCACGAAGTCATCATCGTCACTGAGGAAAGCGTCGTTCTCCTTGCGGAGATCCTCGCCCTCCTCCTCCATCTCGTCAGTATGGTGCTCAAGATCCTCAATCAGTCCATCCTGCTCTGCCACCTTCGTGCGGAGCTTCACGATAGTCTTCCTCAGCTGGGCCCTCTTCCTGAGAAGAGCAACCTTCTCCACCATCAGCTTCATCTCGTTCTCGCGAAGCTCAACGAGCGACTCGCGGTCGAAGTGGAGCTGAATCCTAGTGCGCAACAGATCATCCTGAGTGCACTGAAGTAAGATCTCCATGTCCATGATGTAGCTCCCAAACATCGGGTGGTAAGGTGAAGGAGTAGGGTGTCCATCACAGTTGCGCCTCCCGTAGAACCGGAACCGGGAGTCTACTAACTCCGCCTTGTGCTCCTCACAAAGTCGGGATAGCATCCTCTGTGTAGCAGTACAGAGACCGTCAACCCAGGTGGCCTCCTTGGTGGTGAAGATGAGTGTCCGGGAATTGGGAGACTTGATGTTCCTGCGAACTGACGATCTGATGAGCCAGCTCAGCCTTCCAACACCGTGAACATCAATCTGAGCTCCCTCAAACTCTGGAGCGGGGCGACCTAACAGCTTGGTCAACTCGAACAAGTCCCTCTCAAACGTCAGCTTGCTGTCCTTCTCCAGCTGAACGAACTCGGTCCAGTGGAGTGCCATCTACAGTTTTTAAGCAAAATTTTAAGTTAGTTAGATGACAAGTAAATCAAAATTTTAATATAGTAGGGCAACAAGTGAGTCAAATTTTAAACTTAATGAGAGGTGTACAAAATTTTAGGGATACTAAGGAAAATGTAACATTTAATGAGAGTAAAATTTTGCATAAGTAAGAGGATTGGAGTAAGCAATTTTCGAAAATACTTCATTCCTTTCTTTTTAGAAACTCATCTTTTTGTAACATTTGACAAACGACCATGCTAACTAAGGTTTCCTAAAGTCAGGATGGCTCTGATACCAAGTCTGTGGGGACCCCGGACTAGCTGTCCGAAATACCCGATTATGCTTAACACAACGATCCCGTGATCAGTCTGTCGTTGCACATAATCCGAATTGGATACCAAAGTTTACATCCATTACAGTACCGAATAGAAAGTCTTACATAAATGGTCATTTAGACCAAGTTCTTACATAGGTGCCTTCATGGGCCAAACCAAATATATCAGCGGAAGCTACGGCGTAATCGACATCATATTCTAACGATGACGACCCGACAGGCAGCTGACTTGTGGAGATCCTTAGTTGGCGTAGAAGTCGCCATATTCCTGCTCTGCGTAGTGTTCCTCCTCGTAGTCTGGCTAGGACAATAGCCAGGGACGAAACCAATATGAGTACATTTGAATGTACTCGCAAACTATCCCAACATGAGTATGCACCAGTTTTATTTTAGTTGACAACTTTTCTTATTTAAAACATCTCTATATCTTTATTGAAAAAGGTAAGAAGAGTTTTATAACTATCTTTAAAGAAGTCACCTTTTCATCTGTTTTTCCAAAACTTCTCCTTTTTCCCGACCATAGCCCGTCATGGTCCACTTTCATCCACCACCTCATACCGATCCGTTGGTATAGGTGTAGGAAACAATCTCCACTTCATTTTTCTTTTAAAAACTCAAAACCTTTTTAAAACTTGCACAAGGTCTTAGGACAGTCTCCCAATTGTCCATATCCGAGGACTCGGCTATTCGAATAGTTTTTAACACTCTGCAGAGGTAGCACGCTTTTAACCCACATCCATCCGGCAACTCATCGTGTCTGCCACGTCTCGCCATACCAGGTGTATGCGAAGTAAGCCGCCGGCCATAGCCTCTTATTTGCTCATGCTAGTATAGGATCCTTCCCATATGACACTTTCCATCGACACCCAGTCCGGTTTCCCGTCAGAAACCCTAAGTGTGAGGACTCATAGTTTTGTCCGGCGGTTTATGGTGGAACCTTCTATCCTCCCCACCAACTTGTGTGAGGACCCGGGTCAGGGGGTAGATCCTCGGACCATCCCCTCATGCATAACGGAGTCATCTCCGTCGATGAGGTATCCCATACTAATAAGAGCAAACTACATGACTACGCCTTTTCCCATATGTGGTAAATGTGGTCGCACAGGGTAGGATTGGTTTCCATAGTACTAGGACACTGTGCATTTTTCACAAACATCACCATTTTTCCACCTTTCCAACACAGCACCGACATCTCGTCGTTCCATAAACTCACAAGACATTTCAAAGGAGTTTTGAATAAACAACATTGTTTTCCCATCCTAAAGTTTTATATAAACTACTACATAGGGTGGCAAAATAATATCCATATATTTTTGAAATGGGTTTTGTAAATCTTGCTTTGAGAGTAAACATATTATGAAAGTAGATGCATATGTTGGTAGTGCAAGCTCAGAGAATAGCTTGCCTTGCTTGGCAAAGTGATCTTGCTCTTGTTCTTCAAATTCAGCAAACTCTCCTTCCTCGATATATCCGACAACGTTCTCGTCTAATTAACAAACAAACAATACAAACAATCACTAAGCTATACAAGCAATCACCTCAACATAACCATCATTAACATCACAATTGGCTACTGCACACATCAAACCACACAATTTGGTTTTCAAATAAATTGAATTAAACATTATTTAATTAAGTCCAAATTATGGCAGAAACTAGTTATTCATGTTTAATTCCACAACTTGAGTTCTGTTGGTCACAAAAATACAAACTAAAATTCTATGGAAAGCCACTGATGTGTAGAATACAACCCAATTTGAATTGGATCATTTGGAGTTACCAAACTCCCTACACATTGGATTGAATCCAGTAGCTTAATAATCAAGTTTTAGCTACCAATTAAATTATATTGTTCCAAAAATTAAACCCTTTTAGGGGTAACTAAACATGGATATATGTGAGCTAACAAAATTGGTCCTAACTCATTTGGATCAACCAATAAACATAATGGTCTGTTTTAGTCCAGAAGGGTTTATCTTAAAGTCACAATTTATACTACTTAATTAATTCTACCAAAATTAGGGGAGCTAACACAAGGCAGTACTAAGCTAGCAAAATTGGTTTGGAATTATTTGGACTAACAGAGTATCAGAAACAAACAAGTTTAGATTTTAAACCTTCTGTGGCATTTTCAATAATACTTTTTAATTATTTAATTAAATGACATGAGACCAATTGTGTTGGTTAAACAATTTCATAAGCTTTCCAGAACATTTGAGTTTGATTTATTTGGATTCCTAAATCTCGAGATATTTAATTTTAAAGTTGACATCAGTACTGAGAATTTCAGAGAATTCAAATTAGAAAAATCCACTGTTGTGGATAATGTTGAAATCCCTGACGGGTGGGTCCTACCCGTCAGTGACTCAGCGAAACGGTACGCGCGCGAGGGAAAAGATTAAAATTATGACAGTGGGACCCACATGGCAGTCTAACTTAACACGAAGCGGTACGTGGCCGTAGATCTTCGATCCAACGGCTCACGGAGGTCGCCATCGGCGACGACCTAAAACGAGCGGCGCTGCCGCGCCGGCGACGGCGAGGTGGACGGATCTCTCACCTAGGGGCTCGGGAGGAAGCGGCGATGACGCGAATCGACGGCGGCGGCTCGGGGAAGACGATGGTGCGAGCGGCAGTTGCTGGGGAAGTCTCTGTCGACGGCGGCGATGTCGCGCTCTTCGTCGGCGTCGGGCAGCAACTTCGGCGGAGCTTCGGGGTCGCGTCCGTGTGCTAAAAAGAGGGAAAAGAAGCCTGGGTGAGTGCGGTGAGCTTGGGCAACAGCGTAGAGGGGTCAGAGGGAAGAATGGGAGGGTGTGGCGTTGTGGTGGTGTTCGACCTCAACGGCGGCGTCGGGTGCGGCAGTGCACTGCCCTCCGGCGGTGCACAGACGAAATTGAGGCGAGGGAAAGCTCGAGGGGGAGGTGTGGTGTTCCAGTGAGGTCTCCGGGTGCTTTTATAAGCTCGGGGCGGTCCACGATGGTCGGGGTCTACGGCGGCGGCCATTGCGCGTCCACGGCGACCATTTCGGCGATTACCCGGCGAGGGTGCAGAGGCTCGTGGCGGCTTGGGGCTTAACGGGGTCCGGCGAGGTTCTAGAATCATCTAGAGGAGTGGTGCGTGTCGGGAAGCAGAGACGGGGGCCAATTAGCTCGGCGCCGTCCAATGCATCCGCGGCGGTCGTCGGGGAACATCGGCGTTAAGGCGACGGGAGAGGTGCCCGTTTCTTCCCTGCGGTGCAGAGACAGCAGAGGCTCCGGGCGCGCGCGCAGGGGGGGCCTGGGCGGCTCGGAAACGGCGACGACGGTGGAGGCGACACGGCGGCACGTCGGGGCGAGGGAGAGAGGTAGGGGATGACATTTTCGCAGAAAACCCCCTGCCTCCTCTCTGCTTCTTTTTTTATTTCTGTTTTAGTCCTTCTGTTAAAACCAGAAGGTTTTCTAGGATTTAATTAGGGTATTTAAACATTTTAGAAAAATTTGCAAAAATTTGTGGGGCCTTCCCATAATGTACAGAAGCTCCACAAAAATTGGCATAAAATAATAAAATGTTTTGAAACATTTTCTTTTATAGTACTTTGTTTATGTTATTTGAATTTATTTCAATTGTTTTTATTTTAGAATTTCAAAACTAGTTCAAAAATAATATTTGAGAGGGGAAAGTGGTAGGAACAAAATGGGGAGTGTTGACATAGGTGACAACTTGTCACTTTTATTTTTCTTGCTTTGATTTTATATTTTGTTTTCTTTCTTCTTACTAGTGTTCACTAGTGCAAACACCCATACAAACAGCAAGAACAACATCTCAAGTAACAAAAGCAATTAACATACAATAAGCAACAAAAGTTTTTGTTGGCTCTCATTTTTGGAATATAATCCTGATAATAATTTTGGGATGTTACACAAACCCTAGCCGCCTCCATCCATCCGCCTCTCGCCGGCTAATCGAAGATCCGCCGCCGCGCGCATCATGCCTCGCCGCCTGGCCACGACCCACTCGAAGCTCACGCGTGAGCGCTACGCCGCCATTGCGGCTGAGATGCACGCGGCGGCGAACATCCCAGATGCGGCGGAGACATTGGCGGTGGCCATGGCGGAGATGCACCCGCCCGGCTATATTAAATTGGTCTTCGCCATAGCGAAGGCCGTGGCGGACGCCGTGGTGGAGTTCTTGGCGGTCCGCGCTGGCCGCAATGGCATGCCGGCGCGCCTGGTGGAGAGCCAGGCTTCGGCGGCGGGCAATGGCGGCCAGGTCGTGCTGGAGAGCCAGGCCTCGGCGGCGGGCAATGGCGGCGAGGGCGAGGGCCATGCCGTGGCAGGGGCGATGGCGGCGACGCGCTGGCGCCCAGGGCGCTCACCCGTCTGGAGGCCGTGAAGGCAGAGAATCGTGTGGCCTGGCAGCAAATCCAGGCCGAGCGTGTGGACACCGCACTCATCAGGCAGATGAGGGCCGACCCCGCCCTTGTGGAGGAGAACCGCGACATCATGGAGGCCGCGGCCGCGGCGCGCGCGGCAGCCGCGGGCGAGGAAGAGGCTGGCGAGGCGGCGGGGGAGGACGGTCAAGACGGCGACTCCGACGAGGACATGCCGGACGTCGATGCGGGAGACGACGACGACCACGAGGGCATGCCAGTGGCCTTCTATCAGGACTACATGCCCGACTCCGATGAGGACATGCCCGACCATGAGAAGGGCGTGTGTGAATCCTCAATCGAGGATGACGACTAGATTTTCCTGCCCAGCCCTTTCGTTTAGACCGATCGATCGTCGAGCGGTCGATCTAGTAGTCGGTAAGCTCGATCTCTATCTAGTAGTATATTAGAGCTCGAGATCTGGCTAGTACATTTTGTTAGGATAACTAGCTTTGATCGATCCGTGGCCGGGGGCTGGGATCGATCGATCGATCGATCAGCCATTGATCGATCACATATTCGCTATCGATGGATCGAGAGCTATTTCTCAGATGGCGACATTTCCCAACCGTCTCTACTAGTTTCTACAGGCGGTGAAGTTTTCTAGCCGTCTCTAACAATTTTGTATGGGAGATGGCGAGCAAAATGAGACGTCTCAAATTATATTAGAGACGTCCAAATAATAGAACCGCTTGAGGAGACATGTCCCAAGCGGATGAAATTTTGTTTTGGTTCGACCGGCTCTAGGTCCCGTCTACCATTTGATGTTTTGTACTAGTGTTTGATGTTTATTTGAGGATCCTAAAATTATTATAACTAAAACAGGTACCAATAACATCAATATGTTCATATGAGAAAAACAGAAGATTTTTGAATATCTCGTGTGATACTTTTTTGACATGTTGTGTGATACTTTTAGTGTTGAATACATCTTTCTATCTATCTATATATCTATCTATACTTCTTATAAAGTAAAACGCCAATAAGTGGTTATTTAAGTTGTCTATCTTAACATGCAAGCTATCCACATCACCTATTATTTTTGCCAATCAATTGTCCATGTCATCGCACTAACATTTGTTAGCGATTCTATGTATTTACATGCAACATATTCACATCATCAATTCTTTTAAGCCATACAATTGTCCATGTCACCAATTTTTTAATACATCATACCTCTTTATTCATTCATAATCAAAATTATTTCATCAACCACAAGATGTACTTTTTTTGGGGTGGATTGTTGTCAAATACACAACTATTTCACGTGAATTAAAATTAGCCTCTCAACTACAATTGAATCTCTCATTTTTTGTCAATAATGTTTTTCTTCAAACAAGATTTTGTCGTCAACTTCATATTTCATGTGTCTTATAATTTTATTTACACATTAAAATTTCTTAAAAGATTTCCGCCGCAACGAGCGGGGTATTGTACTAGTATCATTAGTTCCATATGGCCAAACATAGAAAACATTGAGACATAGATCATATTTTCATAATTTATACAAATGTAGTTGTATGGCAACATGCAAGTGCAAATGCAAAGTGTTATCCTAAACTAACCGGATATTCCACGAAATGGGATAGCTTTATATGACCAACCTCCTTATTTGTTTTTCCTCCTCACGGACGACATACTTGAAATGCTCCAAAAAAATATATGAAAAAACACAGTCGTTTGTTCTATAGTCAGTCACTTGTGAAGATGTCTACTTATATGCCTAAAATTTGTCTACGCACTAAGGATCAAGATAATATGCATCACCCCCCGTAACCGAGATGCTTATTATAATATTCTTATGATAAGTGAATTGATGTTATGTAAGAGGTTGAAAATGAACAAATCTGTGAAACAGGATGCGAAGTCCTTACCTTTGGCCGACTCAGTCATATGGATGATGTAATCCACAAAAACCCTTTTGCATACTGTACCTGAGGAAAATAAAGTACGTATAGAGTAAGCGATTTTTGGATTTCTATGCATTCATGAATTCTAGGTGGTGGTCTATCTAGGATTAATAGGTGCAAACATCTCAACGGCCATAAACACGAGAATAGTGAAATAATCCATATGTGCATACCATCTCAACGGCCATAAACACAAGGATAGCGAAATGATCCATGTGTGCGTTCATTTCATAGAAAAGGTACTATTCATACAACAGGACTGAATAGATGTTGGCTGGTTCATGAATTATTAATATGGAGTTAAATTGGCTATTGCTCGAGTTGGACGCGTAGTGCCCATTGAGTCATCTTCCCCTATATATATGTGCTTTTCCTCCGATCTTCCTTACATAAATGTAATGTAGGATGGAGCCCCAAGGATGTCCAGGAGAGGGGCGACGATTAGGCGACGACATTGCAGAGCGGTGTCTTCTCTAGTGTACCGTAGAGTCATGGTAATTATGGTAGATATTTGGAATGGAAGTTGCTGGGAATTATATTCATACATTTGGGTAGTCAACTTCTAGGGTCGTGGTCGTGGAGCTCCGGTCCCTTTTGGTCCCCGCGCTGGTGTTGGCGGACATACTCAGATCCTTTCACGATGCTCTTCGGCCCTGGCATAGTGCATGATCAGCGGTCTTCTATCCTTTACACTCTGACTTTTTTGCTGCCGGTCCCGGTCCTTGCTGTGCAGAATCGGTGATCGACGAACCGGAGCGAGAGAGCATGCAGCAGTTTCCGGGGATAGCTTGGTGGGTTGGGGCGACGATGTCTGGCGGTTTTCTCATCGAGTTGTAGGTTCTCCTCTACTCGGGTGTCTTCGGTGTGTCGTGGAGGGGTGTGGCCTCTCCTGTTTTTCTCTTATTTTTTAGTTATCTTCTTTGTAAGAGGGTTCACTCATCATGTTGTATCAGTTCGGCTGTGTGGATTTATTTATAAAGCGGGATGAAAAGTTGTTTCGAAAGCTATAGGCAATACGATGCTATGCAGTAGGTTGAAAATAAACAAATCCGTAAAAAAGATGTGGAGTCCTTATCTTTAGTCGACATAATCATATGAACGATTTAATCTTGAGCAACCCTTTCGCATACATGAACCTGGATAACATGAAGTACGAATAGAGTAAACGATTTCACCTTGCTGTGCATTCATAAATTCTAGGTGGTGGTCTATAAGATGGCTGGCGGCAAACATCTGAACGGCCATAAACACGAGGATAGCGAAATGATCTATATGTGCGTTCATTTCATAGAACCGGTACTATTGGAGTATTCAAACACCAAGCTTGCATAGATGTTGCCTGGTTGATGAAAAGTATTAAATATTGAGTTCATTGACCATTGCCTGAGTCAGAGGCTCACTACCCGTTTAGTCCTACCTTGCCTATATATGTGCTTTGTTCGACCTTTCCTTGCAGAAATTTAGGGGCGAGCAGGGATGCCCAGGAGAGTGCCAACGATTAGGCGACGACATCGGAGAGCGATGTCTTTCTAGTGTGGCGGAGAGTCATGATAATTATGATAGATATTCGGAATGGAAGTTGTTGGGAATTATAGTCGTACATCGGCGAAGTGACAATGTAGGTTTTCTTCAGCATGCAGTTTGCTTTGTTGTGTCCAGGTCGCTAGCACTCGCGTAGGATCGTGCAATTGGACCCTTCTGCCGGATCATACTTTGCACGTGTTTTTTTTCTTAACGCGCAGCAGTTTTCACGTACGGGGTCAGAAGTTCACTTAAGAGTTACAGCACACAGTATAGCAACGTGCAGGTGCAGCAAATAATCCTAGGACTGTTAGTTGCAGACCCGCAAGCTTCATGCACCTCCTGATCAAGTTGTCAAACATGCCTAATTTTACTCCTTACGCAGCGGAGCCCTCACCAACTGAACCCACATGTTTCTATATCGTCAGTAAATGTTTCATTTGGGGTTCTGTAAATTGTAGAAAGCTATCCCTTGCAGAAAAGTGTTGATTATAAATAATTATTTGAACACTTTATACTAAACAAGCAAATCGATGCATGATCTCACCTCAAATGCACGTATATAGCACTCCCACCTCTTTCTTTGTTTTTGAACAGGTAAAGGACTCCCACCTCGAGTGGAGCACTGCGGAGATGACGAGCTGTTCGGACCAGACATGGCGTTGGTGCATCATGCGCTCGATTCCAATCCAATGGTTGTAGGGCTGACCGAAGCAACGCTTCAATCAGCCGGTAGGACTGAATCATTTCGATCCCCTTTTTAGCCGGATGAGATTTTCTTTCACAAATCAATAAAAGTTGGTTGGATTTGAAGAGTCCATCGTCTATAACAGTACAAGCCGAGTTTCTTTCTACTGAAGTTACTAAAGCATGTTTAAGAAATCCGTGAGTAAGATGCTTATGATAATCCAATTGGTGCTCCAAATGTGTACTTAGTTGTAAGTGAATCGATGTTACGCAGGAGGTTGACATGAACAAATCCGTGAAACAGGATGTCGACTCAATCATATGGATGATGTAATCCTCGACAACCATTTTGAATAAGTGAACCTAAGTAAAATAAAGTACGAATAGAGCAAGCAATTTTCGACTCTCTGCGCATTCATGAATTCTAGGTGGTGGTTTATCTACGATGTTGGTTGCGAACATCTCAACAGCCATAAACATGAGGATAGGGAAACGATCCATATGTGTATTCATTCAGAACAACTTGTACAATTCGTACACCACGCTTGAATAGATGTTGGCTGGTTGATGAATATCATTATGGAGTTAACTGCCTACTTGTTGAGTCATAGCTGGCCTATATATATGTGTGCTTTGCTCCGCCTTTCCTTACATAAATGTAATTTAGGGGGAAGGAGGGATGGCCGGGAGAGGGCTGACAAATAGATGACGACATCATAGAGCGGTGTCTTTTCTAGTGTTGCGCAGAGTCACGGTAATTATTATTGATATTTGGAATGGAAGTTGCTGGGAATCATGGTCGTACATGCTCAGAATCACTGCACAGACTTCCTTGACAACTTAGTGGCTCATACAAGGTCGTTCGTGTACACGGTCGACAACACTTAGGCACATCCTTGCTGGGCACCACCAACGCCATCTATTTATCCCAACTCCCTCGCGCAACCGTTGGTCAATGTGTCGGAATTTCAACCGTGTCCCTGTTTAACAGTCATCTAGCATAGCCCCCTTGACCATGCAGTTGCCTTTGTCACAAATACTTTGTGGTGTCCAGGTCGTTTCCGATAAGGTTTGATCGTGCACTCGGACCTTTGTACCGGATCATACTTCACGCGTCTTTTTTCTAAATGCGTGCATCCGCTTTTACTTACTGAAACATAAGTACCCTTTAGTTACAACACACAATATAGCAACGGGCAGCATATATCCCTCGTCCTGATATAACTGGCTCCAGTCCAGCAGTCAACTTCAACCGATGGGGCAACATGAGACTCGTTTCAGCAACTCATCGTCTCAAAACCCTAGGATAATAAGATTGCTACTTGCATACCCGCTAGCTTCATGCCTTCCTGATCAAGTTGTCAATCATGGCCTATTTTTACTCCTTGCCCAGCGGAGTCCTCACCAACTGAAACCACGTGTTTTTATATCGTCAATAAATGTTCAATTTGCATTCTGTAAATTGCAGATTGTTCCCCCTTACCCAAAAAAAGTGCACAGTTTCCACCATACAAGCAAATCGATGCTTCATCTCACCTCAAAATCACGTATAGGGCTCCCACCTCGAGTGGAGTACTACGGATATGAGACTTAAGCAACGCTTCAATCGGCCGGTCGGATTGAATTATTTCCCCTTTTTAGCCGGCTGAGATTTTCTTTCACAAAATTAATAAATGTTGGTTGAATTTTGTAGATTTCATCGTCTATAACAAAGTACAAACCGAGTCTTGTTCTATTGAAGTTACTAAAGCATGTTTAAGAAAAGAGCTAGTGAAGCAAGAATGCGGCTATGTTTTGTAGAAATAATTAATTAGCATATTCACATTAATTTAATCAAGTACAACACATGCCACACCAGTTTGCAAGACTGACTAGCATATGCATATTAACATGCAACATGCAGACAAGTGAAAACTAGCACACATAACAATTGCATATGTAAACAACGGTATCGAAAAGAGCATGTATGAATTGGTCGATGGTATGACCAAAGGTGAAACCAAAACAACAGGATGTGAGCAGCCCTTGGTGGCAGCCTCAGTAGCAACCCCTACATTAATGGAGGCGTTTCGGTGGTCTACATGGCGAGGGAGTCGAGATAGTCGGACGTAATCAAAGAACATGAAGTTTAGCAATAGCGCCGAGACGCTCCCCCAACAACTCTATCGCCTCTCTCCCGGTGCAGGATCAGAGATACGGAATTCTGGAGGCCTGCTCTTCCGAATGGCCGTGCATGCGGTCGACACGATGGCGTAGCCGAGAACAGTACAGCGAGATGGAAAGGTGGTGCATGAGGAGGCAGATGCAAATTAGTTGCTAGTGACAGAAAGGGTTTGCGTCTACCTGTTTATATAGCGCATGTTCGGTAAGACATGGGAACTAATACCACGTAATCGGCAACATTCCATGATTCTAAAAAATCAGGAAACGGTTGATTGATTAACGTGTTTGTTAATGTCTCAAAAAATGAAACACAATTAATTGTTTGAACAACAAAAATACAAACAACATGCATGAGTTTGAACTAAGCTCATTCACGAAATACAACATGAGGCGAGGCGGGCGTTGGAGGCCCGTGAGAAAAAGTTTACCGCTTGTTGTATACTAAACATAAATACGTTTATAGAGATAAACAAACAGTCTCCAATCAAGAAGTCTATTTATACGCCTAGAAGTCTTTTTACTAAGATAAGAATCAAGGTAATATGCACAACCATCCATAAGTAAGATGCTTATGATAATCCAGTGTTTGCTCCAAATGTGTCTTGTTATAAGTGAATCGATGTTCCAAAGGAGGTTGAAATGAACAAATCCGTGAAACAGGATTCAAATTCCTTATCTTTGGTCGACTCAGTCATATGGACAATGTAATCCTCAACAACCCTTTTACATATATGAACCCATAAAAATAAAGTACATATAGAGTAAGTGAGTTTTGTTTCTCTATGCATTCATGAATTATAGGTGGTGGTCTATCTAAAATGGATGGCTGCGAACATCTAAATGTACATAAACACGAGGACAGTGAAGTGATTCATCTGCATGCTCATTTCATACAACCGATACTATCTACTATCCATACACCAAGTTTGTATAGATGTTGTTTGGTCGATGAGTTATTAATATGGAGCTAGCTGACCATTCCCTGAGTCGGAGGCTCACTATGTCATAGCTGGTCTATATATACTATGTGCTTTGTTCTGCCTTTCGTTGCAGAAAATCTAGGGGAGAGCATGATAGCTAGGAGCGGGTCGACAATTAGGTAGATATTTATGGTGTCGCAGAGAGTCATGATAATCATGGTAGATATTTCGCAATGGAAGTTGTTGGGAATTACAGTCGTACATAGTGTAGCTGCTAGGCAGGATCAAGCAATCAGACCCTTGTCCCAAAACATACTACAATGCGCAGCAGTATTGACATACGGAGGCAAAAGTGTATTTTTACGATTACAACACACAATTCAGCCGCGTGCAGCAAAAATAAAAAGCTCTCATCTATAACAATGTACAAGCCGAGTCTTGTTCTGTTGAACTTATCTAGTGAAGCACGTATGCGGCTATATATGTTTTGTAGAAATAATTGCAGTTTTCACTTTAATTTAATCCAGCATAAAAAAAACATGACACACCAATTTTCAAGATTGACTAGCATACACATAGTAGACATGCACCGGACAGGAAAGTGGAAACCTAGCACATCTATAACAATTGCATACCTAGTAATTATCAAAGAAAACAACGGTAGAGAAAATAGCATGTATGAATTGGTCGATGATATGACCAACGGCGTAACAACAGGATGTGAGTAGCCTTTGGTGGCGACATCAGTAGAAACAACACGATCAATGGAGGTGTGTTGTCGAGGATCTACATGGTGAGGGAGTCGAGGTAGTCAGACGTAATCAAACAAGATGAATGTGAGGAGTCGCGCCGAGACGCCTCATCTTATCGCCTCTCTCTCGGTGCAGGACTAGAGGGACTGGTTCCGTAGACCTTCTCTTCCGGACGGCCGTGCACACGGCGACAGGGTGTAGTAGACGAGAATGGCATAGTGAAATGGAACGGTGGTGCGCGAGGAGGCACATGCAAACTAGTTGCCAGTGACGTATAGGGTTTGCGTCTACCCGTTTATAGCGGAGGTCAGGTAAGACACGGTGACCAATCCCATGTCCTAGTCGGTAACATACCACGATTTAGACAAATTCGGTAACTATTTATTGATTATCGCGTCTGTTAATGACTCAAAATGAAAATAATTAATTTTTCGAACAACAAAAATACAAAAAAAAAGAATGAATTTGAACTCGGCTCTACTCATTCATGAAACACGACACGAGACGAGGCAGGCAGCGGAGGCGCGTGAGCATAAGTTTACCGTTTGTTGTATTACTAAACATATATCAAGTATATATAGATAAAACAATGAGTCGCCTATCAAAAAAACTGTTTATATGCCTAAAAGTCTTTTTATAGATAAACAAATCCGTGAAACAGGATGTCGACTCGGTCATATGGATGATGTAATCCTCGACAACCATTTTGAATAATTGAACCTAAGTAAAATAAAGTACAGATAGAGTAAGCAATTTTCGACTCTCTGCGTATTCATGAATTCTAGGTGGTGGTTTATCTACGATGTTGGTTGCGAACATCTCAACAGCCATAAACACGAGGATAGGGAAACGATCCATATGTGTATTCATTCAAAACAACCTGTACTATTCGTACACCGAGCTTGAATAGATATTGGCTGGTTTATGAATTATCAATATAGAGTTAACTAACTACTTGTTGAGCCATAGTTGGCCCATATATATATGTGTGTTTTGCTCCACCTTTCCTTATAGAAACGTAATTTAGGGGCAAGGAGGGATGGCCGGGAGAGGGCCGACAAATAGACGACGACATCGTAGAGCGGTGTCTTTTCTAGTGTTGCGCAGAGTCACGGTAATTATGATTGATATTTGGAATGGAAGTTGTTGGGAATTATAGTCGTACATAATCAGAGTCACTACCTAGACATACTTGACAACATAGTGGCTGCAACAATGTCATTTGTGTACACGGTCGACAGCACTTAGGCGCATCCTTGCTGGGCACCACCAACGCCATCTATTTATCCCAACTCCTCCCGCAACAGTTGGTCAGTGTGTTAGAATTTCAACTGTTTCCCCGGTTACCCGTCATCTAGCTTAGCCCCCTTAATCATGCAGCTGCCTTTATTGTGTCGAGGTTGCTACCGATAAGGTTTGATCGTGTAATCGGACCTTTGTACCGGATCATACTTCGCGCGTGTTTTTGTTCTTCTGAATGTTCATCAGCTTTACTTTGAGCGAACCCGTCCCTCGCGTCGTCCCGCAGCGGGCGACTCGGGGGAAACCCTACCCCGCCGCCAGAGCCCTCCCCTACGGCCTCCCTCTCCGCCGCCGCTGCCGCCGGCCTCTCCGCGGTGGCGGCGGCCCCAACCTCCACAAAGGGGCGCGGGGAGAACTGCGGTGGACGCGTGAGTTTGCGCGACGCGGCGGCGCGTCTGCGTGCGGCGCCGGCGAGCGCCATGGCAGGCGATGGTGCTGGCGGAGGGCGACAGGTGCGTGGTGTGGCAGCGAGGCAGAGGTGGCGTCGCGGCGGCGAGGTGGGGGCGACGGCCGCGGGCGCGCCAGGGCCGGGCCCGAGCGGGCCAGATTTGGGCCCAATCTGGGCTCCGGCGATCCACTGCAGTTGAGCGCGGTGGTGCGTGGCGCCAACTTTCGCGCCCCTCCTGAGTCCTTCGTCGGCCTTCTGCGCCCTCTTCCTCGACGGAGACTGCTCCCGGCATTTGGTATTCCGCTCATCTTCCTGGCTCAGGGTTTGTTGTGGGACGGAGGTGGGTTCCGGGAGAAATCCTTGCCGCATGCCCAGCACCCACGCGGTGGCGCTTGTGGGCGTCACCATTCCTCCTTGGAGGGCGTCGGGGATCTTCCCTTTCTCCGTCCCCATCTGTGTGCCGGGGGAAACCCCAGGACTGGTTCGTCGGTCCGGACAGCAACGGCGCGCGGCGTCGCATTCCCTCTTGAGGGTGCTGTTTTGGTACACACTTTCCCCCGTTACATGCGGTGATGGGTACTTGCCGATCTCCGTCTGGGCGTGGAGTTTTGAAGGGCGCAATGGACTTGCGTGGAGGTTTTCGCTGAGGCAGCCTTAGCTCAGCTCCGGTCCGGCGCCCCCCACACTTGTCGGGGCTAGGCCTCTCTTCGGCCTGCCTTCTCTCCTAGGCGTATATGGTGCGGCTTCGTCAGGGCGGTTCTGTGTCATTGGTGTGGTCTCAGGTTCCTCTTCGCTGGTGACGCGGCCATCAAAGCTCGGTGCTTCGCACCCTCGCCTCCTAGCTGGGTGCTCGGCATGGAGGGCTTGCTGCAAGGCTTGGCGGTGTTGTTGGTGTCGTCGTTGTGGCTTCGGGAGAGTTTTAGGCCTAGTTTAGCTAGGTGCTCTTCCCGTTGTCTGGGTTTTCGCACGATTCCCCCTAATAATCGTGCATTGTGCGGTTTTTTTGGCCCAGTTTCCCTTATAAACAGGATCAATCTCTCTTCTTAATTGAATTGCAGGAACCCCCTGCCCCTCTTTGAGCCGTTTGCTTTAAATGTTCATCAGCTTTTACGTACGGAGACAGAAGTGCACTTTAGTTAGAGCACACAACATAGCAAAGGGCAGCATATATCCCTCGTCCTGATACACTGACTCCAGTCCAGCAGTCAACTTCAACCGATTGGGCAACATGACCACTCGTTTCAGCAACTCATCGTCTCAAAATCCTAGGATAATAAAATTGTTACTTGCATACCCGCAAGCTTCATGCCACTCCTGATCCAGTTGTCAATCATGGCCTAACTTTACTCCCTGGCCAGCGGAGTCCTCACCAACTGAACTCACATGTTTCTATATCGTCAATAAATATTTCGATTGGCATTCTGTAAATTGCGGAAAGTTATACTACCTTGCAGAATAGTGTTTGTTTACAAATAATTCTACGAACAGTTTACACCATACAAGCAAATCGATGCATGATCTCACCTCACAAAGCACGTATCGGACTCACCACAGTCCCACCTAGAGTGGAGCATCGCGGGGATGCCGGACAGTTTGAACCATTCGACTAACGCATACTCACTCCGTCTCAAAATAAGTGTCTCAAGTTTGTTCAAAAGTGGATGTATCTATACATGTTTCATATATAGATATAGCAAAATAGTGGGCTACCATGGGTGATAGCTACCCACCCTTATCTAGCCACTGGATCAGCCCTATAGGGCATCTCAACCGTAGACAGATTTTAACGGAACGGATGACTTGACGGAGGCATCAGCAACCATATTTCCACATCACTTCCCGATCTGGTCAACATCTATCTCAGTGGCTAGCTACAACATCACAGCTAGCAGCATCAGCGCAGGTTCCGGCTCAGGCGCAGCGGCGCGTGTGCCGTCGTGACAGCGCGCTGGATTGGCTCCGGTGCGGCGTCGCGTGGCAGGCGGCAACACGCGGGTCTGGCTCCGGCGCGGCGACGCTTGGCCGGCGGCAGCGCGCAGCTCCCAGCTCCGGCACGACGTTCGCGTGGGATCCGGTCGGCTTCCGGGGAAGAGCGACCCGGCCGAATGGGGGGCTCACCGTGCTCCCCATCAATGGTGCCGGGCGCGTGGCCGGCCCGCGTCGTTCTTCTCGCCAGTCGGCCCTAGGGATGCAGGTCGCCGCCGCCAACATGGTGTCGGATCCCTTGGCACCCTTTGTGAACTAGGATTGTATTGTTCAATCAATACAATCCTTCTTCTCTTTCTTTTTTGTTTTCTTCCGTTATGTATGAAACCAATTCTAGTTCATCGGCCATTTTGCAACAACAACATATATAAAGTATATTAGCATGGCATATCATTTGTAACTTAGACAATATTCAGCAACATCAATTCATGACAAAAATAAATCACAAACATACAGCAGATCATGCACAGCAACCAACAATCTTTCATGATAAAAAATATTCACCTCGGTATAGAAAATATTCACAGCAGCATAGAGATTGATAATGGAAAAGAAAACAAAAGAAAACAATCAGAGATGGGGAACAGAGAGAGGGAGGGCGGACGCCAACAGACGGAGGGGCGGCAACGGGACGAGCATACCTGCGCTGGACGCCGGTTGGTAAGGCTGGAGCTCGCCCCGGTTCACCTCGATGGTGGAGCTCGCCCGACCTGCAAAGAGAAGGGAAGGTGGAGGAGTTCGCCATAGTGAGATGAAGGCCGCAGAACTAACACTACTCCAAACCAAACCAAAGCAGGTAAACTAACCAAACCCAATCCAATCGGCGAAGGGAATGGGAGGGGGGCGGACCGGAAAAGAGGGGGTCGAGGTGGAGGCCGGCGGAGGGGAGGTGCCGGATTTACCTGGCCGCCGCTCGAGTGGGGAAGAGAGACCCTTTTTTTTATTTATTTTGGGGAAGAGAGACCCTGGCCGCCGCCGATCTTGACCGGGAGCGCCTATAACGCGCGTACCGCGAAGCTATTCTTAGCTTCGCGTACCCCTTCGACGCGCTATTCTGACTGCTTCCATAAACTACTATTTGTAGTTGAAAACAATTCAAAAATTTCGAACCAATTTTGAAAGGACCATTTTAAGAATGGAATCATTTCGGGCATGGAACCATTTTCAGGAAATTGAAATATTTTTGAAACATTTCAACCATTAAAATTTCGGAACCACTTCAAATTTCGGAAACATTTTTAATTTTGGGACCATTTTAAAATTTTGGGACCATTTAAATTTTGGAACCATTTTAAATTTCTTAACCATTTTTAGTTGCCCGGCGGCCTACCCGCTGCCATGTTCTCCACCTGGTGCTTGCGGATGCGGGGAGGAAGAAGGTGGAGGCGGCACGAAATTCCCAATTTTTTTTTGGCTCCGGGATGTACTGTACTTGGTAGGGGAAAAATGGTTTTTTTAAAGCGAGGAGGGTTTTTTGCTCCGGGAAAAAAGCCGGAGGAAAGCGCCGCCGGAGAACTCAACGAGGCGCACGCGCACCTGGGTCGGCTGGCGCACCTCAGCTCCGCCCTTGCCGGCGACAGGATCAAATCGGCCGCAATACAGATGCATCTTCGGCACCCAAGATACTTGCGGCAGTTGTCGTGGCTACATCATGACCACTTACGGCACCACCTGCCTGTCATGCGAAATCCACAAAATTTCAGCTGATTTGGAGGAGTTTGCTTACAGAAACTAGCTTAAGTGAGACCAAACGGTCCGTCTCTAAGCAAGTGATTTTTTCGGCCATCTCCAAATCATCCCAGATTTGTTTTAGATGGTAGCATGCAGGTCATATACATGAAAATCAAAGATTTGTCACAACATGGATAGCTCCTGATGTTGGGAATGTCCGAAATGGATCAGCATCGGTGGTAGCTGCGGGTGTCTGGGTTCAGGCCATGGTAGGTGCTTGCGGATGCGGGGAGGAAGGCAAGTATCTTGGGTGCCGGAGTTGCATCTGTAGAACGTCTTGGGCTGGGCCGGCATCGAATGGAATGAGCTGCTCGCCGGCGAGAGCGCAGAACGGTGAAGGAGGGCGTCGCCGGGCTGGACGTAGGCTCCATTGAGCTTCTCCGCGCTCGGAGCTGTGTGTCCAACTGCTGATCATGGAGTGAACATCATTCCAATAGGTTCAGAAGGCCTAGAAGACTGCACTTGCTCGCCTTTGCACTTGCTCGACAAAATTATATGTCATGTTATCTGGTTCATACCTGATGTGCCTATGCAGCGGTTGCCGTGGCTACATCACGACGACTTACGCCACCACCTGCCCATCATGTCCGGCTATGCGTTTGGTTGTCAAAACCTCGGACTATACCTTACGGGTGATTTTTTTTAAACTCCTCCAAATCAACTGAAATTTTGTACACGTGATCTCTTACACAAAATCTTGGGTGCCGGAGTTGCATCTGTAGAACGTCTTGGGCTGGGCCGGCGGGCTTTGGCGATGCCGCTAGAGTCGTGTGACGAGTCGTGTGACGATTTCGATGCGCTGTGAACCCCGCTACATGACCCTAACGGCATACCTTTTGTGCAGGTTTCCCTTATTCTTAGAGGAGCAAATGACTTCAGCCCTCCGGACTCTTTTACGCTTTTACGCATATGAAACATGTGTCAGCACGAGCGTCAGCTGCGCCTGCGTGGTCATCTGGTTCTTGCATGACGGGCAGGTGGTGGCGTAAGTCGTCATGATGTAGCCATCGTGTGACGTGGCTTCACAATGAAGTTTATATAGGGGGGTTAAATTTTGGATAGTCTGAGCTGTTTTGGCTGGTGCGACATAAAAAGAGCAGGTCAAACCCAGTCGAGAGGCTGTCCATTAGTACATAGACCATGAAGACTAGGAGCCAACTGAAGCTGGAGGCTCGCCAGAGCTTAGAGGCATATGCATGTGCCTTATGATGTACACACAGAAATAGCATGGCCTAGGTTTTGTTCAGAAACAAATTGTTTCTGAAGTGTTTGAGTGCCATTCTAAAGTTATCCATAAAAAATAACCACAAACTATATCCAAGAAACTTACGAGATCAAACTATTTCATATTTATGGCATTAGTTTGTCCACCATTAGTCTCAACATCATAGGCCTTAGGGAAGCCCATTGGGACGAAACCCCAGGCGGAGTAGTACATGTTGGTTCACAATAGGCGGCAGAGACGGGACCTCGGTGGCCACGAATGGTTGCCGGCACCCGGCGCTCGGGCACCTGAGCAAGCGCCCCGCCAGCGCGCGCCCGTACTGGTGCACATGGCAGCAGATGGGGCAGACCGTCCAGAACGTGTCTCCCGTGGCAGAGGCGCCGCCGGGAGAAGCAGGAGCGGAAGGGGGTCCAGCGGAGGTGGTCTCGGAGAGGTGGGCGTATGCCTCTTGGACGGCGCGGAGGGCGAAGCCTGCCGGCGATCTCCAGCCAGCGGGCCGGCTCCCTGCTGTGCCGCCGCCAGCGAGCCTCCCGCCTGCTGGCGCTCCTCGCCTCCACCGAGCAGGACTGAGATTGAAAGTGTGCTCTGCTGGTACAGCAGTCCCCAAATCTCCTTTTTTGTGCTGTTGCAACGAAATAGAAAAGGACTGAGTAATAAGAAGAAATAGAAGGTTAAGGTCTTTTTTGTAAAAAACATCGTCCACGTCAGCATTTTAACGGTGGTAGTGACGGAATGACTAACGTTCAACATTGACACAACTTAGTGACCAATAGTTAGCATTTTCCCAGTAGGTGACCAATCCGCTCCAACTCCGCAACTTGATAGACTCCAGGGGCGTTTTACAAATATACAACATACAGTATCAAAACTTATTATGTCGGTAATTGTTGATTCAGTTTTTTCTTTCATGGTATAATGCGCAGCAGGAACCAGATAAGGTTTGCTTATTTCTCGGGATTTGAAGTGTATTCCTCAATAGTCCGTTTACTGTGCCTGATTTGGATGCTATAATCGGAAGATATGCCCACGAATCGCCTCACTTTTTGTAGACTTTTTTCCTAAATGGGTATCCCGACCTTTGCATCGTGATGATGCACACAGCCATCACTTTTTGTAGATTAAAAATATCACCATACTAGTGTATTGGGGAAACAATAGTTGTGGGGATTTAAGTGGATTGTGTGGAAGTATGAATTTCACCAAGTGCCGCCCCATCCCCAATCTTTTTGGATGAAAATTGACTACCTAATAAACAAGGCCCGACTCAATAGAAAGAAATTGTGGGCATTGATCATAGCCATGTGTACATATATGGCAGGCCAACTGCGAAAAAGAGATTTACAAGGACATATGGCGCCAAGGGGAAATCTGGGCCGTCCATTTTGTCCATCCGACGGACGAGATTTGTCGTTGACTGACGGACGACTGGTCGTATATTCCCCTAAAAAAATGGTCATATATAAATGCGTCGGAGCCCTATCCTCCCTAGCTCGACCCATCAAACGATCCATACATATACTATACAGCTGCGAAGTGGGCAGATCATGCTGTGTTTGTGCGCGGTTGAGCCGGAAACACGTTTGTACCGACGTACGCGCAAACCGATTACGTCCCGGCTTTCGAACGGGCCTTCAGCTGCTCATAAATACGCGTAGAGCCCTCTCCCACGCGAACGACCCCATCCCCTGACCTTAGCGCCGCGGCAAAGTGGCAAAGACCGCAAGAACTTGCATGCTGCCGACGCCTACGATCATGGTGACCACTGCGCCGCCGCCGGTGCGCTACTACGTCGAGTACGCGGCCGGGGACGAGGAGGAGTACGAGGAGCGACCAGGCCGAGAGTACCCAGCGCCACCTGGCTCTCCGAGTGAGGTGCCGGACGACGACGATCTGCTGGGGCCGCTGATACACCTCCGCAGGCCCGACTGGATACCACCAGTTGTCACCCCGAGCCGTCTTACCGGCGCCATGGACCTGGACCTGCCGCCGCTGCAACAAGAGGAATCAAGGGAAAGCGACGACGATGCAGCAGCAGCGGCTCATGTCGACGAGCCTATCGACGACGATGATGTATCATGGCAAAGCAACGAGTACGCGGCGTGCGCGCTCAAGGACTACAACGAGAGCGCCTACACCAGCGTCAAGTACGAGCTGGTCGAGGCCACCCGAAGCAACTTCATCATGGGCGGCGGCAGATGCTCCTCCTACGTCCATGTCAACTTCGTCGCCAGGGCCGCCGGACGGACCGTCGCCGGCTCTTCTTCGCCGAGGTGCGCTGGTGGGAGCCTTTGTTCCGACCTGCGTCGTCTCCCTTGACGGGGAAGATGACCAGGTCGGTGGCCTCTACGATGACCCGTTCGCAGTCACCGGTCCTGACCCTCACCATTGCCACTCTTGCCACGATGTCCTCAAGCACCCAAAGGATGGGGCGTCATACAGAGCTGGTCACCAAGACGACTGGGATCGATGATTCATTGATTACTTCTTCTGTAGTACTAGTAGTAATGTTCATCTGTAACTCACATTTATATATGTACTTCTGGTTTTTATTGCTGGATTCAAGCATGCCAAGAAGCTTGTCTAAATTAACTTCAAAATATACCTGATCGTGTAATGCTTCAACTAACACACGATACTCCCACACCATAAATGGACGCGTACGCGGCTGTTGACGCCGTCGCAGTGGCGTCGATAGCTGGTCTGACATGGTCAATGCTTTGATCCTCTTGAAGATGGGAGTTGAGAGTATGCTAGACCGGTTTGTGCTCCCAGTTCGCCGTTGGGCGGCTTGGTGAGGTCTCCTGATTTCGATGATGTGCGTAAGTGTGAGGTCAGGGCATACGGCCCCGATCATGGCCACCCCATTCATCAAGTTTGTAGTGTTGCGACACTTGTTGCCATGTTGGTGGCTTCAGGTTGATCTTTGTTTTTTTCCTTTGTAAGGATTTGCTGAATAATATCATAAAAGATGTATACATCATTTTGCAGTGGCTGGGGTTTTCAACCTTCATTTCAAAAACAAAAAAACCTATCAAAAAGTCTGCTTATATGCCTATTTTTTCTATTTCTACTAGTATAAGAATCAAAATAATATGCACCACCATACGCAAGTAAGATGCTTACGTTAATCCTGTGATCTCTCCAACTACGTACTTAGTTATAAGTGAATCGATGTTACACAGGATGTTGAAAATGAACAAAACCGTGAAAAGATGTGAAGTCCTTATCTTCGGCCACTCAGTCTTATAGACGGTATGGACGATGTAATCCTCAACAACCCTTTTGCCATGTCATTAATTTCACAAGCCTGAATAGATGTTGACTGGTTGATGAATTATTAATATGGAGTTAATTGACCATTGCCTCAGTCGGAGGGCTCACTGCCCGTTTAGTCATAGTTGGCCTATTTATATATGTGATGTTCTCCACCTTTCCTAGCAGAAATTATTAGAGTCGAGCAAGGATGGCCGGGCGAGTGCCGACAATTAGGCGATAACATAGGAGGGCCGTGTTTTTTCTGGTGTTGTGGAGAGTCATAGTAATCATGGTGGATATTTGGAACGGAAGTTGCTCGAATTATAGCCATAGATCCGTGACTTCACAATGTAGACCAAGTAGTTGTCTTTGTTGTGTCCAGGTCACTAGATATCACAACGTAGGATCTGATCCGACCCTTGCATCGGATCATATATCACTCCTTAAATTCAAATTTACAAGTTTCTAACAAAATTGTGACCGTTCACAAAATGTGTATTTACAATCCATATAATTTGAACCAAAATTAGAAAAACGCAAAGTGAAACGGAAATAAACTGATATGTAAATATAGTGTCATTTGTGCTTTTTTGTCTTTTTTAGGCACTATTCATATTGGATTTGTGTTTTTGTTTCTCTATATTTCGAATTTAGTTCTGAAAGTTATTGAGATTGTAAACACATATGTTGTGAACACTCATAAGCTTTTTCAACATTTTTGGTAACAATGGAAATCTGAATTTTGAAGACTGGTATCATGGTATCATATGAAATGTAGTATCGTGTCATACTTTTCCATCTTGATCACAGTGAGCGAGGGAGCGAAAGGGCTTTTAGGTTACCAGGCGGATATGGCTCGACGCAAGCCAAAGAAGCAGCCACTGCACACGGTGGCCTATGAATGTGTAGTCCACCGTTCAGGGACGACCCATGCAGAACGACTATGTGGCGTGAAGCGGAAAAAAGAGCGCCTATATGCCGCCTTTAGTGGCAAATTAGGACGTGCGCGCACACCTCGTCTGAAAATAGGCCCAGCCCATTTACATTCTAACGAGAGCTTTGTATCGCTACTTCATTTTTTTTAATCTTCTTCCCCCTTTTTTTTAGTTTGCTGGCACAGACTTTGGTTCTCTTCGACAACTTATAATAATTGTGGCACGGAAATTCACAACGGGTAGTGGGTGCAGATGCACCCACTACCTAAAAAACAATTTTCCAAATGTCAAAAAATTCAAAATAATTTTTTTGCATGTAGTCCAACACATTTCAAGTCAGCACAAAAAGTCACGCGAAGAAAGAACTTTTTTTGCAACCTGTGCAAAAAAGACAAATTCGGACATACCGAAATGTATATATATGTGTCAGAATTTTGTCTTTTTTTGTACAGGTTGCTAAAAAAGTTTTTTCACCATGCCAATTTTTGTGCTAACACATCACGCTGTAATGTACATCCGGATTTTTTTTCTGGAATTTTTTGACAATCTGAAAAAAAACCAAAAATAAATTACCTAATGGGTGCATCTAGACCCACTAACCCCTTCTATGCTGTACAGTTTCTTTGCAGCCACTACCAACGCAAAAACTTAATATTAGCTCATTTCTATTTCATTTTTACGTTTTTGTTTTCAGTTTTTGGAAAACAACATGAACGTTAAAAAATATATGAAACTCTTTTAAAAGATGAGCAACTTTTTAAAAAACAAATTGAGAATTTATTTTGAAAAGGGCTAATATATTTTGGATAGAGGAATATGTTTATCTTGAACCGTGCTAACATTTTTTGAATTCGTGAACACATTATTTGTGAGCACGTGAATATTTTCCCAATACAGAAGATTTACTAGCGGAGACGGCCGGCTGGCAAAGCAGCGCCTGAGCGGAGCGGGCTGATGATCACTCGCTGTGGGCTGTGGCGCCTTAGAGAATTTAACAAGGGCTCATTGGTTCGTTTAGGTCCACGGACCACGGCCGTAGGTGCGACGCGGCCCGGGTCAATTAGTCACTTTAGAGAAGCAAAGTCAATCTGCATGTCCAGGCAACATGAGCGCACATGCATGGATCGCCACTGCCATTAGTCCGAGCAGAGCTCGAGCGTGTTGTGGGTGTGGCAAGCGTAAACGTTGTCCGTCGCAACCACTTCGTCTTAAAAAACCGAGTCGTACTCGACAACTTCCAATCAGTGGGTACATGGCCAGTTTTTTTTTTTTTTTTGTTGAAATTGGAGCATAAGATTTGCCCCCATCGATTAATTAAGAAGAAGAGAGTTGCCCGGTTAATTAGCGAAAAACCGGACGAAAACCGATATAACAAACTCACAACCACAACAAAGAACTCTCAGCCAAACAACCACCCGGCCGCGACGAACTTGCCCAACTTACAACAACTACGAACTAACGACACGACAACCTAAACCGGGCCAACAATCAAGCAAACCGGAAGATTTCCATACGAAGCTTCTTTGTTTTCCTCCTGAGAGACTTCTCCGCCTTCATGATTACACCCTTCGAAGTTTTCCCTGCTAAGACACAAGCAATATCCTTGCCATATCCAGGACAAGCCACCTCCAAAGCAACGAGCAAGTCGCAAATCTCTCTGCCAAAGTGAGTCTCGGAGTTAGGCGCCAACACATCTGTATCACCAATTTGATCACTCAAAGATGAGAAAGTGACATGTCCACAGAGGCGGGCGGATGGCATGGCTTAGGCGGAGGTGGTGATGGTGCTATGTCCACCGTCAAGGACTCCAAAGAGCTCAACTCCATCGGTAGCACCACAGATGAATCTCTAGTAGGCTCCTGCTCAGGCATAATCTGCACAACTGGCGCCGCAACCTTAGCACGAGGAGAAAATTCCCCAAAGAAGCATCTAGCTACCTCATCAGCGGAATCAGTCTGGAGGTCAAGCGGCAAAGACACAACCGAAGTAGCCTGAAGCTTGGCTAGAGTGTCGCGAAGCTCAGTGTGAAGCAGCACAACCTTCTGAAGAAACTCCATGCGCAACAAGGCAAACTGGGACTCCAAAGTAGAACCCAAAACAGCGCTAGCATCGGAAGCCTTGCAACACACAGAAGGAGATCTCAGCGGCACCGACACACGCAGCGACGAGTGGTCCACAACGATATACGGGGAGCGGCTTCGCTGGCAAGGAGCACGACTGGCTGGAGTGCAGGCGCGAGCAGCCGGAGAGTGGTCGCGAGCAACCGGAGAGCTACCATGGCAGAACCTCTCCCGATGACCAGGGAGACGACAACGAATGCATCTGAAAGGCTCACGACATGCCCTGACTTGGTGGCCACGCTCGAGGCAACGAAAACACCTCCCACGAGCCCAACGCTTGAACGTGAGGCAACGCTCGATACCTTCCCTCGACCGCTCGGGGGAGGGTCCCGGCCGGAGCGGCGCCTGCGACCCACATGCTCCCAGTCCTCCTCGGATCCTTGAACGGCATACGTCCTAGTACATGGCTAGCTACGACTATACGTAAGTGGCACGACGCCTGATTGGCTCTTGGGCATCAACTCAACCAATCTTGTTGTTTATGTTTTTCTCACTTTTTGGTTGATGGTAGTATCTGCGAATGCGATTGTTTAATGACGTCAGAAATGTGTTTATTTTTTTACGACGTTGACCGACCACACGACATTCGGTATACAGCGAGTGGGCGTACGAATAACAAGAATACGTTCATATGAGAAAAAACTGAAGATTTTGGAATATCTTGTGTGATACTTTTAGTGTTGAATCCATACATACCATTATTCATATGGCGGAAAACAGGGAGAAAACATTGAGACATAGATAATACAAAATAATTTATAAAAATATAGTCAATGTATTGCAACATGCAAGTGAATAGACAAAGTGTAAGTGGAAACTAACAAGATATTTCACGAAATGGGATAGCATTGTACGACCAACCTCCTTATTTGTTTTTCCACCTCGCGGAAGAAATACTTGGAATGCTCCAAAGAGTATATATGAAAAAACGCAATTTTGTCGCTTGTTCTATTCCTTAACAGAAATGTAGATTATATAGATGAAAATAATCAGTCACCTTCTGCTTATATGACTAAAAAAATTCTACTTAATAAGGTTCAATATAAAAGGCATCACCCTCTGTAAGTGAGATGCTTATTATAATATGATTATGATAACACGTAGGAGGTTGAAAATGAACAAATTTGTGTAACGAGGTGTGATGTTCTTATCTTTGGTCGACACAAGCATATGGACATATGGACGATGTAATCCTCAACAACCCTTTTGCATATGTGGACATGAGTAAAATAAAGTGTATATAGAGTAATTTTCAGATCTTTGTGCATTGATGAATTCTAGGTGGTGGTTTGCGTAGGATTACTGGCCGCAAACATCTCAACGGCCATAAACACAAAGTGAAATGATCCATATATATGTGCGTTCATTTCACACAATAGGTACTATTCCTACAACAAGATTGAATAGGTGTTGACTGGTTGATGAAGTATAATATGGAGTTAACGTGAACGCGGACGTTTGGCTCCCGAGCACCAGTACGCTCGAAATCGTGACCGCCCTGTCGGGTGTGGAGATGTGCGCCGAATCACTGTTCGCGCGAGAGAAATCAAGTATATGGGCAGTACGAGCGAGCACTGTATGCGAAATACGGGGCAGTTTGGAGACCAATTAAAGCCATATGGTTGGCTGGTGTGCCGCTGTATTGGATGCTGGGGTCGTGTCAGGACAGCTTGGTCTGCATCATACGCACGCACGGGTCAGAGCAAGAAACAGTCCGTACTACTCGAGGCCTTGATCCTAGTTTCTCTATTCTTCTCCCCTCCCGTCTCAGATCTGAAATCACCAAGCGGCGCCGCCATGGATGTTGTGCTTCTCCCCGGCATGGAGTTTTATGGCCCATGTAAAAAAAGACAAACCAAATAATCTCGTGAAAAGTTATTTCGGTACATCGAAATTTGTCTTTTTACAGAGACTAAAAAGGAATCTATTTTTTTAAATGTCCATATTCCGAAAAATGTCAGATGTATATTCGGACATTTTATGTTTGCACACAATTCGAAAAAACACATTTTTATGGCCCGTTTAAA
Organism: Poa pratensis; assembly: GCA_947311845.1. Lineage (NCBI taxonomy): Eukaryota > Viridiplantae > Streptophyta > Magnoliopsida > Poales > Poaceae > Poa > Poa pratensis. Next base: position 11,723,112 of record CAMZMU010000099.1, on the reverse strand, counting down.
AAATATAAAATATAATCTCGCGTAAGTTATTTCGGAACACCGAAATTTGCCTTTCTACAAAGACTAAAAACTTTGTATTTTTAAAATGCCAAAATTCTGAATAAATGTCCGAGGACATTTTATGTTTGGACACATTCGCAAAAAAGACATTGTTTATGGACACTCTGAAAAGAAAAAAATATCTCATGAAAAGTCATTTCAGAACATCGAATAAATTTGTCTTTTTACAACGACTTAAAGTTTCCATTTTTGAAATGTCAAAATTCCGAAAAAATGTCAGGTGTATATTCGGACATTTTAGGTTTGCACACAACGCAAAAAAGACACAATTTTTTTGACCGTTTAAAAAAGACGAAAAACAATCTCGTAGAAGTTATTTTGGAACTCCAAATTTTTTCTTTCCACAAATATTGAAATGTCAAATTCCAAAAAAATGCCCGGTATAAATCCTGTCATTTTATGTTCACACATAATTCGCAAAATGGACATTGTTAATGGACCGTGTGGAAAATTTAAAAAATATCTCGTGAAAAGTCATTTTGGAACATTGAAAATTTGTATTTTTACAAGACTAATTTTTTCTATTTTAAAATTTCATAATTCCAAAAAAAGTCAGATGTACATTCTGATATTTTATGTTTGCACACAATTTGCAAAAAAATATATACATTTTATTGCCTGATTCGAATAGGCAAACAAATTGCGCGAAAGTATTTGGTTCACTACGAACTGATGCGGCTGCTGTGATTAGGAAACCAGGAGACTGCAGATGAAATGGAGATGGATATGTAAACACTGATTGCACTACACAATTTGGTTCACTACGAACTGATGCGGCTGGTGTGATTAGGAAAACTTATAGAGCTGAGACATTTGTAAAAGCAACGGCCGTGGTTGTCTCCTTCGCGACGACTAACGTATGTCTTAATAACAACCTGCCGACAGATTGAGATTGGGCACCTTAATCAGAGGGAGAACGGGGACGAGATCAGCCATAGAATTGGCAGAACTTTGGGACATTGTTGAGTGATCTCCTGATGGAGGTTGACATGGGGGATAAAATAGAGTTGGCTTCAGTCCGTCTCCAACGGCACAGGATTCAGGAAGGCAGGTAGCGACCCCACGGCGACTGGCTGGAGCAAGCGTATGTGCTCTAGTCGCACTGTGAGTTAATGGTCGGACATGTGAAAAGGCTGACAAGCTGACTCATCATTTAATGGTACTGACACAAAGGACTGCTGCTGTGCTGCATATACGATGAATTATACATCAGGAAGCTGGCGAAATACGAACGATGCAGGGCTAGGGGATGGCAGTCGGGGAAAGTGGAGGGATGGGATAACGAGCGTACTGGCGCTCGAGAGCCAAAACGAGTTTTCGGGAGTTAACTGACTATTGCCTAAGACAGATGCGTAGTACTACTACCTGTTGAGTCATTGCTAGCTGGCATATATGTGTACTTTCCTCCGCCTGGCCTTACATAAATGTGATGTATGAGGGGATGGCAAGGAGATGGATGGCGATTAGGCAACGACATAGCATAGTGGTGCTGTCCTCTAGTGTATCAGAGAGTCATGGCAATTGTGATAGGTATTTGGAATGGAAGTTATTGGGAATTATATCCGTGCATCTTGAAAATTACCCTCTGGAAGCGTCATCTTGGAGCTCCGGTCCCTTTGCCCCCCTCGCGCTGGCGGTGAGAGACAGACTCGGACCCTTTCTCGATGCTCTTGGGCCTCGGCATGGGGCGTGATTGGCGGTCTCCTATCCTTTACACTCTTCTAGTTGATTGCATACTTGCATGCGCACCTTTGGCGGGGAATGGTGGGGGTAGAAATCGCACGACATGACGCCACACACGGGGCGGTCGGTTGATACGTGGCGTGACCGTGTGAACGACATGCGTCTGACACAACAGAGAGAATGTTCAGAGAGCCGGGGCGTGCGGTGGCGGGAAACAGAGAAAACATTGAGACAAACATTTTCATAATTTATACAAATATACTCAATGTATTGCAGTATGCAAGTGAATGCAAAGTGCAAGTGGAAACTAATTAACTGGATGTACCGCAAAATGGGATAGCTTTATACGACCAACCTCCTTATTATTTGTTTTTCCTCCTCGCGGAAAAAATACTTGAAATGCTCCATTTTGTTGGCGTCATCTTCGAGCTCCGATCCCCCCCCCCCCCCCCCCCCACCGCGCTGCTGGCGACCGACATACTCCGATCCTTTCTCGATGTTCTTCGGCCCAGAGACATGGGACGTGATCGACGGTCTCCTATCTTTTACACTTATCTACTGGGTTGTATGCATGCGTTTGGGCGGGCATGGTGGGGGAAGTAGTTGCATGTCACGACGCCACACACAGGACGGTCGGGTGATTGAAAACTGTACGTGTTGAGGATCCTTTAAGGTTGGTAACGGGGAAACCACAAGGTTCTGGGAGGACACTTGGCTTGGTAACTCTCCGTTAAAAGATCAATATCCACTGCTTTACAATATTGTGCAACAACAAAATGTATCGATCCATGATGTGTTACACAATAGTCCACCTTTGAACATAGGCTTTCGTCGGGCTTTAGTTGGGAACAAGTGGGATATGTGGTCTCATTTATGTATTAGATTAATGGATGTCAATCTTACGCAGGAATCAGATAGGTTTGTCTGGAAATTGACACAGAACGGGATATTTACAGTTAAATCTATGTATGAAGACTTAATGAATGGTCATACTAGATTTTTACAAACTTATCTTTGGAAGTTGAAAATTCCGCTGAAAATTAAGGTGTTTATGTGGTTCCTTCATAAAAAAGTGGTACTCACTAAAGATAATCTAGCAAAACGAAAGTGGAAAGGTGACTCTCATTGTTCTTTTTGTGGGAATAGTGAAACTGTAGATCACCTCTTTATTTCCTGCCCTTTTGCACAACTGGTTTGGCGTGTGGTTTTTTGTACCTACAATATTCCTCCTCCCACCAATGTCACTAATATGTTTGGGAATTGGTTAAACGGGATGGATAACAAGACCAAAGCTAGGATTCGTATTGGCGTTTCAGCGATTGTATGGTCGATTTGGAATTGTAGGAACAATTTGGTTTTTAACAGGAAAGAATCTTTTCATGTTTTACAGGTTATCCATATGGCGGTGAACTGGATCCAACTATGGCCCTTCTTGCTACCTTTGGACCAGCGGGAGCTTATGGTGGCTGGATGCACGCGACTCCTGCGCGTGGCACAGGATTTTTTCTCCCGGCATACGTGGCAGCATATTAGACGACTTTCGTAGTTTACTATATAGTTTGCTCCTGTCTGGTTGAGGCCTGTCTCATTTTCTTAGTGATCTTTTGAGATGTAATAAGCTACTTGATACAAATTTGTTTAATAAACGGCTGTGTGCATCACTCGATGCAGAGGCCGGGACAACCCCATTTCTAAAAAAAAACTGTACGTGGTGAGAACGCCATGCGTCTGACACAACACAAAATGTTCCGAAAGGCGGGGCGTGTGGTGGTGTCGGCCGTCGGCGGCGATGGTCTGACCACGGGTGCGAGGCGGCCCCGGTCAAGGAGAATCGATGAGTCAATCAAGGAAGCAAAGTCAATCTGCATGTCCTGCAACGTGAGCGCACATGCGGATCGCTGGCATTAGTCTTCGAGCAGATCATTTCTTCTCCTTTCCCTTGGCGAGAAAGTTCGAGGCCGAGCTCGAGTGTGGCGCGCGTTGACGGTGTGCATCGCAACAACTTCGTCTAAAATAACAGAGTCCTACTCAGCAAGTTTTGAATCAGTGGCTACAGGGCAGCCTACGACTTGTTGACGTAGATATAGAGGGCATCAACCGATCTTGTTGTTTATGCTTTTCTTATTTCTTTTTCTTTTCCTGGTGTTTTGGTTCATGCATGGTACTATCTACGGATACGATTGTTTAAAGGATCGGTTTCACTGTCTGGCTCCCATGCGTGTACCAACTTCATGTGTCCATTTTTCAAAATACTTTGTCAACTGATCACATAGCACATTTTGTCATACACTAGTATTATGAAAATCATTAGTAACTCCAGGAGATATCCAAGATCCTGATTTTCAAAAAAATCAAAATTTTCATTTTAGGTTCCAAAGATCAGAAAGAAAAGCATGCAAGTATATATACATGTCTAGTGTGTACGACCAAATTTGCGTCCAAATATTCTTTCGTATATGGCCTGCACAAAAAAGAAAATTGTTGGAAGAAAATAGTTATTTTTTTTGCCTTTAAGAGGCACGATTTTGTGATTTTTGTGTAGCCTACATTAGAATGTACTACATACTACCAGCGCGTTGCGGCGGAATTTGTAGCAAAAAAAGACACAAAGAAAGTTTACTCCTTATAAGAATATATGATGCATAGATGACTAAATATGACTACTGTGCAAACAGAGTATCGTACTACACTACCACTTTCTGTTCAGATTTACCTTTAGATCCGTAATATGATTCTGGTTGACTAAATACTTATTCAAAATTAATGGTAGTATGTCATGATATTGCAGTAACTAAGCCGGCTTACGGGAAACAAAACCAAGTGCAGATCAATCTTTGGATGTGCGAGCAATAAAAAATCAATTTTCGATGTACATTTAATTGGCCTGTCGGAAATATTGAAATAATCAAGTAATGAATCATGAAACCAACCATAGATAGTTTCAAACTAACTCAACTGTTCATGCTAAACTTAGGTGGGAAATAGATAATTACGAATTATATGTGGGCATCAACATCCATCCTTTCTATTTAGAGACTGATGAGCATCTATCCTCGCTATCCTCGCAATGCTAGAAGAAAAACTATGGTCCAGCTATGGAATCAATAATCCTAATACCGTTCAAAATTTGTGCAGTTAATGTAACAGCTAAAAATTAAAAATACTTTGATTGTGTTTGCTTCAATACATCCCAAATGAAAAAAATCCATTGAAACTTAGAAATTAATCAGGCCAAAAGGGAAAATAAATGAATCTGCATACTTGAACAGAATGTCATAGTTGAGCGAATAAATAATTTATTTTTCAGAAACATGGCACTAGAGTGATGACACTTAAAACCGATCGGAGGAGGGAGTATTATTTGCATCTACGAAAATAAACTTTCATTTATGCGGAACGTGCGAATTAGTTAAAGTTACACGCGAGCAACGTAAATACGGACAAAGGGGCAAACATATAGAGTAATTTTTAGATCTTTGTGCATTCATGAATTCTAGGTGGTGTTTTTGTCTAGGATTTCTAGCTGCGAACATGTCAACAGCCATAAACACGAAGTGAAATGATCCATATATGTGCGTTCATTTCACACAACAGGTACTATTCGTACAGCAGGATCAAATAGATGTTGGTTGGTCAATAAATTATTAATATGGAGTTTACTGGCTATTGCCTAAGTCAGAGGCGTAGTACTACCTGTTGAGTCATAGCTGGCCTATATATGTGTACTTTCCTATGAGCATATCAAAAAAAAAAAAAGTAATGTATGAGCGAGCCCCAGGGATGGCAATGAGAGGGGAGACGATTCGGCAACGACAACGCACATAGTGGTGTCTTCCTCTAGTGTGTCGAAGAGTCATGGTAATTGTGATAGATATTTGGAATGGAAGTTATTGGGAATTATATTCGTGCATGTGGGAAGCCATCCTCTGGGGGCGTCATCTTGTAGCTACGGTCCCTCTGGGTCCCCCACGCTAGCGATGATGGATAGAGTCAGATCCTTTTTTGATGCTCTTCGGCCCCGGCGTGGGACATGATCGGCGTTCTCCTATCTTTTATATTCTTCCATTGTGTTGTGTGCGTGCGTTTAGCGGGGCATACTGGGTAAGAAGTTGCACGTCACGATGCCACACACGGGATGGTCGGGTGATGAGTAGATGTACGTGGTTTGGACGCCATGCGCCGGACACAACACAAGATGTTCAGAGAGACGGGGCGGGCGGTTGCGTCGGCCCGTCAGCGGTGATGATCTGATCGCGCGCGGCCGAGGTCAAAGAGAGTCGATGAGTCAATCAAGGAAGCAAAGTCAATTTGCATGTCCAGGCAACGTGAGAGCACATGCATGGATCGATGGCATTATTCCGAGACTCCGAGCATGGAGCATAACTCTTTCTTTGTACTGTGGAGAGACGAAGTCCGAGGCAGAGCTCGAGAGTGAGTCCGAGAAGTACCTCTTTCATGTAACCCAAGCCACTTCTTTAAATTTGACCATATTCGCACGATGAAGCGGCACTGAAAAAGATTATAACCAAAAGGGCGTACGAATAACAATAATTTGTTCATATGAGAAAACATAAGATTTTTTTCGCAAAAAAAAAGAGAGAAAACATAAGATTTTGGAATATCTTGTGTGATACTTTTAGTGTTAAATCCATACATATCATTATTCATATGGCGGAAAACAGAGAAAACATTGAGACACGGGTAATACAAAATATTTCATAATTTATTTTGTACGCCCTTTCGGTTATAATCATTACAAAATAAACATTTCAGACACCTGCTTATATGCTAATTTTTTCTACTTAATAAGGATAAAGATAAAATGCTTCGCCCTCCGTAGGTGAAATGCTTATCATAATATGCATATGATAAGTGAACTGATATTACGTTTGAAAATGAACAAATCTGTGAAACGAGATACAAGGTTCTTATCATAGGTAGACTCAATCATAACGATGTCATCCTCAACAACCCTTTTACATACGTGGATATGAGTAAAATAAAGCAGATATAGACTAATTTTCATATCTTTGTGCATTCATGAATTCTAGCTAGGTGGTGGTTTGTCTAACATTACTGGCTGCGAACATCTCAACGGCCATATACACGAAGTGAAATGACCTATACATATATGTGCGTTCATTTCACACAAACAGGTACTATTCGTACAACAAGATTGAATAGATGTTGGCTGGTTGATGAATTATTAATATGGAGTTAACTGGCTATTGCGGCGTAGTACTACCGTTGAGTCATAGCGAGATGTCCTATATATGTGTACTTTCGTGCGCTATGCATTACATAAATGAAATGTATGAGCGAGCCCCAAGGATGGCAATGACATCGCATAGTGGTGTCTTCCTCTAGTGTGTCGGAGAGTCATGGTAATTGTGATAGATATTTGGAATGGAAGTTATTGGGAATTATATTCGTGCATCTGGTAAATCACCCTTTGGGGGCTTCATCTTGGAGCTCCGATCCCTTTGGGAACCCCGTGCTGCCGGCGACGGACGGACTCAGATCTTTTCTCGATGCTCTTCGGCCCCGGCGTGGGACGTGATCGCCGGTCTCCGATCTTTTACACTCGTTAACTGAGTTGTATGCGCGCCTTTGGTGGGGCATGGTGGGAGAAGAAGTGGCATGTCATGGCGCCCCACACGGAACGGTGGGCTGATGGAAAGCTGTACGAGGTGAGAAGGCCATGCGTCTGACACAACACAAGAATGTTCGGAGAGACGTGGCGTGCGGTGGCGTCGGCCGTCGGCGGTGATGGCCTGATCAGGCGCGGCTGGCTGGCCCGGTTAAGGAGAATCGATGAGTCAATTAAGGAAGCGAAGTCAATTTGCATGTCCAGGCAAGCACGTTGCATGGATCGTTACCATTAGTCTGAGACTTCGATCATAGATCTTTCTTTGTACTTTGGGACGAGAAAGTCAGACGCAGAGGTCGTAAGTGTGGCACGCGTTAACTTGTGTTGTGCGTCGCAACAACTTCGTCTAAAGAAAATCGAGTCGTACTTCGAATCGTGCTAGGCGTGATTGGCTGTTGACGTAGAGGACATCAACCAATCGTATTGTTTACTACTCCCTCCGTTCGGATTTAATTGACACACACTTCGTTACACATAGATGTATCTAGACACACAACAAGTATAGATACATCCATATTTGGACAAAATCAAGTCAATTAATTTGGAACGGAGGGAGTAGTTGACTGCCCGTGCGTTGCCACGACTCCTCCATAGTTCACATGAATATTTATGTGTGGCCTTGCTTTTTCCTGAACTAAAAAAATAGATATTTGTCTAAAGAACGCAAAAAAGGATCAAATTATTTTGAAAATATACCTGACAGAAAGTCGAGTTGTCATCTTCCATCTCTGAAAAAAAACATTCATAATACACCATAGGGTCTCAAGTGAATATATGCATGTTTGCAGGCTTTAAGACAACTATTAAATAAATAACACGAAGTCCTAAGAGAATTAACGTAGAGGTAGAGTCAATCTATGGAAAATTTGCAAACTCTCTATCCAAATCTCTATGAAAGTGGAATTAAGTAGCGTGCACTAAGAGCCACAAAAAAGATATCTGACGATGGCAATATTCATCGTAAAGTTCTCACAATTCAAAAAAATTAAAACTCATTATGAAATAGATTCCAAAATCTTCTCAAGTAAACATGCATTGAAATTTTTGTGATAGAAACTAAAATAAAGGATCAATTGTAGATTACATTGGCTAGGAAAATAGGAACTTACTAATTATGATTTTCTGTCACGGTAGAGAATAATCGATATACAGGTTTTTTTAGTTAAGAAGGCTTCCACCGATCGAACTTTAAATTACTACAATCTTTCAAAAAAGGAACATGAAGGAAAGTTATGTGTGCCTTGTACATTGAGTTTCTAGTACAACTTAAATTTGAAGTATGTACTTCGTTTGTAGTCCTATTAAAATATTAAAGAGGGCATGTCTCACATACCTTTAATCCTATCTATATATAGATCAGACTGCTGTTGTTTTAAGCCAAGCTACTTCTAGAGATAAACTGGACAGAGATCACAACAACATTACATCTTAGAGATAAAACAATATAGCTCTTTCACATTGGAAGGCAATCTGGTTAATCCAAGCATAGTATTGCAACAAATATACATGTTTATTTTTAAGTTTTTAGTCCCTGATAAACAAGATGGAAGCATTACAATCTGGGAGTCGGCAGACTGATATAATAAGCAAAAATCTGAGGTTCAAACCTTTATAATATTCGGCAATGGATTCCATTCAGGTTTAACATAGATGGAGGGCCTCTATGTTTGACGCTTCACTGGTCATTTGCAGATTCAGGTTTCGTATAACGTCTCAGATTCCTTGAAGAACATGTTATGCAGTATCAAAGTTTCCTTACTGATGTGACATTCTACTTAATGATGCTATTGAATCATGTTATACGATCAAATAAATCTAATAGTGAGTAACTCAGTACAATAACTTATCTCATGAACCTAACCACACAAATCGTGTCGTTATACACAGCAACTTACTCATGGTCACTTTTAATAATGCCTGTACTTGAAATGACCATTCAAAACCCTGAAATCTAAAAAGGAAATCTAGTATAATAATCTATGCTGAGTCTGAAATATGAAACTTCATCTTTACATGGTAGTTCATCTATCGAACGAACCAAGCGTTCATAGCTGTTTTTATAATCCGAATTGCACCTAGAGATAACAAGCCCATCTCCAACTTTAATAGTAGCAATTTGTGGACAGCAAATCAGCACTGAGAATCTGACACCAATATGCATCAGCCATATCTACTCAGCACTGAGAAATCTGACACCAATATGCATCAGCCATATCTACTTACTGGACATACAGGAAACATGACAAGAATCCAAAATATTCTATTAGTGGTAAATCTCTTCTTCAAGACTGAACAAATGTTAGTTTGTCTAGAATAGAGGTATATGATAGTATGATATAGGCTATATCATATAGCAAAATAATCGGAAGGGGCTTTCGCAGAGAACTAACTGGATGAGGAACGATGGCAAGAAAAGCACATCAAGCCTCAATACAGAAGATTCTGGCACCATTGTTCTTCTGAATATGGCAGACACTCGGCTACTGCGCAGACACCTCCGGTAGCCTCCACTTCTGAACCATGCCCACCTCCTGGCCCTCCTCGACCCCTTACCATGGTTGCCGCATCTCTCGCTCCCTGTGATCTCCCTGCTCTCCGTTTCCCCTCCTAGGAGCTACCCTCGTGTTTCGAAGAGGGGCCGCCTATGGCGGCCTGGGAATCGAGGGCAGGAGAGCGGACGGTGTTGCAGCGACAGAGGGTGAGGTGCGACTCGCGAGCTTGGAGGTGCGGGTGTCGCAGGAGAGGTGCAATGGTAAACGGCGGCAGAACGGCGCAGAGGGACCGGCAATGGGCGGGGCGGAGCGGAGCCGCGCGAAGGAATGAATCGTAGGGTGCTTATTTTTTTCAACCGATGAGAGATCGTGGGCGCGTGGGTTGTCTTTTTTTTTTCAGCCGACTGGCCCTCTCCCGACTGCAATTTTCTGGCCTCGTTGTTTTGTTTTCGCTGGTTAATCTGGGCGCGGGATGGGTCGTTCGAGAGGTGGAGGTCTGGAGGACGTACCACGGAATGCCACCAGCTCCGCTTTAATATAGTAGAGATGTTTTCTTAGTTGTTTGGTTCATGGTACGGAGTAGTATCTAGAGATGCGATTGTTTAATGACGTTACAAAATGTATTTATTTTGTTACGATGTTGACCGACCACACGACAATAGGTATGTAACGAGCGATCGAAAGGAGAGAGATGAGCTTCACTGGCTCTCCATGGAGTACTACTGGTTCACATAACCCATTTTGTTTATGGAAGAGTAGAGCAGAAGCTTAGCTTAAGAAGAAATGATTCATTATTTTATTATTAGGGCACCAGATGGCAGAGCATCACTTTAATTCCCAAGTTCCGGTAATATTTTTATTTCAAAATTTTGAAACTGTATTTGTGAGTTTTAGAAAATCTAAATATGGAGTAGGCAATAACGCATCGTACAAGCATGCAAAATCACAACGATATAAGTGAACTGGTGTTAGGTGGGAGGTTAAAAATGAACAAATATGTGAAACGAGATGTGAAGTTCTTATCTTTGGTCGACTCAATCATATGGACGATTTAGTCCTCAACGACCCTTTTGCATACGTGGACATGAGTAAAATAAAGTGCATATAGAGTAATTTTCAGATCTTTGTGCATTCATGAATTCTAGGTGGTGGTTTGTCTAGGATTACTGGCTGCGAACATCTCAACGGCCATAAACACAAAGGGAAGCCATGTATATGTGGGTTCATTTCACACAACATGTGCTATTCGTACAACAAGGATTGAATAGATATTGGCTGGTTGATGAATTATTAATATGGAGTTAAATGGCTATTTCCTATGTCAGAGGCGTTGTACTGCCCCGTTGAGTCATAGCTGGCTTATATATGTGTACTTTTCTCCGCCCTGCCTAACATAGATATAACGTAGGAGCAAGCCCCAGGGATGGCAAGGAGAGGGTCGACGTACATCGCATTGGTGTCTTCTCTAGTGTATCGGAGAGTCGTGATAATTGTCATAGATATTTGGAATGGAAGTTATTGGGAATTATATTCGTGCATCTTGAAAATCACCCTCTCGGACGTCATCTTGGAGCTTAGATCCCTTTGGGGCCCGCGCTGGCGGCGACTGACATACTCGGATCCTTTCTAAGATGCTCTTCGGCCCCGACATGGGACGTGATCGGCGGTCTCCTATCTTTTACATTCTTCCACTGTGTTGTGTGCGTGCGTTTAGCGGGGCATACTGGGTAAGAAGTTGCACGTCACGACGCCAAACACAGGATGGTCGGGTGATGAGTAGCTGTACGTGTGGTGGGATGTCATGCATCGGACACAACACACAGAATGTCAGCTCGTTGGCCCGTCAGCGGTGATGATCTGATCGCGCGCGGCCGAGATTAGAGAACCTTGGCTCTGCTCTCTCCCCCGCTACAGTAGGGAGAGGCGACTTTTTTCACCCCCGTCCGATCCAGTTCGCCGGCGACGTTCCTCCGGTTTCCCCCCCTCCGTCGGTCGCTCCGGCGGCGAGAGGGTGGGGAAACTCTGGTTCTCGCCTGTATATAGCTAGGTTCGAGTGGGATCTTCGCTGGCTGCGCCGTGGAGAGGATGGTGCTGTCGGTGTGGTTTGGGGCGGCGGAGGTCTTCTCCGGTGGTGGGGTTCTGTGGAGCCCGGCCGCTTCTCTGCCTCCTTCCGGGTGCTCGCATCTCGGCGGAGATGCCGTGCGCCTTCTTCCCGTGCCGGAGTACGCAGGCGGCGGCTCCGGTTGTTGATAGTTTGCAAGTTGCAGGTGTGGAGCTCCAGATCGAAGACGATGGCGGCGTCGCAAGGTGGAGGCCCTTCGGGTTCGAGGTTCGTCAACTTCCCGACCGCCATGGGACTCCGTCCGATCCAAGATTGCAGAGGAGGAGCGGCGGCGGCGCGCCGGCGGCACGTCTTCGTCTCCGTGGCCTTCCTTATCCTTAAGGACTTGGTTGTAATTTTCGTTTCTTTCGAGGATGGTACGTCTTCTTCGTCTCCGTGGCCTTCCTTATCCTTAAGGACCTGGTTGTAATTTTCGTTTCTTTCGAGGATGGTTCTGTAAGGTTGCTGGAGTAATACACTTCTGCTTGCTCGCAAAAAAAAAAAAAAAAAAATTGCATGTCCAGGCAACGTGAGAGCACATGCATGCATGGATCGCTGGCATTAGTCCAAGACTCCGAGCAGAGCCCTTCCTTTGTACTTTGGCTTTGGCGCGAGAAAGTCAGACGCAGAGCTCGAGAGCGTGGCACGCGTTAACGTTGTGCGTCGCAACAACTTCGTCTATAGAAAACAGAGTCGCACTTCAAATCAGTGTCTCCACAGGGCTACCTACGACTTCGTAAGTGGCCACCACGCGTGATTGGCTGTTGGGCATAAACCGATCTCGTTGTTTATGTTTTTCTCATTTCCTGTTGTTTGGTTCATGGCATCTACGGATGTGATTGCTTAATGAAGTTAGAAACGTATTTATTTTCCTAGGATGTTGACCGGCCACAGGACATTAGGTATACAACGAGCGAGAGAGAGACCAGCTTCACTGGCTCTGCATGCGTGCTAAGAGCATCTCCAACCGGAGATCTCATATTTGACCCCTAAAGTGTTCGCGTTCAGACGTGTCCACGAAACTGACTGGGTAACACCTAAAAATCGTGTGTTACAACCGTAATCCTCAAATCAGCCACCTCAAAACCATATTGATATGCAACGTAAATCATATGGAGAAATTGTTCAAACATATTCCACGTAAATCATACGGATCATCATAGTTCAACGGTTCATCAAGCACGGATATTGTTCAACACAGACAACGATCGGATATCGTTCATCACAAACGGATATAAATTCAGAGGATAGACTAATCGGCCAGACCGGAGCTTGCCATCACAGCGGCGGAATCGGGAAGTTCATGGTTGCGACAGCGGAATCGCATTCCCTTTGGCGAGCGTGCCGTGCCTGGCAGTCCTGACTCTGCCTCACCATTTCCACATGTGCCATTGCTTCACGGATCCTTTGTCGGGAGCGCCGTTCCTGCCGACCCTTGGTCTCCGCTTGGCGCACCTTATCCCTCTTCTCCGAGTCCGGCGTGTAGTCTATGAACGAACTATCCTTCAGTATTTCCCAACAATGGCCGAGCTCCCACTCTATCGTGGTCGGCTTTCCCCGAAATTGCATTGAACATTGGGATGACATCCTTCATCTACGAAATAGAGTAGCTAGTCAATACAACGAACCTAATTGAGTTGAGCAACATAATGAAGCACAAGAAACTCACACGGCCCACTTCGCCGTAGCAGCCGACGAACTTGTTTATGTCCGGTTGGATGCATAACCATCTATGGCGGAGATATTGCTCGGTCCGCGCGCGCCCTCCCCAAAATTCATCATTGAACTTATGATGAATCCTCCGCCAAAATGAATGTGGGTCACAATGGCTTTCGTCCTGACCATCTAGGCATGCCAACCACGTCTTGCACAAGAGTTCATCCTCACTAATCAAGTACGCATTGATCTTCGGCGGATCTACAAATTTCCTCAATTACACATCCGTTCTACAAATTTCTACATTCTAAATTCTAGATCGGTCAATGCGAACCGAGAACATACCTGTGGAGAAACAGCCAGGGACGGAGGGAAGGGGGGACGAGCAGGGGCTAAGCCCCCCCCCCCCCCCCCCCTAACAATGGTCATTTACTTAAGCTTCTCTTCATGCATATGTTCATGGTAAGCACATCTTAGAGCATTTCGCCACCCCCATGTCCTCTCCGCCCCCTCTATACATGATTCCTGGCTCCGTCCCTGGAAACAGCCATGACTGGAACGTCTCCGGCAGCTGTGCCACTGCCACCACAGGCGGAGCACAGAGCCGCCGGGGGCACGAGCTTGTTCTCCTCACTAGCATCACTCGAAACCTCGTCCTCCTCCTCCGCAAAGGCATCCCAGTACATCTCACTCCCGGAGCACGCAGATCCGCTGCCGGAGCCGCCATGGTCCAAGCGGCAAGAGTGGAGACGACTGGGAGTGGAGTGGAGTGGAAAGGGGATCAGAGGAGAGTGAGCTAGGGTTTGATCCGGGTAGGGTATGGAGTGGATATATGTGGGGTCGAGGTGGGCCGAATCCGACGTGGCGGCCTGTCCAGGCGACCCCAAACCCTCCCCACATATGGGCTGGTTTGGGGTTTGCCGGATAGCCCAGACGTTTGGGCTGACATTGGGGAGGCCGGTTGGGTGCGTGTTTTTCGTCCGGGCTGTCCGCCCGGACGTTTGGGGAGGGTTTGAGGGAGACGATTGGAGATGCTCAAAGGATACGATAACGAGATCCACTTATATCCATTTTGTACATGCCTACTACCAAGGTTTAAAATTTTGCACTAAACATGTACAAAATGGAGTATAGGTGGGATAAGTGGGCAGGGGCGGACCCGAGCCAAGTGAGGCCTAGGCCCCCACTCAAATTTGGAACCTTCAAAAGTTTTTATTTCCTTAAATTAAAATACTTTAAATTCAAATTTTATGTAGAAAATGCCCCCACTACAAGGTTTTGCCCCCATTTACAAAATATTCTGGGTCCACCCCTGTAAGTGGGTCCTGTTATGCATGCACCAACTTCATGTTTTGAACTACTCCCTCCGTCCAAAAATAAGTGTCTCAAGTTTGGCCAAAAGTGAATGTATCTATACACTATTTTTTGACAAACTTGAGACACTTATTTTAAGACGGAAGGAGTATAATTTTGTAATGGAGTACTAGTAACCATCTACTAGTTCACATATCACATTTTGTTAGGAAAGACTGAAGACTATGGAGTAAACCCATAATCTTGGCTTAGGAAGAAATAGTTCATTATTTGTGCACCAAACGTCTGCTAATTTTAAGACTAGTCACAATGGGAGGTATTATATACTACTATCATGCATATGATATTAGTCTATGTTACTACCTTCACAATGGGTAGTAACATATATATGATATCATATGATGATATATTTATTAGGTTATAGACTCATCTTGTATTGTAATCCGTTATGTTATGATATCTACTCCCTCCGTCCTAGTACCCAGGGCATAATTTTGGAATATCTTGTCCCAAGGTGATATTTGATTGGGGCTAAAATCCTACATGCATTGGTGGGGGAGGGAAACAACCACTAATTGAGACGGAATTAAATACAATTGTGCCTAGGAGGTGGGAGATTATGGCACAAATAGTTTTTGGATTATGCCCTACGAACTACTCCTCCTCCGTTCCAAATTAAATGACTTCCATTTGTGTACATGTGGATGTATCTATACTTGTAACATGTCTATATACATCCACATGTGGACAAATGAAAGTCAATTAAAATGGAACAGAGAGAGTAGGACGGAGGGGGTACCTATGATACCACTATCACCTATTTCTTCATTAATTGTGACACATCAGTTTTTTTCCAACATGACATGCATAATACCACTTATGATACCCACTGTGACTAATTTAAGGACTCGCAAGTCGCAGCTTGTGTAAATGAAAGCTCCCAACAAACAACTAAACGAGCTACACATGCGTCATAAATCCCGGCAGGCAACCGCTGGAAAGCACTCTAGGCAATTCCCGACTGTTCACATGGCACGTCCGACGGCGACGATCCAGTTTCCCCACGTCCCTGATTCGGAATGGATTTCAATAAATACTTTAGGTGACGCGTCACCTCCTGAAAATACAACTTCAGTGAAAGTTTCTAAAAAATGCCAAACAGTCACAATGTGTAGTAGTAGGTGGATGTCTCTACGTGTGTGCAAACTTCCAAGATCAAACGCAGTTGCATTTGGAACGTATGGGAAAATGCCAGATCGAGCCATTTATTGCAATTTCTCAATACATCCGGCAAAAATAATAATTTTCAGCACAAATATTCTTGAAATTTTCTAGAAGTTCCTAGGTAAGGTGAAGTACTCACACTAGATTCTCATTCTCGCCAGCTGTGCCCCCTAATGTCGGACTGAAATTCGTAATATTGGTTGAATCCAACAGCAGCGGGGTATAAAAAACTAAAAACAAATCGCAGCTTACGCGGCTGCTCAAGAACTGCAACCTTTTCCTTGTGAAGCGACGCAACGTCACACCCACAAGTTCGCAGTAGTTAGGCGACACGGACGCCGGTGCGGCCACTCAGCTCCCTTCTTCCTCCACGATCCCCTGTTTCTGCCCAGATCTTCCGATTTCCAAGCACACAACAAACTGAAAAGAAGATCCTCCGGAGTCCGTGGCCAAAGTTGCGCCGTGGCTTCGTTGGGAGATTGACGCCGCATTGACCAGGCCGCTCCGAATTTCGCATGCTGCCATGATCATGGCGTCTCGCGGAGCTCCTCTCGCCCTGCTCTTCTTCCTCGGGTTCGCGTCCCTGCTCGCCGTCGATGCGTCATCAGGTGCGTAGCTTTGTTCTGTTCTGTGTTCCGTTCCATGGATCGCGCTCACCCACTCAGCCTTGACGAATAAAGAAAGAGGGAATATTGTTTGACGAGTCGAGAGGTGTGTAACTTAATTTGGTGAGATCATGTGCAGCGGCGGCGCCGGCGGGCGGCCCCGACTCACCGTTCGTGCTCGCGGCGGCGCGGACTCATCGGAAGGACCCTCTCGGCGGGCTGAGGTACTACACCGGCGGCTGGAACATCAGCAGCGAGCACTACTGGGCCGTGAGTTTCTCATCTCTCGATCGTGAAAATCCCCATTTTATTCCTGCATTCCGATTCGTATATTCAGTTGCCGTTTCCGTGACGCGATCTGCAGTCTGTCGGCTTCAGCGCTGCGCCGGTCTTCGCGGCGGCCGGAATCTGGTTCGCCGTGTTTGGCGCCGCCCTCTTCCTCGCCGGCTGCTGCTACTGCTGCTGCCCCAGCCGCAGCACCTCCTACTCCCGCGTGGCCTTGGTCGTCTCGTTCGCGTTCCTCGTCGTCTTCACGGCCGCCGCCGCGTAATTCCCCACTCACCGATCACCTCGATTGCCGACGTTTTGTCTCCTGCTCCTCTCCTAACATATGTCTCGTTGTTGCAGCGTGGGGTGTGCCGTCCTGTACGACGGGCAGGGCCGGTTCCACCGCAGCACGACGGCGACGGTGGACTACGTGGTGAGGCAGTCCGGCGACACGGTGGACAACCTGCGGACCTTCACGGGGTACATGGAGGCGGCGAAGGCGGCGGGCGTGGGGCCGGTCTCGCTGCCAACGACCTAAAGGGCAGGATCGACGACGTCGTGCGCAAGGTGGGCTCCGCCTCCGACGAGCTCGCCGCCCGCACCGCCAGCAACTCCGGCAAGATCCGAGATGGCCTGAAGACAATGTACGTTACTAAAACATTAATATTACTTGTTTGCTCCTAATTAAATGGCTAGTCATCGTAAATCCTAATCAATTTGTCCACATCTCGCAGAATGAAGATACTGGTTGTTCTTGCAGCCGTGATGCTAATCCTTGCCATTGTTGGCCTTGGTGAGCAATGGTTACTAGTAAATTTTTACTTCTTGTACTACAACATACCAGTCGACCTGTGGGAAACTAATCTGATGATCTTACATTTACTTGAATTCTCGCAGTGTTCTCGGCGTGTGGATTGGAGTCGCTAATCTACGTGTAAGCATGAAAACACGGCCTAAATCTTGCATGGTTAATCTAATCTAATATACCTGCATATATGCTGTTGGACACTTGGGTGCTAAGCTACGCTTGTACGACTGTCTGTTTGCAGGTTGGTGTTTCTTGCGTGGATTATGGTTGCGGCGACGTTCGTGATGTGCGGTACTTTCCTCCTGCTGCACAAGTAAGTCTGCATCTGTTGCAAACTGTTGCTTACAGGGCGATCAGTATGCTGGTAGTTCGGTTGCGGTACAGCAGAACAGAAAGCAGAGCAGCCATGGCCACCTACCTGAACTAGTTCATGTTTGACAGCGTGGTGGGGGACACGTGCGAGGCGATGGGCGAGTGGGTACGGCACCCGCAGGCGCACACGGCGCTGGACGACATCCTCCCCTGCGTCGACACCGCCGCGACCACGGAGGCGCTGGACCGGGCAAGGAGGTGAACTACCGCCTCGTCGCCGTGCTCAACGGCGTCATCTCCAACGTCTCCAACGCCGACTTCTCGCCGGGGACGCCGCCCACGCCGCCGGTCAACTACAACCAGTCCGGCCCGCCCGTGCCGCTGCTCTGCAACCCGTACACGCCCGACCTCCGCGACCGCGCCTGCGCCCCCGGCGAGGTCGTCGGCCGGACGCCGCGCGGCAGGCGTGGGAGACCCACGTGTGCCAGACCTCCGCCGGCGCGTCGGGGGAGGTGTGCGCGACGGCCGGCCGCGTGACGCCGTCGATGCTCGTGCAGATGGTTGGCGCCGCTAACGTCAGCTACGGGCTGTCACGGTACGGGCCGGTGCTGGCCGACCTGGCGGACTGCACGTTCGTGCGCCGCGCGTTCCAGGCCGTCGGCCAGGACCACTGCCCCGGGCTGGCCAGGTACAGCGAGCAGGTCTACCGGGGCCTCCTCGCCGTCGCGGCCGCCGTGCTGCTCGGTGCTGCTGTGGGTCGTGCACTCGAGGGAGAGGCGGAAGAGGAGCGACGCCAGGGAGATGGAGCTCGTGGCCCCGTCCCCGCCGGCGGCACCATACAGGCACGGATACCCCTTGCCCCTGGAGGAGAAAGCGCTCCTGCACAGCCCGAGAAGGCCGTCCATGTGAGCGTGATCAGCTTAGAGACAGAGGCTTCCAGGGTTATGCTCTTGTAACCTGCTGCGAAATTGCGTTAACAGTGTTGATATGGATAGCAGATCACTAATTCAACCTCGAACTGTTTGGATGGATTGATCAACGACAGTTCGATCTATTGCTGCGAGCTATACTACAGTACTTTTAAAAAAAAACTGAGCTATACTACATTTTGTCGAACTGGTTGAAGGAAGATCCAGCCCGAAGATCCACAAACATGAAACGCTGAAAATAATACTATAAAACATGCTATGTGCTGTATGGGACGGCCCACCAGAGGGCTCAAATCTGTAAATTTTCAATGTTTTCGGTTGTCTTTCAAAAAGATTCAGGGTGAGAGCGAGAACTGGATTCTAGCCGGCGCTAAGCATTTAGCAGAAATTTCCCTCCTAATTAAGTTGCCTTTGTGCATTTTTTATTTTTGTCTAGGCCGCTCCATATTTGATTCTCCTATATCAATATAAATAGTTTTTTTTTTGTCTCGTTTCAATTTTCAAATGTAGTATGCTTCCATGTACGATACACATAGGCAGGCCTGACATCACAGGTCAGCACTCCTAGCACAGCTATTGGTTGCCCTCCCGAAGCCAAGCCTCGGGTCCTTGTTTCGGGGGAATTCTAGATGGGACAAACGATCACAACATCTTTCCATGTCACTTCCCTTCTCGAGGATATTGTTTTTGGAGGAGGATCTCAATTAGGCTTGTAAGTGGGTAAGCCCGCTTATTTCCGCTAGCTTGTCACTTATACTCGTTTAATCAAATGACACTACAATTTCTCTCGTTTAATTCAGCTTAGTTCCATAGCAGCCGTCCAGCCCGCTTACACCCCGCCAAACAGTGACTCGAGGGTGTAGTCAAGCGGCAGCTCCGTTCGTCGCTCATGGGAAATCGTAGTCCATTTTAATTAAACAGGTATAAGTGGCAAGCCGGCACACATAAGCGGGCTCGCCCACTTACAGGCCTAATCTCAATGATGAGTTCGGTGTTGAGCAATGTTTAGGTTGGTGAAGTTGGAGTTGTTGCAGCATCATCCTGACGATGACGACAACGAGCGACGGGTGGTCTAGTAGCAGGGACCCTCTTTGGTGTGGTACATATTTCCCCTTCATCACTTGCCATCGAAATCAGAGTTGCCTAGTCATTGGGGTGAGTGTTCAATTGCTTGGCATATGCTGACATGGATTTCTATAGCTTACGTTTGGCAAGGGCTTCGATAAGGGTTGCCAGTGGTGAAGTTGGAGTCACTCCCTCGAGGAAAGTGATGATGATGACATTTGCAGCATCCCGACAACAGATTCTATTTGGTATGTGTGGAGTTTGTTTTGGTAGCCAGATTGACCCGTGTTGCCTCAATTTTCATGAGCTGTTTTGTGAGTGTATTTTGACGGTTTTCGTCCGGTTTCTCAAAGTAGGCGACTATCTTCTTCTAATGGTTCTTATAAATGGATGGAGGTCTATGGTCTCCGTTTTCAAAAAGAAAAAAAAAAACGTAACCAAGGGACATTGTCTGATCATCAGTAGTAAGATTGTATGACAAGCCATACAATCTTCTACTCCCCCGTTTCTAAATGTAAATCTTTAAGCACATGTATCTAGACATGTTTTAGTGTACGATTCATGTGAATATTGTACTAAACATGTCTAGGTACATATGAGACAAAAAGGGTAAAAAGACTTACATTAAGCAACCGAGGGAGTACAAGACTAGGATTATGTGCACGATTCATATGTTTCAGACCAGTTATAGTGCACTGATCTGTTCTCATCCTTGTGGTTTGGATAAACAAGGGCACCATGTTTGTAGGATCGCCCGTTCCTTTTCTGTTTACTCCTCATCCCCGCGCGCCTTCAAACAAGGAGGCGGTTGCGCTCCACAACAAAATGCTCACACCATGCACGCAAGCGAGTGATAGATGGATAAACATATCCACACATCACTAAAACTGTCCAACAAAATTACTAGTACCTGTGTTACTCCGACTAACAGCTCCAGTAGCACACACATGGCCACCGTGAAGTCCTCTTCTCCTTCGTGTCCCGAGGCCGCCGTCAAGCCGACCAGGTACTGCTGTGCGCGCCGACGACGCACCCGGGCTCGTTCCGGTGCAGGCTTCACCGGCCAAGGGCTGCGACGGCGCCGAACCCGCCGTTGGAACCGGATCAGGAAGCCGCGGCGGCAGAGAAGAGGAGACGGCGGCGGCCGCGCGGGCATTGCTCGCGCGCGTGGCGCGGACGTCCAGGCAGAATGTGATCGGTAGGGTCAAGGCGTTCGAGCCGGCGCCTTCCAGGCTGCGGATCATGGACGGGTGAGTTGGTGGTTGTTGGAATATGATCTCAGGTAACAACTCGAGAGAAAATAGGGGTTTGACCCCATACCTTTTCACGTCTAGAAGCCTTGATCGGAGGCCTCTAAACCAACTGTTTGGACTCGGTCCCCAGCCCCAGCACCTGTATAAATATAAGGGAAGGCCTAACAGAAGTGGCTAATCCATCCAACTAACCGATCCTAAAGTGGTGCTAAGGGTTGGAAGACCAATCTCCACCACCGGCCACCAGGAGGGCAGTGCCGGCGGCTCCTGCACCTCCACGACGACCTGCAGCTCCTCTACCTCGACCACTCCTTCAACCCCAAGCAGTGCCTGCACTAAACAGGTAAATCACGTCTTCTTCAACAACCTGTAAGCAATCCCTAATCCCTCAGTTAATGTCAATTAGGTGCACTAGTTAATGATCAGTAAGTTAATCTCCTCCCTAAAGAGGAATAAGTTTTAACATTGGTATCAGAGCAGATCTGATCATCTTAGTGCCCTAAGCATGTTTAGTTTTGCTTAGGGAAAATGTTTGCCCTCGGCCAAAGCAATGAGCATGTTCATGATGAAGTTTTTCTATTTGCTACGGGTTAGTGCTAATCATGTCAAAGTTAAATGCCAAATTTCAGATAATGTTTTAATTAGCACTTGTTTTGACTCGGTTAGCAAATAGAAGAAGGGAATTGCACGGCAATAGAAGGAAAATCCAAAACCCGAACTTTGGTATGAACCCTAGAAAAATCCCCAATTTCGGCAGAACACTTTTTTGAGCACAAGATGCAATTTTGCACAAAAATTGAGATCGGAATCTCACCGAGAAAGACGCCGGACTGTCGCCTCCACCTTCGGGTCCGTGCAGCACCTCTGCTGCACGAGGGCGCTGGCCCCGCGACGCCGTTCGCCTCCCAACGGAGAGGACGTGCGGAAGACGCGCTTGACGCGGAAGAAGACGACGCCGGGCCTTCGTGCTCGCCGCCGTCGACCTAATGGACGCACGCGTCGTCGGCCTGTGCGCCGGTCGTCGCCGTCGTCGCCTGAAATGGCCGCTGGCTCGCCAGCGCGCACCACCTCCTTATCGCCGCCCGCACGAACACGATGCGAAAGCCATGCTCGACGGACGAGCGTGATGGACTAGGTCCGTGCGCTCCTCCGGCGAGCTCCGCCGCCGCGTCGGCATGAAGAAAGGGGAGGGCGACGCGCTGCCGGCCCGCCGGTGCCGCCTCTCTCTCACAGGAGCGGGTGAATCGGGGAGGGAAGAGGAGAGAATGGGGATTAGGGATAGGGTTTTGGCCGGGGCGCGGTTTTGTTCGGCCGCGGAGCGCGGATGGCCGTCCGATTAGATCCAACGGCCGACCTTGCTGCGGGTCTAAGATGGGCCTCGGTCACATTATTGGGCCGAATGTTTCTGGGCTGCACTGGGCTTTTCTGTCCATTTTAGTACTTTTTAGTTTCTGTTTTAATTTCGGTGCTTTTTCAGGTTTATATTTAAGTTCATTATGCACTGTTTTAATACAGAAAATAATTGCCTAAACTATGGTATTTAATGTTGAGTATCATTTTAAATATCAATGGATGTTGAGAATTAATATTGTAAATTGATATTTATTATGAGAATGATGAAGTATTCAGTTTTTCTAGTTTTCGGGTGCATTTATTGAGTTTAAAGTTTTCAAATAAGGTTGTATGCACTGTTTACAAAGGAAAATGTCTGAATTTTAAGGGGAATATAATGCTATAAGATTA
Source organism: Poa pratensis (assembly GCA_947311845.1). NCBI lineage: Eukaryota > Viridiplantae > Streptophyta > Magnoliopsida > Poales > Poaceae > Poa > Poa pratensis. The sequence continues at coordinate 11,699,950 of CAMZMU010000099.1, read as the reverse complement.
ATGTAAGTCATCTCTTTTATAGATTTTTAATGATGATTTATGGATGTTATGAGATGATGTTTATGAATATCTCTCTAAAGTTTCTGGATATTTTGTTCGGAGATTTTGTTTGAGAATGAAGTTCTACACTGATGCCATGATTGGCGTTTTATTAATGAAGTGATCATCTCTAAAGGGCTGAGGCCATCTTAAAGAAAATGTTGATGGTTGTGTGGTTCGTTTTTCCGCAGCGAACTATGCAGCCTAATAATGATGAGCCATGATGCTAAAGTATTATGTCAGATGCATTTAAATCTTTTGACATGCACTGACAGAAGGTGATGGTGGCTCAGCATGATGATTCTCTGAACAAGGACGTTTAGAGAATTTTAATGTGATATCATGGTCATAAGTTGTCATTTATTGACTACTGAAAGTTTATTATTTAGTGAGACCGTGATGTAATATCCAAAATTTATTGGAGAATGTTTATAATGTCATTTTCATTGAGGATGTCAATCTATTGTTTACTCAGTGAGATTTCATGATGAGAACTTCAAAATGAATGATACTTTTGTTATCATGTCATTGAAAGTTTTAATGATAAGCTTTGACTTGTTTTAATGATGTTATTGAAGTTACGATGTCAAAGTTTAATGCAGATGATCAGTGATACATTATGAATCCATGTCATAACACATTTTGGAATGCATCATGTATTTGTGTTTTAGTGTTGGCTATTAATTTAGCAAATGAGTTTGCTGATCATTATGTGATTGAAGTTTCTATAGTCAAAACGAGAAGTTTTGATTTGAGTTTTCATTTATGAGCATAAGTTGTATGGTATATGACAGTATTCTGACCAACGTGATTATTGTCATATCACTTTTTTTGAATGAACAATGCTCTTCTCCGTTTTCAGCCCAACGGTGATACGGATTAGAATAGTATTAGCTTGTTTTGTTTAGAACAATTCAAGTTTGATGTTTCTTATTGATGCTCATAAGATGGTGTCCTTGTTTTAGCAATGCACCAAGACATAGGGTTCATTTCTGAATTATGCTAAGGAGAATGAAAAGTATGACCAAAAAGAAGTTGAGTGGGAGAAATTGAACCATGTTTCACTCCTTATAATGAAGCTTAGCATATCCTCTGAGATAAAGAATGCAAGTCCCGACTCAGTATATGCCAAAGATTATTTGGCCTCTATCGAGGAATATCTTAAGGATGTATTACCCGTTTAAAATGGGGTTTAAGGGGTTTTGCTAGGAGGACAATAAAGAATAAAGCATTAGAAGACAATTTGTTTATTTATATAAACCTTTTGTTCTTCGTAATGAAACGATGTTGTCTTACCATGTGTTGAGAATATTTATGTCCTTGATGAATGTATTGTGTATTGATATGTGCCATGGCACTCTTAAGATGATAATGAATAATGAGACCTCGTCGAAATTGTGGTCATGTTTACCACATTTCGAGGGGGAGAATGGAATGTCTCATTAAATATGAGAAAAGATGATGTATTAATTCTCCAAGTAGGATGGAACCAATGAGAAGTCTTATTTTGGAGAATGAATGATAATGGAATGTCTCATTAAATATGAGAAAATTTGAATGTAATAATTCTCCAAGTAGAATGGAACCAACGAGAAGTATTATTTTGGAGAATGAATGATTATAGTGAAGAATGTTTTTCCTCGTTTTATCGAGTTAATGTGGATTTATTCACTTATGAGGATTATGAAGCACACATGAATGTTAAGTGACAAGCTTGGTAATCTAATGTTGATTAAGATGTGGCTCGTGGTCATATTTCTAACCAACGTTGTTTATGATCACGTGTCACGCTCCACACTTAAGTAACAAGTTTGTCAGTATCATGTGGCTCGTGGTTATATTTCTGACCAACGTCGTTTTATGATCATGTGTCGCAACTCGTGAAGTTCTTTTCCACTTTCTGCCCAACGGTGTTGTGGTTTTGAACTGAAATGATTGTTATCGAGATTTTGGAATATATTTTCCATCTTCTAAATAAAGTTATCATCAGGAACCTGGAGCTTATGAACACGAATCTTAAGGATGACTCCAGTAGATCTTTGTTCATATGTTTCAGTTAAGTTGAGAAGAAATACCTAATGCAATACTTGGTGTTGATAATCAACATTTTCCTTGTGATTGATAATGTGTGTTAATGGTCATCTTAGAGGCTTCAGGCTCTAATGATGTATAGGACTCAATAGAGTTTCCTCAGTGAATTGTTATGACGCTTGTATAACATACTGTTGTGTTGACGACTATGTTAAGAATGTATGTATGACTCAACGTAAAGTTTTGTCATACAGTTGAAGTTAACATAAGGTATGTTGGCTAAAGAATTTCAATTATGAAATAAGACGAGCGTTATGACACTCATACCATAAGACGAGGGGGAGTAAGTTTACTACCTTATGAAGATGGAATATTTTGGTTAGCCAAGAAATTTCTATCTTCTTTAAGACATAAAGGAACTTGTCGATGCCTCATACTTTGTTTGTACTGAGTTTCGACAAGATGTAGGTCCAAAAGGAGTATAAGTTCGATTTTGACGACATACATTGATAGAGTACGAAAGAAAATATTATGCACCAGTACTCTGTCGCACCTGCTAATAAAGTTAAGGGCAATAAAGATGGACAATTTAGTGTCCAAGGAACCATTATGAGCTGATCAGATAATGTCGGTTCCTTATGCTTCGGCTGTCAGAAGCAATGTAAGTATTCAAGTATGAACGTGCCCTATTTTTGTTTGGGATAATTGGCAAATATTCAAGAAAGTCCCTTAGTGGACCACTCAAAAGGCCGCCAAAAGCCTTGCAAATATGCAAGGCAATAAGTTTACATGCTCACTAATAAGAAGTATGGTAACCTCGTTATCGTGGGTTATTCAGACACTGTTTCTGCGAGATGTGTGGATATTAAAGTTTCCACGTTAAGTTACATCCTCACCCTCGCATATGGAGCTATATCGTGGAAAAACTCCAGAATGATTTAATTGGCATCAGTAATGATGCAATTTATCATGTGGCATGTTAAGAGGCTAAATGGCAGGTTGTATGTCAAGAAGTTTTTAATCCCAAAATTATGGTGGTAGACAGCATTTCTAAACCACCCACTGCAATATGAACACGCAGTTTTCTATGCGAATAACAACAAGTCAAATGGCGTTGCCATAACCATTGACAATATTTTTTATGTTGTGAAAGATAGAATCCAGAATCAAGCATATGATGTTGAGCATATAAATAAGATTTATATTTTTTTTTTTACGGATCCGTTACTGAAGGCTTACCAACCAATTTTAAGATTATGTTGCCGGCATGGGTTGTTGGAAAGCCTTTTGATTCTGGAATAAGGATCATTGAATAATCCAACTCCCATAAAGTGTTAAGTAATCCATTTCAAGATAGAACGATGTATTATAAGTACTGAGGTCCAGTGTCATTTGAAAGGTCACTGTGACACCTTACTTTGGTATGTTGTTTCTGTTACGAGTGGGCTTATGATGTTTGTTAACCTTACGATAAAGGGGGAGAATGTTGGAATATGATCTCAGGTAACAACTCGAGAGAAAATAGGGGTTTGACCCCATACCTTTTCACGTCTAGAAGCCTTGATCGGAGGCCTCTAAACCAACTTTGGACTCGGTCCCCAGCCCCAGCACCTGTATAAATATAAGGGAAGGCCTAACAGAAGTGGCTAATCCATCCAACTAACCGATCCTAAAGTGGTGCTAAGGGTTGGAAGACCGATCTCCACCACGGCCACCAGGAGGGCAGTGCCGGCGGCTCCTGCACCTCCACGACGACCTGCAGCTCCTCTACTCGACCACTCCTTCAACCCCAAGCAGTGCCTGCACTAAACAGGTAAATCATGTTTTCTTCAACAACCTGTAAGCAATCCCTAATCCCTCAGTTAATGTCAATTAGGTGCACTAGGCCAAGGGCTGCGACGGCGCCGAACCCGCCGTTGGAACCGGATCAGGAAGCCGCGGCGGCAGAGAAGAAGGAGACGGCGGCGGCCGCGCGGGCATTGCTCGCGCGCGTGGCGCGGACGTCCAGGCAGAATGTGATCGGTAGGGTCAAGGCGTTCGAGCCGGCGCCTTCCAGGCTGCGGATCATGGACGGGTGAGTTGGTGGTGACTTGGTACAGGCTACAGAGGATGCATGTCTGCGTCGCCATAAATTAAGTGATCTGACGATATTTCTTCCAATCGGATCATGTTGTGTATATGTATGGCCATGATCATAAAAGGGGGTACTAGGATTATTATGTACAGTAGCCTCTCTACTAGGTAGTGCTTGCTTTTGCTCAATTCGTTCGATCTGTAAGGATTGAGAATGTTGGAGTGCTCAACTGCCGATTGAAGTTCCGAATAACATAGTATGGTTTCATTGTTTTTGCATTCATAAAATATGGAATGCCGAATTGCCGATCCAGAAGTCTACAAATATGGCAGATTGGCAGGAGAGGGACGCCTCTGTGAAATGAACAAATTAACTAGTAAGTGAACTTTTATTAGCAATTAGCCGAGCACTGCCTATTCATTAAATCAAAAAAACACAATAACCTGTGGAAACCAATTAATTATTGAAAAACAAAATGGATTAATCCACATAAGATACGTGTTGTGAGTGGTCCATCTCCCGTGAATTGATTTCCATAAAAGTCGGGTAAGGTACCTTAGACTAGTCATAATGGGCAATAACATAGAAGTAACATAATGTCACATAGGCAAAAAATCTGATGTGACGGGTAATTAATGATGAGAGAGATTGTTGTGGTAACATACTGTAACATCACACATTTCAAGACAAAATGTGTGTACAACCTAATAAATAAACTTGTACATGACACTACACACATGTTACTCCCCATTGTAGAGGTAATAACTTAGAGTAGTAACATATGCATGTTACTAGTCTAAGTTACTCCCCATTGTGAGTAGTCTTATTGAAAGTTTGCCATTTTTCGGAGAGAAATGTGACAGTTTCGCTCCTTCCAAACAAAGTCGAAGAACCATATGTTAGTTCTTGGTCTACCATTATGTGGTTCATTTTGAGGCACGAGCTCAACCGTCCAAAGGTGCACGAGATCCGCGGATGACTTTGAGAATGAGCAAGCCTTTTTGTGAAAACAAATTAAAACACAAAAAATGATTAATCATCAATAGATATCTATGTTGAGTTGCTCATCTCCCGCAAATTTATTTTCACAAAAGTCAGGTAAGCCACCTCCTTGTAAATTTACCAATTTTTGAGTAATAAATTGTGGTTTCTCTCCTTCCAAAAAATAAGTCGAAGAACACTATGTTAGCGGTGTTCTCTTCTCCCAACCAGGCTAGAATTGTGTCCTACAAATCCAAGATAGATCAAAGAATGTAAGGTGTTAGTCTAGGGGCGTGAGCTCAACAAACCAAAGGTACACGGGATCCCTAGACACCTTAGAGAACGAGCTATCCTTTCTGTCAAAACAAACTAAATAAAAATGTATTATTCCTAGATATATGCGTCTTTAGTGGTCCACCTCCCGCCAATTGATTTCCTCAGAAGCCAAGTAAGCTAGATCCTTACACGTTTGTTGTTTTTCGAGAAAGCATGATGGTTTCGCTCCTTCCAAACAAAGTCGATGAACCCTATGTTGGCGCTTGGTCTCTTTGCCCACCCCAACTAACATTGAGTCCCACCAATCAATGTCAGGAGATGATCATGGGGCATGATCTCAACCGTATAAAGGTACACGATATCCCCAGGTGACTTTGAGAACAAACATAACTTTCTATGAAATTATATTAGAAAACATAATTGATTAATCCTCAAAATATATGTGATGTGAGTACCCCATCTCCGCGAATTTATTTCCACGTTATCCAAGTAATCTAACTCCTTGTAAGTTTGTTGGTTACCATATAGAACATGGTGGTTTCCCCCTTCATCCCCTCACTACCCTTTATGTATCTTGTTCCTTCTTGGGTTGCTTGCAACCCTAGGATGCCTTTGTGGGTTTCGGAAGCCTCAACTTGTTACGAGGTGCTCCGGAGCATTGTTGGGAGGCTCCAACTCATTGTAGAGTTCTCCGATCTTGGTGTATCGGTTTGGTCAGCGTCTTCAAGTTGAACTCATAGTGGAACGAGTCAATCCCTCACGGGTGAAGCTCACAGAGAGTAGAGTGAGCACATGTGTGCTATTGGAGTGCCTAGGTGGCTCCACACTCCTCCACGTAGACGTACTTCCATTGGGAAAGAACTACGGTAAACATCTCCTCGTGTCCACTTTGTGGTTACCTTTATCCTTTACACCTTGTTTCCGATGCATTACTTACCTTGCTTGTTTCACATAGGTTGCTTACATCTAGTTACACATCTAGTTAATCTTGTTTTACTTTGTGCAATCCATAATTAAAAGAAAGGATAAAATTTGGTAGTCGCCTATTCCCCCCCCCCCCCCCGTCGGCCATGCATATCGATCTTTCAGCATGTCTTTCAAAACCGTGTCAAAATAATGATGCATACAAACAACCTAAGAAGAGGGATCTTGGGCCCATTCTAGTAAAACAAGTATTTTTTCCACTTCAAAATCATGTTGTGCAAGATAACCCAGATCTTGGCCCATGGGAAATCTAAGTGGGCACATTGAATTGAGCGAAGAATTTAGAGCTAGAGGAGTAGTAAACAGTTTTACAACGAATCATTTTCTTTTGAGAGAGTGAATTCATCACTTTATTGATCAAATAACATCAATACAAGGTGTGTCACGGAAAAAATTCGGGACATTATCACGAAAGGAACAACTACCAAATTGTACTGCTCTACGAGGCAAAGCATGTGCTAAATTATTACACAAACGACTAACATGACCATTGGTCACTGAAGACATATAAATGGCGAGGTTTTTGATATCTCCACACTACTCTGACTATGGATCAATCTTTTGATGGTGATTTGCTCAGTTGGATAACAGGGAGGCAGTCTGACACTAAGATGATCTGATACAATCCTTCGTCTCGGGCAAGGGTGACTACACTACAAGTGCTTCAACAATATCGGGCGCCCTAACCTAGTGAAGGGCTTCGAACATCCTTGACGCCATTCTTAATGGCCAAGTCACAATTTATGCCAAAAACAATTTTAGACTAATCATGATTAATCTTCCTCCTAGAGCCATCCCACAGTTTAATTGCAGAGTTGATCCTATGACTTCTTACACTGCGCAATCACTCTTGGCAATGAAAAGGCTATCATCTGCAAAGAGAAGATACAAAATCGACGGACCTTGATATCCATTACGAATATCCTGTAGTTGCCCACAACTCTCTTTCAAATGCAATAGAAAAGACAGGCCATGTGTACACATGAGAAACATATATAAATTAAAAAAAAGTTACTTTCACGAGGTAGTCTAATAGCACGGGTCGGTATAACTTGTTTTGTGAAATCACCATTTACTTTCGCGAGGTAGTCTATAGGACTATAGGTCAACAAATTCCGGGAGTTCCTTGGGTAACCACAACCTTATACAGTCAACAAGTATACATTTAAAGATGGATATTTTGAATAAAAAGACATTTATCCATGTAGAAACGTTGAAAAAATATATGAAAGTACGAGTTGCCAAATAGTAAATCTGATGAAGTGGGGGAAAAGTTCACAGCGCTCAAAGTTAAAGACTCCCAGCCATCCGGTGAAATGAGACACCTCGATGGTTAAGGATCTCTTTGATTCAAGGAGACGGACGCCCTTTCCTCTCTGTTCCCCTTCCTCCTCCCGAGCCGCTCCCGCGAGCGGAGGGGGGAAACCCTAGTTTTTCGCCACCGCCACCTCTCCTCGCCCTCCCCTTCCCTCGCCGCCGCCGGTGAGCGTCGCCGGGCTAAAGCCCGCGCGGCGTCGGCGGCGGCGGGGTCCCTGTTTCCCACCCGCGTGGTCGTGGCGGCGCGGGCGCGGCGGCCGGGTAGGGGCGCGACGTTTCTCGCGGGGCGTGGCGGCGCGGCGGCGGCGTGGTGGCTGCGATGTTCTTGGTGCACCTGTGGTGGCAGCGGCGGCGGCTCGCCGGCGTGGCTGACGGCGCGGGTGGCACTGCTCGGCCGGTTCCTGTGGTGGGCTGGATCTGAAGCGCGGCGGCGGCTGGTCGACCGGAGCGGCCATGGCGCCGCCGCTGCTGACGGCGCGGGTGGCACTGCTCGGCCGGTTCCTGTGGTGGGCTGGATCTGGAGCACGGCGGCGGCTGGTCGACCGGAGCGGCCATGGCGGTCATGGCCGGCGACGATCTTCGACCTAGTGCTTTGCGTGGAGGCTCCTGGCCGGGGCTGCTAGGGCAGAGCGGCCTTCGTGCCGCCTCGATCTAGGGACGGGGCAGAGGCCCGGGCTCTCTTCGAGCTCTTCGTTCCTTGGCCCGGATCTGGTGTCGCTGGTAACCGTGGGAGTTGTCGGCCGCCGATCTGGTGGCAGAGCTCTCTCTCCTCGTCTCTCTTCATCGCCGGGGGGGGGGGGGGGGGGGGGGGCGTTGAGCCTGGACGCCAGGGCGGCGGCCCTGGAAGGCGGGAGTCGTGTGGGTTGGCGGGCGAGCCCGTGACTCTGGTGCTGCTGGAAACACGGCCGTGTGAACGGCGTGGGTTTCGGTGTGCTATGTCTGTGGCAGTGGTGTGGTGGCCGTCTTGGCGGCACTCCTAGCCCTGTGTGGGAGGTGGAGAGGCTATGCCGAGGGGAAACCCTCGCCCAGGACGTTTGTCCAGGTCCGCGGCGGCGGCGTCATTGACGTCGTCCCCTTCTTAAAGGCGTCGTTGTGGCTGTTCTTCCCTCCTACGTGCTCCGGGTGAAAACCCAAGATTCTCGGATCGGGAGCGGCAACGCTCTGCGTCGTGCTCTTCTTGAAGACGCCGTCTTGGAACTCATGGGTAGCTCTCTGGAGGTATGGTGTCGGAGGTCTCTTCGGCGTGCTTCCTCCGGCAAAGCTTGTGACTTGTCCACACTCATCCACGCAGAGACGGGCAATCAATGATCTCGCATATACTAGTACAAAACTCTAGCGGTACAAGCGGGATCCCGCTTGACACCTTAACACTGCTATGTTCCAACGGATCCAACTCATTCAGAAGCTCCACGATTGGCCAAAACCACAATGCACTGATTAACTAAACAAAGGAGCTAATTTCTGTTAGATACGTATTAATCTTGTCATTTTGTTTAAATGTTAATGTCGTGCGAGACGGCATGGAAGCGAGATGCCTAGATGCCGTGCGATGCGGCGTACAGGGTGAGATGCCGCCGTACCGTGTGATGCGGTGTGGCCGCGTGAAGCTGAACAGATCAGGCCGGAGCTGGAGCGAAACGAGCTGCATGAAGGCTGACCGAGTGAATCGGTCATAAGTACGTCGTTAGCTTCCTGGAGTTTGTTAGCTAGCTATGTGTTGGCCGCGTCAAGTTAGTGGATTAGCCCGTGGGTAGTGGCAAGGTTAGTGCGTGAGTGCATGGAGTTAGTGGATAGTGGAGGAGAGGGCGTGACTACTCAAGCCTCAACCCTGTATATACGTTGCATTGTGTTAATGAAAAGTTAAGCGGTGAGGGCAGCAGCCAAACATGTAGTACTTGTGTTCACCAGGATGAAGAGCCTCTTGGCAAACCTTGTTCTTCTTCCTTGGTAGTGTGTGCGCGTGTGTGTTGTGTTTGAGAGAAACAAGAGAGACGTGAGAGAGAGCTAGAGGTAGAAGAAGAAGAGGCGCAGCGAGATGCTGCGCCAACAATATCCTCCCCCAACTATGTTGTAAGTTGTAACTTGCTTTGCATACAAAATTGTGTGGCAAAATGGTAATGCAGCAAGCAACATAGTAAGTCAGAAATGTCTATTTCCCGACACTGCTACAGAAGTCGACCTGCATTCTTTTCAAATATTTGAACTGTAATATCACCGAAGCCAACATGAAATTGTAATTGTAGATATCAGTCATCATTCAAAGAGCAGCAAGTACAGGGCTGAAGGTAGACTCTTAACAGAATAACACATTCGACTTTAGCAGATAAAGCTATGAATGCTAATAGAAGTAGAACTCTGCTAGGTCTCTATCCAGTCTTCAGAGAACACGTTCCAAGAGTTGAAACTAGTGCAGTGAATACATACTTCAACATATAGCACTCACCAAGTCCGGTGAAATATTGGGATTTGAAGTATGCAGGCACATTTGGGTTCATGTGCAGCAAAAAGGATCAGCATATGACAAGTCTGATCCCGCTTTGAGGCTCCAAGGACTACCTCCTCGAGGACCACTACTGAACAAGAATTCCTGTTTGCAGTCCCTGCTAGCCCATTTAGCAGAGCAAAGAGCGTTCAGTTTGGCAACCAGCGCTTCCTCGAAGTGTAACTTAGAGGGTTTTTCAACACGATGCGCATCCTCTCTAAATTCTGTGCATTCTCCGCTATGAACGTGAGGAAATCAAACTCGCTCTGGTTCCCTTGAAGCTCGCGGAAAAACAAAGTCTTGAGCTGTGACTTGACACACTCAATAGGGTTTGTGTCCTTCCATAAACTGAGACTGGGGTTCATAGCAGGTTCAGGAGTTTCTTCAGACTGCAATTTAAGTCAACAAATAGTTCAGCTGCACATTTTGGTGATCATACAGCAGCAATCTGATTTAATATAGTTATGATGACCTAAATGCCAAATGCAGGGAGGGCCACGGGGGGTTACCTCGACAATCAATATCTCGATGCTAGGGAAGCATCTGAGGAAACTGGGAAGCATCTTGACATGACCCCGGATTTCGAATCGCAGGTGCAAGGCCAACATCCAGACGCTTGAGACAGTGGTGCGCGTCTTGCCTTTGTTCCAGCCTACGATGCAGAAAGAGCACAAATCGATCACAATTCACACAAGTTTTCCATTCAATTTTCTAAAATTCGGTAAGTGGAATTTGCCAAGTCACCTTAGCAGCTTACCATGTAGTGAATATGCAGTGATCGACCGGGTACTCGGTCTTTTACACAATATCAATTTACATATAAGATTTATATACAAATTTTTAAGGCCTGCCCAACTTATTAGACCATCCACTTTGGATCCACGAGTTACCATGTAAAGGAAAAGGTCACGATCTACCATTCAGGATAACAAAGACTATTCAAGGTACTACCTCTGTTCCGTTTAAGTTGTCGTGAGTTATATACAAGATTTGTACTATCCTAGTTCTTTGTCTGTCACAAGTAAAACGGGACAGAGGAGTAGATTATACAAGTTAGTTATGTTACAACGCTCAAACTCGATATCGAAAGGTATACGCGTTAGTAAATTCTGAAAGGTACATTACTTGTATGGTCATATCAAATAGAAATTAATGTAAAAAATGATAAAGGTAAGCACCAAATTTATGGAGTTTGGAGTTTCTAAAAAGAATCAAAAGATGTTTCATTACAATAGATACAAGAAAACACAAATTTGAGGTAAAAGAAAAAATAGTGATGTTAGGATAGTGGAATAATAAAATGTCTTTCGCTATTCAAATTCAGTGCTACCAAATATTTATCTATGCCACAAGTAAGAGAAACTATTAGTTAGTAATACATACTATGCAGATACTGTATGTTAACTTATAGCACAAACATGTCATATTGTTTCTTTACTTTGAGTGTTTCATGAGGATGTGTAGAGATACTATAAAAAACCTACATTACCTAGAAGGAACTAGGCAACTTTTCGTTGATAGAAGAAAATACACCCAAAAGGCAAGGAGATGTTCTAAATCCTAAACAAGCAGGCCGTCATACTCACCTTATACTCTGCCTGGTAACAGCATCTGACTCTATTGCTTTAGGCGTAGAGTACACTTTGTTGGGTGCATAATTCCATATCACAAAACGAAGGAAATGCAATCTGAGAAGCGAGTTGATATGGCGATGTGCATACCTTGATGATGGTGTTGCCGATCTGCAGCGTGTGCACTCCTGGTTCCAGGTATCCCAGAATAAGAAGATTAGGGGCATGGCCAATCTTGACTATGGTGCTCAACCTGCTCGCGTGGCCGTCCTGACTCCTGAGTCAATTTCTCCACATGAAGAGCCTCTCCAGGTGTGGGGCATCCACCACGGCGACTTCCTCCAGCATGGACAAGCAGAACTGCGCGCACCTTAGGCTGTGGCTGGCGAGACGAGCGTGCAAAAGGATCTGGCTTCCGACGACCGAGAGAATCTCCAACATGGGACTCACGGCAAGCACGAAGTCGAGGTCCTTGTCCCTCATGATGACGCAGCCCAGGACGAGCTCACGAAGGTTAGGGAAGGCGGCGCCGCGCGGGAGGGTGGCGGTGTCCGGGAACACCAGGTGCCGAGGAAGAGCGGCGGAGGGAGGTGCAGCTGAAGATCGCAGAAGGGAGGCACAGGCGGGGAGGGGCCAGGGGCGGTTGACGAAGACGAGCTCGTCGACACCCTTGGTGGCGAGGATCTGGAACCAGCGCGCGAGCAGGGGGAGGTCGGCGTGGACCATGAAGCTGCAGGTGAGGCTGGCAAAGGGGAAGGGCCCGGGATGCGCCTCGAGGGCCGCGGAGACGGCGTCGGTGACGGCCCGCGAGGTCGCGCCGGCGCTGCCGGGCCGACACTCCGCGTCGCCCCCGGGGAGGAGGTGGGTGTCGACGAGGACGAGCGGGGTGGACCGCCAGAGGTGGCGCCAGCGTGAGGAGAGGACGGTGGTGCGGGCGCCGTCCTTGGCGGGGAGGAGGGAGACCACGCGGCGGAGTAGATCGTCGGGGAGGCGGCTGACGCGGTCGGCGCTGTCGTCGGCGGCGGCGCAGCAGAGGGAGGAGGCGGTGGAGACGGGGGGTTGGGGTTGGGGGAGGTAGCCGTAGAGGAAGTTGAGGACGAGGTTCGTGCGGGGACCAGCGTGTCCGGAGCCAGCCCGTGCCGCATCGTCGGGGGCACCGCGGAATCCCCGCCGATAGAGACGAGGGGGCAGCTCGGCCACATGGCGATCGTCGCCGCCGCACGGCTCGTCGAGGAGGGTTTTGGGGCTTTCGGCGATGCGAGGACAGTGGCGTGCGGTGGTGTCACTGTCAGGCGGAGACGTCCTGTAGGATATGACTAGACTGGGATCTGAACGTCGCCGCCGCACGGCTCGTGGAAGAGCATTTCCACGGTAAAAAAAAATTAAGAGGAAAAGGCCCTCTCCCAGCACTAATCATAGAAAATCGATGCAGTATCAGATGCAACATTAATGGAACAAAATCACATTTGTGGAAATTAGTTCTCATTCGGATAATTGTTTGAAACATTAATGGAGTAACATGTACATTAGGTTCAAAACAGGATAACATGAGGTTCAAAACAGGATAACATGCACTTTAGGTTCAAAACATTAATGGAAAGCGTCGATATGGAGGCCAAGCTACAAGTAGCTCGGTATCCTACGCGTCCGTTCGCTCCTTCGAAACCAAATCTCGCTGAGTTTGAAAACATATACAGGGTATCAATAGGAGAAGGCTGACCTTCCCAAAGGTTTGGCGCGACCCGCGTGAGCGAGGGCCTCGCACTCAACAACTAGGCCATTCTGCGCGAATATTTTAGTCCCTCATTTTTTTATAAATACACTGTGTTTGGTGATAAAAGTACAAAAAATAAAGAAAATACAAGAGTAGAAAAATACACAATGCGAAATACCAAAAAAAATCTCATTTTAGTATGCGTGGTATAAAAGTACGAACATACAAGAATTCGAAGTACAAAACTACAAGTACACAAAAACCCAAATTACAAAAATACATTTACCAAAAATAATTCTTCGAAATTCGCGTGTGAAGTACAAAGTACCCTGAAATTCTGAAAGACAAATAAATAGAAACCAGAAGGACAAAAGTATAAGTACATAAAAATTCGAAGTATAAAAGTATACTAAATGGAAGAAAATCGTTTAAATTCCCGTGAAAACATTGGAAACCAAAGTACAATAGTACAAGTACAACAACACGAAGTATAAAAGTACACTAACTGAAAAAAGTTCGCCAAAATTACCGCACGAACTACAGAAGTACATTGAAATCCCAAAGTATAATTATATTGAAAAGAAAGCGTACTAGATTTTGAAAGTACAAAAAATAGTTTATCAAAACATAATAAAATGGATGTAGTTTTGAAAATATCGACAGGAGTAGCTCAAAGTAAACACGGTTCATAATTTGAACGGACATTTCTCAATATAATTCATTTTGAATCTTCGATTTGAAAAAATACAAAGGAAAAAGTGTCCCTCTCTCTCATCATCGTCCTATTTTTATTCTCGCTCCTACACTTTTGAGCATGCAGACACCCGCGCGGGGGGGGGGGGGGGGGGGGGGGGGCAAGAAAGGAAGAGGCGACGCTTGTTGAATAGAAGGCGTGGGGAAGGATAAGACGACACTTGGGTCGTTAGAAGTGTGCAAACTGGACAATTTTCAAATCGACCTTTTACTAGTGATTACGAGGAAATATGGTTGGATATGGTAGATGGTCCGATATATTGGAATTGCATACAGCTACATACTACGTGGGCCTGCGGTTAACGCACATGATGGGATAGCACATGTCCAACGTTCGGATGAGGCTGGCCAATGAATACATGTCCAACGTTCGGATGAGGCTGGCCCAATGGATACATGAGACTAGCCAAGTCCAATGGCAGGACGACACATGATGATATGGGCTAGTGGGTGCCGACGGTTGGAACGACTTGGGCCGCCAAGGGCAGGAAAAGACATGTCCCACGATAAAAACCGGCTCATATATGATAACGTGTGGACTGCCTACGCTAAAAACGACGATAGTCTCTGTAAAAAATGATGGTCGTTTTTTTTTGCGAATCAAATACAACGCAGATGCTCCCATACACATGCACACACTTATCCCTATGAACGCATGCACGCACAGGGCGGTCCTGACATTTTGGGAGCCGGGGCACAAATTTATATCTGGGCCTATAAGCAAACATAAACTTATATATATGTCTAATGTCAGACCTTACAAAAAAACACTTAAACTACATACTAAAGCCATATTGGTATGAAGTATGTAAGTATATTGTTATAAAATTGTTTTAATGCAATCAATATCAATATACTGATTATGACGTCTACTCTACCTCGAACCACGGGATGGTGGTCGTGGCACATTTTGGTTTCCTCTCGACGATTCGGCTTCTCGCTTCTCGAAGTGACAGCGTGAAAGCCGATGATGAATTGTATCTAGCTCTTGTCGGGAAAGGTTCAAAGACACCTCACACGATGCACATATGAGAAAATGACCCGATTGTGTGATGTGGTGTGATTGCGTGGATCACACGTTCGCTGGGAGACCCCAAGAGGAAGGTATGAAGCAGTATAGCAGCAGTTTCCCTCAGTATGAAACCAAGGTTTAATCGAACCAGTAGGAGCAAGAAATCACTTCTGAAGGTTGTTGGTGGCGGAATATGGCACGGCGCAACACCAGGGAATCCGGCCAACGTGGAATCTGCACACAACACAATCAAACTACTTTGCCCCAACGAAACAGTGAGGTTGTCAATCTCACCGGCTTGCTGAAAACAAAGGATTAAACGTATGGTGTGGAAAACAGTAGTAAATTGCAGAGAATGAAAAGGAACAGTGTTTGCAGTTGGTTGTATTATCAGTGTAAAAGAATGGACCGGGGTCCACAGTTCACTAGTGGTGTCTCTCCATAAAAGATAACTAACATGCTGGGTGAACAAATTACAGCTGGGCAATTGACAAAATATTGAGCGCATGACAATGCATATATATGACATGATGATTACTATGATATTCATGTGGGCATTACGACAAAATACATAGACCGTTATCCAACAGCGTCTATGACTAATAATCCACCGCCAGGTTGTCATACCGAGTTCCCCGTTGGTATTAAGTTGCAAGCAACGGATAATTGCATTAAGTAATGTGCGTAATGTAAACAAATGCATTAGACCTAACGGCGTACCCTTAAGCTAAGCATCGGTTATTTTATCCCTAGTGGCAACAGCACATCCACAATCTTAGAAGTTATTGTCACTCTCCCAGATTACCGGAGGCATGAACCCACTATCTAGCATAAATACTCACTCTTGGAGTTACAAGCATCTACTTGGCCAAAGCATCTACTAGTAACGGAAAGCATGCAAGATCATAAATAACATATAAGATAGATTGATAATCAACTTGACATAGTATTCAATATTCATCGGATCCCAGCAAACACAACATGTAGCATTACAATAAGATGATCTTGATCATGATAGGCAGCTCACAAGATCTAAACATGATAGCATAAAGTGGAGAGACAACCATCTAGCTACTGCCATGGACCCGTAGTCCAAGGATGAACTACTCACGCATCACTCCGGAGGCAGGCATGGTGATGTAGAGCCCTCCGGTGATGATTCCCCTCTCCGGCAGGGTGCCGGGAAGAGCTTCTGAACCCTCCCGAGCTAGGGTTGACGGCGGCGGCGTCTCTGGAACTTTTCGTGGATAATGGCTCGGGTATTTAGGGTTTTCGCGTCGGGAGGAATAAATAGGCGAAAGGGCGGCGGCTGCGGAGCCACGAGGGCCCCACACCACCCCACGGCGCGGCAGGGGGGCCCGCGCGGCCCCATGGTGTGGGTGCCACGTGGCTCCCCTCCGTGTCTCCTCTGGACTCCGTCTTCGTGTTGGAAAAATAGGAGGTTCTGTCCAAGTTTCGTCCAATTCCGAGAATATTTCCAGACTAGCTTTTCTGGAATACAAAAACAGCAGAAAACAGGAACTGGCACTGTGGCATCTTGTTAATAGGTTAGTCCCAGAAAATGCATAAAAATGCTATGAAGTGTATATAAAACATGTAACAATTGGTATAATATCAACATGGAACATCAGAAATTATAGATACGTTTGAGACGTATCAAGCATCCCCAAGCTTAGTTCTACTCGTCCTCGAGTAGGTAAAACGATAAAAACAAAATAATTTCTGAGGTGACATGCTACAATCATAATCTTGATCAAATAATTGTAAAGCACATGTTATGAATGAAGTGATCCAGGTCAATGGTCTATAGTTTGCTAGCAAGTAGATAATGAGCAAACAACTGAATCATATAAGCAAAAACTTTTCATGAATAGTACTTTCGAGACAAGCATCAAAGAGTTTTGCATAAGAGTTAACTCATAAAGCAATAGATTCTAAGTAAAAGGTATTTAACCAACACAAAGGAAGATTTAAGTTTCAGCAATTGCTTTCAACTTTCAACATATATATCTCATGGATATTTGTCAACACAAAGCATATAATAAGTGCAATATACAGCATATAAAAATTGTTGCACCAAAGTTGACACTAGTGTTTGCTTCTAAGATAGAAAGAAGTAGGAAAACTGACTCAACATAAAAGTAAAAGAAAGGCCCTTCGCAGAGGGAAGCAGGGATTAAATCATGTGCTAGAGCTTTTTAAGTTTTTGAAATCATATAGAGAGTAAAAATAAGTTTTGAGAGGTGTTTGTTAATTGTCAACGAATCAGAAAATGGAAAGTACAATATGACCCCTGCCAACCAGACTTTTAAGAGCGGCTCCCATGAAGGACGTTATTTCTACCAGCAAGGCAGATCATCCCTCTTTCTCTTTTGTTTACACATGCAGATATTTCACTGTTTGTCATTGCTTGACTGATAAATCAGGGCAAAAATGTGAAGAGAATTAAGCGGTTAAAGTTGTAATTAATTGGGACTGGGCACCCCATTTGCCAGCTCTTTTTGCAAAATTAATGGATAAGCGGATGTATATGCCGCTAGTCCGGTGGTAAAGTCTGTTTGACAGTTGACATAAAGACATCCACCCCGTCCTCATGAGCTTGGTAAACATTGACACAAAATAGGAGTAATAAAGTTTGAATAGTTTAAAGGTAGCACATGAAAAATTTACTTGGAATGGCAAGAAATACCACATATAGGTAGTTATGGTGGACACAGATGGCATGGATTTTGGCTCAAGGTTTTGGATGCACGAGAAGCATTCCCTCTCAGTACAGAGTTTAGGCTAGCAAGGTTATTTGAAGCAAACACAGGATATCAACCGACACAGCAAGCTTATATGAAAACATATTGCAAGCATTATAAGACTCTACACTGTCTTCCTTGTTAACCAAACCCTTTTACTAGAAAATATCTAGACCTTAGAGATACCAATCATGCAAACCAAATTTCAACGAGCTTTACGGTAGTTCTTCATTAATAGGTTTTAACTACATGATACAAAAGCTTAAACATGAACTACTTGATAACTCAAAACAATTGACAAGTATCAAATTATCCAATACAATGATCTACAAGAATATGTAAGCTTTTTCCATTATACCATCTACCACATGCAACATTTTCTGTTCCAACCAAACACCAATCAATTTATTTCAACATAAACTCTCCAAACAATTATAAGTGAAGCAAGAGAGTACTTTCTTTAAAAGAACTAACAGCTCTGAATAAGAGATGCATGCAAAACAGGAGCTAAAAGCATAGCAATAGCTAGATAAGAATACTCAACAAGTATAAGTGAAGAATAGGAGTATTCATATGAAAAAGCGGAGCGTGTCTCTCTCCCAATCAAGAATGCTGGGGTCCAATCAAGTTGACCATAAGAAAAATAAAATACTGAAAATAAAAGCACACAGACGCTCCAAGTAAAGCACATATGATGTGAAAGAATTAAAATATAGTTTCACTAGAGATGACCTGATAAGTTGCTGATGAAGAAGGGGATGCCTTGGGCATCCCCAAGCTTAGACGCTTGAGTCTTCTTGAAATATGCTGGGGTGATCCATGGGAGCATCCCCAAGCTTAAGCTCTTCACTCTTCTTGATCACATTATATCATCCTTCTCTCTTGACCCTTGAAAACTTCCGCCACACCAAACTCAAAGTAATTCTCATTAGAGGGTTAGTGCACAATCAAAAACTCACATGTTCTATAAGGACACAAACATGACCGTTACTTTTAACATTAGCTACTGCCACTGATGTTATGTGAAGCTCTTCACCCTAAAAAAGAATTCCACTCAACACTAGTAAAAGAGAGAATGCGAAAAATAAAAGACAGAATCTGTCTAAACAGAACAGTCCGCAAAGACGAATTTTTTCGAGGCACTTACGTTGCTCAGATCGAAAAACTTTAAACTAACGAAAGATGCGTACATATCTGAGGATCACGCACAAAAATTTCAGATTTAAATAATTTTTCTGTGATTTTACAGAATTAAAACGGTGAACAGCAGAAATCTGTTCCTGCGCAGAAATCCAAATCTAGCATCATCTTCCTATTAGAGGCAATACTTGGCACAACAATGCGATAAAATAAAGATACAAAGGAATTGTTACAGAAGTAAACAACTCCTTGACTCAAAAAAAAAAAATTGCAGAAATAAAATAATGGGTTGTCTCCCATAAGCGCTTTTCTTTAACGCCTTTCAGCTAGGCGCAGAAAGTAAGAATCAAGTGTTTCCAAGTGATGAAGCATCAACAGAATAATTTGCTCTAACAATAGAATCAAAAGGTAACTTCATCTTCTTTCTAGGGAAGTGTTCCATACCTTTCTTGAGTGGGAATTGATATTTAATATTCCCCTCTCTCATATCAATAATAGCACCAACAGTTCTAAGAAAAGGTCTTCCCAAAACAATAGGACAAGAAGCATTGCATTCAATATCCAAAACAACAAAATCAACGGGGACAAGGTTATTGTTAACCATTATAAAAACATCATCAACTCTCCCCAAAGGTTTCTTTATAGTATTATCAGCAAGGTGAACATCCAAATAACAGTGTTCCAAAGGTGCTAAATCAAGCATATCATAGAGTTTCTTAGGCATAACAGAAATACTAGCACCAAGATCACATAAAGCATTGCAATCAAAATCATTCACCTTCATTTTAATGATGGGCTCCCAACCATCTTCTAACTTCCTAGGGATAGAAGCTTCATGTTTTAATTTCTCTTCCCTAACTTGCATGAGAGCATTAGTAATATGTTTAGTAAAAGCCATGTTTATAGCACTAGCATTAGGACTTCTAGCTAGCTTTTGCAAGAACTTAATTACTTCAGAAATATTGCAACCATCAAAATCAAAATCATTATTATCAAAAGTAATAGGACCATTGTCTCCCACATCTCGAAAAATTTCAGCACTTTTATCAGGAACAGTTTCAGTGTTTTCAGGCAATTTTAAACGTTTTGCAACAGAAGTAGAGACATTGCCAACACCAATTACTTTACCATTGATAGTAGGAGGTTTGTTAACACTTGAGTTTACAGCATTTTCAGTAGTAGTAATAGTATAAACTCTAGCAATACTATTCTTTTTAGCAATTTCATCCTCTCTTGCCCACCTAGCATGTAAATCAGCTAACATCCTCACATTATTATCAATTTTAACTTGTATAGCATTGGCAGTAGCAAAGGTATTGTTATCAATAGTTTCAGGTTTAGCTGCCATTCTATTAATCAAAGAAGCTTGTGCTTCAGACATGGATGAAATGCAAGTTTCAGCATTAGAAATCTTAATCTGCAAACCAGAAATTTCCCTATTTAAGTTCTCAAGTTGATGTCCTATATTCTTCAACATAGCAGATTATTCATATTGCGTTTGCATAAAGTTCTTAGTAGCCTTTTCAACTTCTAACATCCTTTCCTCACTAGGCATTCCAGATCTATCATAAAATTAGCATAACCATTGCCACTATTAAAAGGATAGGGCTTATAATTGTTATTACCAAAATTATTCCTATAAGCATTGTTGTTAAAGTTATTATTTTTAATGAAGTTCACATCAACATGCTCTTCTTGAGCAACCAAAGAAGCTAAAGGAACATTATTTGGATCAACATGCATCTTTCCATTTGTAAGCATAGACATAATAGTATCAATCTTATCACTCAAGAATTTACGTTCTTACAGAATTTACCTTCTTACCTTGTGGAGCTCTTTCGGTGTGCCATTCAGAATAATTTATCATCATATCATCAAGAAGCTTTGTTGCAGCACCCAAAGTGATGGACATAAAGGTACCTCCAGAGGCCGAATCCAATAGGTTTCTTGAAGAAAAATTTAGTCCTGCATAAAAGGTTTGGATGATCATCCAAGCAGTCAGTCCATGGGTGGGACAATTCTTTACCAATGATTTCATTCTCTCCCAAGCTTGAGCAACATGCTCATTATCAAATTGTTTGAAATTCATAATGCTACTTCTCAAAGATATAATCTTAGCAGGAGGATAGTATTTTCCTATGAAAGCATTTTTGCATTTAGTCCATGAATCAATACTATTTCTAGTCAAAGATAGCAACCATTCCTTAGCACGTCCTCTCAAAGAGAAAGGAAAAAGTTTCAGTTTAATAATATCACCATCTACATCCTTATACTTTTGCATCTCACAAAGTTCACCAAAATTATTAAGGTGAGCAGCAGCATCATCAGTACTAACACCAGAGAATTGCTCTTTCATAACAAGATTTAAAAGTGCAGGTTTAATTTCATAGAATTCTGCGTTAGAAGCAGGTGGCGCAATAGGTGTACTAATGAAATCATTGTTGTTCGTGCTAGTGAAATCACACAACTTAGTGTTCTCAGGGGTACTCATTTTAGCAAAATTAAAACAAAACAGAAAGATAACAACTTGAAAATAAAAGTAACTAATTTTTTTGTGTTTTTGATAAATAAAGCAAACAAGACTAAATAAAAATAAACTAATCAAGACAATAACAAAGTAAAGAGATTGGAAGGGTGAAACTCCCCTTGCAGAAATCCTCTTGCTCCCCGACAACGGCGCCAGAAAAAGAGCTGTTGCAGGGAGTTAGAGGAGCTCTCAGAAATATTTCTTCTCCCCACAACGGCGTCAGAAAAAGAGCTTGATTGCGTGGATCACACGTTCGCTGGGAGACCCCAAGAGGAAGGTATGAAGCAGTATAGCAGCAGTTTCCCTCAGTATGAAACCAAGGTTTAATCGAACCAGTAGGAGCAAGAAATCACTTCTGAAGGTTGTTGGTGGCGGAATATGGCACGGTGCAACACCAGGGAATCCCGCGCCGACGTGGAATCTCCACACAACACAATCAAACTATTTTGCCCCAACAAAACAGTGAGGTTGTCAATCTCACCGGCTTGCTGAAAACAAAGGATTAAACGTATGGTGTGGAAAACAGTAGTAAATTGCAGAGAATGAAAAGGAACAATGTTTGCAGTTGGTTGTATTATCAGTGTAAAAGAATGGACCGGGGTCCACAGTTCACTAGTGGTGTCTCTCCATAAAAGATAACTAACATGTTGGGTGAACAAATTACAGCTGGGCAATTGACAAAATATTGAGCGCATAACAATGCATATATATGACATGATGATTACTATGATATTCATAAGGGCATTACGCCAAAATATATAGACCGTTATCCAACAGCGTCTATGACTAATGATCCACCGCCAGGTTGTCATACCGAGTTTCCCGTTGGTATTAAGTTGCAAGCAACGGATAATTGCATTAAGTAATGTGCGTAAAGTAAACAAATGCATTAGACCTAACGGCGTACCCTTAAGCTAAGCATCGGTTATTTTATCCCTAGTGGCAACAACACATCCACAATCTTAGAAGTTATTGTCACTCTCCCAGATTATCGGAGGCATGAACCCACTATCTAGCATAAATACTCACTCTTGGAGTTACAAGCATCTACTTGGCCAAATCATCTACTAGTAACGGAAAGCATGCAAGATCATAAATAACATATAAGATAGATTGATAATCAACTTGACATAGTATTTAATATTCATCGGATCCCAGCAAACACAACATGTAGCATTACAATAAGATGATCTTGATCATGATAGGCAGCTCACAAGATCTAAATATGATAGCATAAAGTGGAGAGACAACCATCTAGCTACTGCCATGGACCCGTAGTCCAAGGATGAACTACTCACGCATCACTCCGGAGGCAGGCATGGTGATGTAGAGCCCTCCGGTGATGATTCCCCTCTCCGGCAGGGTGCCGGGAAGAGCTTCTGAACCCTCCCGAGCTAGGGTTGACGGCGGCGGCGTCTCTGGAACTTTTCGTGGATAATGGCTCGGGTATTTAGGGTTTTCGCGTCGGGAGGAAAAAATAGGCGAAAGGGCGGCGGCTGCGGAGCCACGAGGGCCCCACACCACGGCGCGGCAGGGGGGCCCGCGCGGCCCCATGGTGTAGGTGCCACGTGGCTCCCCTCCGTGTCTCCTCTGGACTCTGTCTTCGTGTTGGAAAAATAGGAGGTTCTGCCCAAGTTTCGTCCAATTCCGAGAATATTTCCAGACTAGCTTTTCTGGAATACAAAAACAGCAGAAAACAGGAACTGACACTGTGGCATCTTGTTAATAGGTTAGTTCCAAAAAAATGCATAAAAATGCTATAAAGTGTATATAAAACATGTAACAATTGGTATAATATCGACTTGGAACATCAGAAATTATAGATACGTTTGAGACATATCATGGTGCTTTTTTTTGTTGAGGAATGGTGCATTTTTTCTAATCATGTGATGCATTGCCTAAATAGTTTTCTCGGCCGTGGTCTTGACTAACTGCCCTATCGCACTTTCATGCTTCAATCGGTAATCACTAAAAAAAAGGTTTCCTTTTGCAAAGGGAACATCACGCTTACTCTCGTCGCGACAAGTGTCGCATTCTCCTCACTCGGTCCTCCGTGGTTGTTTGCATGTCCGCCAAGTGTCGGTACCAGATTGAAAGTGGGGAAGATGAGAGAGAAAAGGATATGGGAGGTGGGAGGGTAGATTTTCCCTTTTATTTTTTAAAACCAAAATTTTAAAACGAAATATCTTGAGAACTGTTTATCCAAATAACGAACCGTTTTTACTTTTAAACTTCTCGCGTCGAGATCTTCAAAACTAGATCTCATGTTGATAGGTTTTTACGAACTTTTTTTCCGTACTTCCTGTTATGTAGACTTTGTACTTCCTGTTCTGGGTATTTCGTACTTCCACTTGTATCTACTTTGTACTTCCTATTTTGTGTACTTTTGTACTCAATTTTCTGTGTAGTTGTACTACATGTGTCTGTGTATTTTATACTTCGTGTTATGTGTAGTTTGTACTCCCTGTTCTGTGCAGTTTGTACAACGTGCTCTGTGTATGCCGTACTTCTAGTTCTGCTATGTGTACATTGTTTTCTGTTTAGTATGTACTTCCTATTTTGTGTAGTCTGTACAACGTCCTCTGTGTATTCCGTACTTCCGGTTCTGATAATGTGTGCATTGTTTTTCTGTATAGTTTGTACTTCCTGTTTTGTGTAGTCTGTACAACGTCCTCTGTGTATTTCGTACTTCCAGTTCTGCTAATGTGTACATTGTTTTATATGTAGTTTGTATTTCCTGTTTTGTGTAGTTTGTACAACGTACTTTGTACTACCAATAGCTTATACTTTGTAGTCATGTATTGTGTACACCCAGGTCTACGTAATTTGTTTACTAGTTCTGTGAATTATGTGAATTTTGTAGCACGTACTTTGCACAGAAAAAATGGAAAAAGAAGGCTTACGAGCTTGCTTGTAGGTTCCCGCAAAAATAAAAAGCTCGGTTGTACGCACGCACGTACGCCGGCGCCCGTACGACCTGTACTTCGGGCCGGCCGCTTCTTCGATCGGAGGTTCCCTGCGCGGGGGCTTCGTACGCGTGCGTGCCGTCGTGCAGCTTTTCTGATCGGAACGACCGCGGGGTTCACGTTCGTGCGAAGCTGACACGTGTCAGGGTGCAGGTGGGAGTGGGCTGCCCACGGCGCCCACTACCCAAGCCCACGTAACAGATTAAGTGGATACCCACGGATAGGAAGCAAAATTATGTGGGGTTCGTGGACTCCCCACGTGGCCCACGTCGAGCCCAGCTATTCCCTACATCGGACGAACTTCGATTCCCACATCGAACTCCAGAAAGGCGATGAGCCGCCCGCACGCCCGACGCCCCGACCGCCGCCCGCCCGCACGCCTGACCGCCGCCGGCCACCTTCCCATGGCTGGATCGCCGCCGCCTCCTCATATTCCGGGGGACGGAGGTCTTCACTCCACCCGCTCGTCCCCCCTCCCTCAGATCCTTCACTGGCTCGAACCCAAGTCTCGCCTGACGCCGGTGAAAGTGAGGACGCCGACGAGGATGAGGGGAGAAATCTGGCGGATCAAACTCGGGCGGATCTGGTGGAGAAGCTAGTTGGTATCAAAGTCCAGAAGGAGAGATATGGTGCAGCCCGCGGTGACTCCCCAACCTCCAAGAAACGACGGCACAAGGTAAAAAAATGCTCCTGATTGATTATCTTCTTGCCTTTCCAATGGCTTGATGAGTAATAGATACTAGCACAGATGTATTTTTAGTTCCCTTGTTTTTATTAGATCTGCGCATGTACAGAAACGAATAGTTCTGTGATTAAGCTTCCAGCGACAATTGAGCTTTAGTTGCTAATATATTTTTCACCGAGAAGAAGGCGGAATTCTTGTAGCGTAATTGGAAGACTTCTGTGATTTTTTCATGAGATATATGGAGTAGCTGTCAACCGATCTGTTCACCCAGATTTTCTTGAAAGATTTGGCATTTGTCATCAGGAAAGAGAAGCCTCTACCTATCCGAGATTACTCTGACCTTTCTTTTTCAGTCATCCGACCAGACTAGTATTATTAGCCCCTTAATAATTGTTGATGATATGCGGATCAGGCAGAAATTAAGTACTATTTAACGGAATCACATAGTTCTCAATCTTTGGCTTTCTTGTAAGCAGGCGACTTAAATTTTGTAGCATGTTAAAATCATGAACTAGTACGCATGGTTTATTCAGCCGAATCTGTTAAATGTTGTAGCTCAATAGCTCTTCGTTTTGGACATCATGTTTTGTTTTTCCAGTTGTTAATAGAGTTTGTTCTCACAATTTATTTTCGCTGATCTGCAGTGAATCTACCACAGCCAGCACAATTTATCAGGTTGGTAGCTCTCTTGTGAAGAACAAGAGCTTTTTCCTGTGCTGATCATGAGGAGACAGCCTGATGCATTTATGTATGGACTGTGCTACTAAGGGCACGTGCCCCAGATTAGCTAACCGTGGGCACGGAAAGAATATGGTAAACGAGCACATGCATGCATGCAGCCACGTAGATTCCTTTTGCTTTTCAAACTTTAAAATGATTTATCTCTTAAACCGTAAACAAAAATTCAGATCCGTTTTCACGGTTGGTTTTGTCGTGACGAGATCTTTAAAACTAGATCCCATCTTAATATGTTTTGACAACTTTTTTTTCTGACCCTAGTTGCCAGATTATACTCACTTAGTCACCAGGTACTGATAAGTTGGTTACCAGGTTAAAATTGAATGGTTGCCATGCTATTTAAACTTCTCTACTCACCAATGTAATCTTTTGATGACTGTAATACCATATTTTACATGTTTAGAATGGCTCAAATACTCACTCTTTGGACTTGTAGATCATGGATATGACAAAAAAAATGTAAAAATTACTTGGTAACTATGTATTATTTGGGTGGCAACTGCTAAGTACTAATATGGTAACTATAGTATTATAAACTGGCAACTGACAACGGAAAAAAAAAGTTCGTCAGAACATATTAAGATGGGATCTTGTTTTAAAGTACTCGTCGATGCGAACCCAGTGGTGAAAACGGATCGTCAATTGGATTAACGATTCAAGAGATAATTTATTTTGAATTTTCGGTTAGGAGAAAGATTCTTTACATGCATGCATGTGTTGTCCCGCGTCCATTATAGGAAAAAAATTAGATGCGCTGCCTTGCATGCATGCGCCGGACGGGTGTTGATTGTAGGGCACGTCTGCTAAGTAGATTAATCGTTTATGTATATATGAGCTGCCGTCAGTAAATGTTGGTCATTGTGGTTGATACTTGTTATTGTGGGCATGTTGCTCCACGGTTCACTTCCCTGATTATGTACTGTGGTGTCAGGTATTTCATCTCAGACTATGAAACGTGGGTTTCAGCTTTGTTAATCTGCCTAATTGTGGGTGCTGAATTTACTGAAACTTGGTCTAGCGTGTGAGAAATGGCAATGCTTCTGGTTCTTGGTCTGCTAGTAAAATTAGTGAAGAACAAGAAATGCCTGGCTCACTGCAGTTCCCATGTTATCTACTGTCATGGCACTTCCATAAGCACAGGTCTTCCATAAGCGAAGAACATATCTTCTGTTTGGTAACTGTCCGTTATTTGCATGTTCTTCGATTATTAGAATTTAATTTGGTGTTTTGATCTTGCATGATGATAGTCTGGAATAGTATAGGTACATGTAAAATGCAGTCCATTTTTGTATTGTCTGGATGTCGCAGTATTAACTGTCAGCTTTTCACGTACATATCAGAGGTGAACTTCGGCCGGTCAGCCAGCTGATTGATCTAGCTGAGCTGATCGATCCACCAGATAAGTGGGCTTCCCACGAAACCCACATATCCCACATTATAATATGTGGGCTTAAGTGGGTGTCCCACGTAACATATGTGATAGATGTGGGGTGGGTGCGGGCCTCCCGCCAATGATCCCACCTGCACCCTGAGACACGTGGAAGCCTCAGCACGTCGCTCGTAGGCGAAATCCGCTTCAATCGGGGCCGCCATTACCCCTTTATCGTTATCTACATGAAAAAAGCCCAAGGTAAACGTCGGAGGAAAAAGAAATACCAAAATAACTGAAGGAATAGGGCCCAAGTCCAGGAAGCACATAACGCTTCGTTATCTTCTCCCGTACGAGAGAAGACCTGCTCTACTACTGCTCTAATGGCGCTGCACATAAGCTCATCTTCCAGACTGCCACTCCAGATGCTTTAGGTAGTCGGTAATTGGGGGCCTTTGGTTTCGGGGGCCGGGGCGGCCACCCCTTCTGGCTTCTGCCCCCTAGGACCGGGCCTGTGCACGCACACTCTACCCCTATGAGCACCTCCGAAAGATTGAACCGGTAGTCGGGGCTTTAGATTGACGAAGTCACCACAGTCGTCTCGCTGTCGACCGAAACGTCGCCTCCCACTGAAGAATATTCCATCTAAATGAGAAACATCAATGCCAAATCTAGGATTTGAACTCTGGTGGTCTGGGTACCCACCCTCTTAACCATTCTACCACATGCAAATTCTCAATGACGGTAGTTTGCTCCTGCGGCACAGATTGCGAAGGAGGAAAGATGGTAGAGATACCGAGATATGTCTACCCAAGAAGGCCAGCATCATGTTGGAAGTACTAGAAACGAATTCCACAACTAAAGACTTATTTCATTTAAGGGCGACGAAGGAAAACGTCCATGATGCAACCTGCTCATATGTCTATCCAAAAGGCCATCACACTGACAAACTATTTATTTATTACGTTGATTATACATATAGCACATGAAGGAACGAAAAATACAGGAACATGACTGAAAAGAAATACAGACGACAGTCGATACTGACACTTATGAACTGAAAAGGAACATGCATGGACATGAGCGAAACACCTGTGTTTTTTCTTCCACTCGGTGCCAGCTAGAATTCTAAAGCCACACGGGCGGTGAGCTGCAGATTGAAAGCCATCACATGAGCTAGGGATTATCATATTCATGGGGCCCCAATAGCAGGGATCCCCGGAAGCACCACCAGCGGGCCGGTGACGGTGCTGGTACCGGTGATGGATCCCACCAGCGGCGTGTCCGGCAGCAACCCCAAAACCTTCTCCTCGCCAACACCACCACCGGCACCGCGTGTCGCGGCAAGCGCCTGGTCCTTGTCGTTCAGCTCCCTCCCGTCGCAGTACGCGAGCACCAGCAGCAGCAGGAGCGCGACGGCGAGACTCTTCGCCATTGCTAGCTGGGAGGTTCTGAACTCCAGATGTGGAGTAGTAGTGCTGAGGAGGAGGAGATATCCTTGTGTGGCTGTGTGTTTAAGTGAGCTCGGGCTTGGGCTTAGCATCGTCGTGTGCGTTCCTTTTATAGGAGGGTGGCGGCAGTGCGTCGTCGTCGGCGCCGGAGAGAAGGATGGAAGGAATGGGTAGAGGCACGACATGCGGGCCCTACCTCGTCATGTTCACAGTCACGGGCGGGGAAAACACGATATGCGGGCCCTACCTCGTCATGTTCACAGTCACGGGCGAGGATGGCTACCTGTTGCGCGAGCGAGCGCTCGCTCGCTCCGCGGAGACGCGTTGACGCGCTGGTCGGCCTCGTGCGCATGGACGGACGTGGGTGGGTCCCAGCATCGTGGTGGCGTTATCCTCTTCCTTTTTTCTCCCACACGCAGCGCGTCACGCGCTCCATCTCTCTCCCCAAGTCACGGCGACGATCCCCATCTCTCCCTCCCCAACGGCGACGAGGGCCAGGCCGAGCCGGCGCCGCCGCAGCCGCGGCTGGCCGCGGCGGAGGCTGCGCCGGCGAGAAGCAACCTTATCGCAGGGGGGTGTGGGCGGAATCGAAGCGCCGCCACCGCCATCTTCTTCACCGACGGCGACGAGGGCCAGGCCGAGCCGGCGCCGCCGCAGCCGCGGCTGGCCGCGGCGGAGGCTGCGACGGCGAGGAACAAACTTATGGCGGAGGGTGTGGGCGGAATCGAAGGAGCCGGCGTCGCCATCTTCTTCACCGACGGCGACGAGGGCCAGGCCGAGCCGGAGTCGCCGGAGCCGCGGCTGGCCGCGGCGGAGGCGGCTCCGGCGAGGAGCAAACTTCGGTTTGGGGGTGCAGGTCGGGGGGGAAATCGAAGCGCCGCCACCGCCATCTTCTTCACCGACGGCGACGAGGGCCAGGCCGAGCCGGCGCCGCCGCAGCCGCGGCTGGCCGCGGCGGAGGCTGCGACGGCGAGGAACAAACTTATGGCGGAGGGTGTGGGCGGAATCGAAGGAGCCGGCGCCGCCATCTTCTTCACCGACGGCGACGAGGGCCAGGCCGAGCCGGAGTCGCCGGAGCCGCGGCTGGCCGCGGCGGAGGCGGCTCCGGCGAGGAGCAAACTTCGGTTTGGGGGTGCAGGTCGGGGGGGAAATTGAAGGAAGCGCCGCCGCATCTTCGTCTCCGGCGAGTCGACGGCCAGGCCGAGCCGGAGCCGCCGGAGCCGCGGCTGGCCGCGGCGGAGGCGGCGACGGCGAGGAGCAAACTTCGGTTTGGGGGTGCAGGTCGGGGTCGCAGTGGGGTGCAGGGTCGGGGCGCCGCCCTGTTCATCTTCTTCGTTTCCTCCTCAGCAAAAGGAAGAAGATCAGCGCGTGGACGGAGTCAACTTTCCTAACTAGGTAATCAGCGCGGGGCGTAACCTTCCGTAATTAGTAAAAGCACCTGGTCGGAAACCGCGCGACGGAAGTCTTCCTTGCGCGCGCGCGCAAGCTAGCCTTGCCCGTCACGGGCGGGGAAAGAGTGCCAGAAGTATGGCGGCATGTCAACGTCGTTGGATTGGCATGGGGCTGATCGATGGTGGCTGCATGTGGCCGTGATTCTGTGCCGACTCATCACAGTCGGGATTCGAGAAGGCAGACTAGTCGGATTGGTTTGCGTTTCTTCAGTAGATATCTGAGTTTTTTGCCGGTTGGAATTTAGTGTGTTGCTTGGTGGAGGTAAGCTTGGCTGTTTTGATTTGCACCTTTTTTGAACTGTAGATATTTGAGTTTTAGAACGATGAGACGAACACCTTCCTGGACTTGGTTCACATCCGGCGGCTTCCGGCCAGTCGACGGCGACGTCGAGCTAGGCGACATGCCTGCTCGAGTAATCATCGCTTCATAGCATGATTATTGATTTTCTGAGCGCTTGGTGCAGAACGCAACCTTGCAATGGGTGCTCGATCAGGCCCCACCGCCCAAGTAATCGTTTGCTAGACCTGTCCAGGACTGTCTATATGTCGTCCAATGAAAATGATCGTCCATGTTGAAAATGATCCAAGCTTCCAACTTTATGGTGAGACACTGAGAGCTTGATGAGAATAAAGGAAACGGAGCTGTTTGATGCGATCGTGAGTGGAGCCGAGACGAGAAATAATCCAAAACTTCCGAGGTAGCCGTGGGATCATGAGACGAGGACGTGCCTCTGCGAATGTTTTCCACTGTTTGTCGTTTTGGTCTGTTTGATGTGACTGACGTGCCTCTGCTAAATCCAACAATCCATAGGTTCGTCGGCACTACGGTACCAAAGCCTAATCCTACTTCCACCTCGCCCGCCGGTGAGGCGTGGGTTCCTCCCCCTCCGCTGGCTGCTCCGGCGGCGGGAGGGCGGGGAAGCCCGTCTCACGGCGTGTATATAGTGTAGGCTTCGGTAGGTTCCCGGCCGGCGGCGTTCTGGAGGTGGTGGTGCTGCAGGCTAGGTTTTGGTGTCGGCACGGATCCCCTCCGGCGGCGGCGTTCCTTGGAGCCTCTCCGCCCTGTGCTCGACTTCCCCGACCTTGAGGAGCTGCGGTTCGCTCGAGTTCGGTGCACCACGGCCAGATCTGGGCGAGCGGCGGATCTGGATGGAGTTCTTCTGGAGGATGACTTGCTGGGGCACGGCGGCGATGGCGGTCTCCGGTGTAGGCTCTGCGGAGCCGGCGCTCGGTGACTTCCCGTCTGTGCGTGGTGGGCTTTGGCGACCATGCGATGCGAGCTTGTGCAGCGGCGCGCCATCGACGGCACCGGATCGTCTCCGTCGTCAGGTTTCAGTGGTTTACTCTGTAATTTTCCTTTCTTGCTTCTGTAAGCTTGGAGAATCTTTGTAAGTCATCTTTCCTCGCAAAAAAAAATGTAGCAAATGTCATTTTCCCCAAACAAATTACACATGTAGCAAATGTCATTTTAGTTTTCTGGGAAAGCACGGGTTGGAACTTCCAACGGGTGCATGAGAACGAAAAGTAAACACTCCCCCCGATCCAAAATAGGTGTCGTAGTTTTGAATTGGGGTTAGTTCAATATTGCGACACTTATTATGTATCAGAGTTAATAACATAAATAGCATTGACCTTGGAGTGGATAGCGTGGTGCCTAGGATTTGAATCCCATAATGGCGATGCAATTTTTTGCGGCTTCTCTTTTCTTTCTTTTTACTCCAACGTTCAGCTTTGACAAACCGTGTGCAATTTTTTTTACATCTCATAGTTTGCATATTTCGTTGGTATCTTTCCAAGGAACTTTCTCCACAATCACTTGTATAGAAGATTTTTCTCAAGTTCTTTGAATTAAAATTTAATGTATCCATGATCAAAAGTGATATACACTTTTTTTTACCTAGTACGCTAGCTTTTCCACACATACACTTTGACGACTGCAACTTATCAAGTTCATGAAGATGATTTTCGAACACCCAACATTTATGAGGTTGTGTCCCATGGTGTTGTGGGTTGTGCACATTGCTCATTGCTTTGATGTGTGAATTATCATGGCCGCTTGCCCGCTTGTCCCTACCTTGGACTGACGTGTGCTGCCTCTCACGGTTCCTCCACCTCTCGTAGTCTCGTGCCTCCACGACGGAGTACAAATGACATCTCGACTTGTTCGGAATAAGAAAAAAATGAGTAGTTGCGTGCTAGGTGGGTTTTACTTTGAACTGGTCTATGTTTGTTTTGATTTTAAACTATGTTTCGCATGCCTAAATCTAAGATATGTTTCGATTGTGTTTGAGTTTGAGACATTGAGGAATATTTGGTCTAAATTGTGTTGAATTGAGATTTAAAAGAGTTACTATGCACATATATATGACAAATAGAGGGAAAAGGGGCATAGAGGGTGCAGTTTAGGACATGGGTAAAAAGGCGTGCCTAGACGTGCACTCAAGTGCGCCTAGGCAGCGACAGCAAAATGTGTGCGCTTGCAAGAAGGTGCTATGCAGATGTAAAACTAGAAATTAACGAGTAGCCTATTTGAACCCTAGTCTAGTAGATCTGAAAAATCTGCAGCATATTTCTCAAAGATGCAAACCTCCATATCCTCTTTAATTAGTTTAGAGGGTCTGCCAGAGTTGCTCGTCATACCATCTACCCAAAAAAAAGAACACGACATCTCAATCGTGTTTCTTTTCTCCTATTTCTACATTTGTTAAGTTCTCTGATCCAAAAGTTGTAAACAAATCCTAAAAGGTTGAATGTGCAAGCTGAATCACCCTGTAAAATGGCATGTTCTCGGCTGAAACATGCAGTTCATTCCCCTAGTCCCTATAAACATACTTCAGGGTTCCACTGTCACATGGTTTGGAAATTGCAATCCAAACTTTTTTCGATCTTAAACTAGTTTGATTTCTCATGAATCGTTATGATCTGTTCGTGACTTAAGCAGAAGGAAATCAGTTCGATCATTTTGCCCATCTTTCAGAAAAATGAATCATAATTTGATCGTGTATTCACTTTCACAGGAATTGTAAGCGGCTGCAGTAACATTGATGTCACCTACTGTCCAAAACGAACCCGGCCTGGTCAACAAAACTGTGTAAAAAATATATGTCTAGTGTGTTGTAACTTGCTTGTATCTAGAAATATCGTAGAAAAGATTTGTCGCATTGGTAATTTAGTAAGCAAAATACAAACAGTTCAGAAATGACTCGTTCAGTTCAGAAATGACTCGTTCCTTGGTACTACAATCAGGATATATGGACCCAAGTACCCTGCACAAATTTTGTACTGTAACACCACCGAAACCACATGAAATTGTTGATATCAGTCGTCATTCAGATAACAGCAACTGCAGGCAGACTCTACATAGAATATATTACATATAATTTTACCAGATAAAGCAGCTACTAAAAGTAGAACCTTGTCCAACAGAACTCTGTCAACAAAACACAACTCTCTCCGGTCTTCAGTGAACACATTCCAACACCCAAAAACCAACGCCTAGACTGGATACTGCAACACAGCACAACAGCGCCTAGTCTTCAGGGAAGGCCTCAAAAGGATCATCAACTGACAAATCTGATCCCGCTTGGAGGCTCCAAGAACCACCTCCTACAGGATAGCAACTGATCTTATATTGCACTTCGCAGTCCCTGCTAGCCCAATTAGCAGAATAAAGAGCCCCCAGTCCGGCAACCACCACTCGCCGCTCGGCGTAAGTCAGGTCATTTTTCAACACGATGAACATCCTCTCAAGCTTCCGCGCATTCTCCGCGATGAACACGAGGAAATTAAACTCGTTATGGTTTCCTTGTAGCTCATGGAAAGCAAAAGTCTTGAGGTGCGATTGGACACACTCAATAGGACTTGTCTCCTGCCAGATCTTCAGATTATGGTTGATGGTGGGATCACGAGGTACCAGAGACTGTAATTGAAATCAGCAAACAGTTCAGCTACACATAGTGGTGAATAAAAAGCAGGAACCATATGCAATATAGTGATGATGATTCGAATGCCAATGAAAGGGCGAAGCGAGGGGGTGTTACCTCGACAACCAACGTATCAACGTTAGGAAAGCATCTGAGGAAGCTGGGAAGCATCTTGACTTCACTGCGGACTCCAAATTGCAGTTGCACAGCCAACATCTGGACGCTTGACACAGTGGTGCGCGTGCTCACCTTTGTTCCAGCCTTCAATGCACCAGAAGAGCACAAATCAATCACAAACACAACTGGCACCAAATTTCTAAAATCCGCCAACAATTATTTGCGCAGTCACCTTACCAGCCTACCATGTAGTGATTATACGGTGATCAACTAAGTACTCGGACTTATACTCGTTTCGTCTATTTAGAATAGCAGATTAATATATAAATTTTAGATGCATGTGGCTTATTTTGGACTTGGACGATCCGTTTTGGCTGATCAACTCAGTACCATGTAAAGGTAAGAGTTGACAACTTACCATTCAGGTGTAAACAACAGTATGTATTTAATGCTAGGACGAGATATGAAAGATGTATATATTATTAAGCTTACAAAGACGCTTAGCTAATAAAAAATAAATAGCAAAAATTATAATATGTAGCAAGCGCTACCCCTCTCAACACTGACCTCTTAATTTGGGGCGCTAAGCTGCCTCCGTTTCTACAGAGCCTACCAAGAAAAGGCAACTAGCATCGGGCGACAAGTCTAGAGTCAGGCGCCCAGGATTAAAGCGAGCAACCGCGCATGCACCAGGATCAGAATCCTAGCGTCGATGAATTAGCGCCCCATTGTGGATGCTCTTACTAGGCACTAGCATTGCCATATCACATACAAGCATAGAAAATGATCAAATGCCTTTAGGATTCTGAAAAAATAGAAACCAAAAACATTAAAACTTTGTTCAACAAAACAAATCTGGAGTTCAGATATTTCCAAACGATTAAAAAAGCATTCAGAGAAATATAAATTCAAAGCAAAAGAAAATAATTTGTAATGTTAGGATAGTGTGATGATACCATGCCTTTTCAAAACCTCACTATATTACTACCTCTGTTCCATAATTCTTGCCGTAGTTTTAGTTTAATCGAACTAAAACCACGACAAGAATAATGGAACGGAGGGAGTACTATTCAGTGGTACCAAAAAACTATCAAAACAAAAAATTGAATAAACTATTCATTAGTAACGCATATGCAGATAATGTATGTTACTTTGAAGCACAGGCAGATTGCATTCTTTTTAACTTCGAACACTTAATGGGCATACGTAAAGCGGTAGTATGAAACCTAGATTACCTCCGTGGAACTAGGCAAATTTCATTGATAATAGAAGCATCAAAATATTAGATATACATGTTCGGTACACTTTAGCATCTATATTGTGAGTTATGTAAAAGACAAGAGAAGTCACCTGGTCTTTAGGGAAATCATAAGTGAATCTCTAATATATGGAAATAGATAACTAAATCCATCTACGAACCCTGTATATTTCTATGAGGTGGTGTGAAATGCTAGAAATAGAATGGCCATATGATGAATTTACCTTGATCAATTCATGGCTAAGATTCTACAATCATCTTACCTCCTAAGAAACAAGTAGAGTACCTTAAAATGGTTCTTATATATCTACATTCTAACAGAATCAAAACGATTATACTGTTTGGATGTATACAAGAGGTTTAAAAGTAAAAAAAACACATTTGTTTGGTCTTAGTAGCATGAAAAGTGAGGTGACCTCATGACAGAAATGGGTAACTGGATATCAATGATGCAAATTTTTAACTGGGGGGGAAGGAGTGAAGAAGGATCAAAACTTGAGCAAAATTATATAATCAATCATGTAACTGTAGATCATGTGAGGACGATCTGACTTATAGTATCTGCGAATCAGCAACAAATGCATGGCAAATTGGAGACGATAAGTTCCAACCATCAATCCAAATCATCCTAAGGCAAAAGTATGATTACCAATGTTCTACATCCTGAACAGGCAGCCATGCATACTTACCTTATACTCGGACCGCTAACTGATTTCCCATTTACTTGCCGGAATTTCGGCTTACCCTGCCAATTACTCATTTTTGCTAATCTTACTCGTGCCACACCTACTATGACTACATGTCTGGGTAAACTTCGTTTTAGAACATTGTTTCCTGTAAGCAAGCATTTGACTCCTCCATATCATGAAAAAGAAATACAATCTGAGATAGGAGTGGACATGGCGCTGCCCTGCACGTACCTTGATGATGGTGTTGCCGATCTGCAGCGTGTGCACTCCTGGCTCCAGGTATCCCAGCACCCGCAGCTTAGGGAATGGCCAATCTTGACTGTGGTGCTTATATTGCTCATGCGGGGCCAGCGCTGGCTCCAATTTCTCCAGAGGAAGAAACGCTCGAGGCTTGGGGCGTCCACCACGGCGACCTCCTCCAGGATGGACAAGCAGAACTGCGCGGACCTTAGGCTGTAGCTGGTGAGACGAACGTGCAATGGGGTCTGGCTTCCGGTGACCGTGAGGATCTCCAGCACGGGGCTGACGGCGAGCACGAACTCCAGGTCCTTGTCCTCCATGACGACGCAGCCAAGGATGAGCTGATGAAGGTTGGGGAAGGCCGCGCCGCGCGGTAAGGCGGCGGTGTCCGGGAACACCCAGGCGCCGATGCAGAGGCGGCAGAGGGAGGCGCAGCTGAAGAGCGAGGAAGGGATGGCAGGGCGCGAGGGGCCAGGGGCGATTGACGAAGACGAGCTCCTCGACGCCCTTGGTGGCAAGGAGCTGGAACCAGCGCGCGAGCAGGCGGCGGTCGGCGCGGTCCATGAAGCTGCAGGTGAGGCTGGCGAAGGGAAGGGCCCAGGATGTGACTCGAGGGCGGCGGAGACGGCGGCGGTGACGGAACGCGATGCGGCCCCGGCGCGCGCGGGCCTGGCCCCAGCGCGTGCCGCGGGGAGGAGGTCGGTGTCGACGAGGACGGTCGGGGCGGAGCGCCAGAGGCCGCGCCAGCGCGAGGAGAGCACGGTGGTGCGCGCGCCGTCCTTGGCGGGGAGGAGGGAGACCACATGGCGGAGGATGTCATCAGGGAGGCGGCTGACGCGGTCGGTCTTGTCGGCTGCGGCGGCGGCGGCGCAGCAGAGGGAGGGGGATGTGGAGACGGGCGCTTGGGGAGGAAGGCGTAGAGGAATGCGAGCGGCGCTTCGTCGCCGGGGTTCAGCATCTCCGGTGCCAGACCGTGCAGCATCGTCGTCGGAGGCATCGTCGTATCCTCTCCGATGGCGTCGGTGGTGGGGCAAGAGATGGCGAGTGTAGCCGCCGCGCAGCACACGGGGGAGGGGAGAAGGAGGGTTAAGCCTGTGCATTCCGGTTTAAGCCGGTTTGCACAGTTTCCTCAAACCAGACCGTATGACGCGGTTTGACACGGTTTGATACGGTTTAAACTGTTTAGATAGCACGTGAGATAACGTGTGGTCCGGGCCGGTTACATGGTGTGAACGGTAAGGCCGGCCGTGGCGCAGCTCGCAGCGGCCAGGGATGGGCCGTCCAGGCTGCGCAGTGCGCAGGCCAGCACGTCGGCGGGCAAGTCCTCCATGGTGGTCGTCGCCCGTCGGCATTTTCCTGGCCCTGGATCGATCGATCAGTCCTCTTGCTTGCTAGTACAAGCCAGAGTCAGCTTGCTAGCGTAATCCCAAGAGATCCGGCCAGTACCACTCTCCAAACTCCAGACATCGTGGTGAGGGCGGGCGGTTGCGCGGCGTCGCCGGTGCTGACGTCGT
Source organism: Poa pratensis (assembly GCA_947311845.1). Lineage (NCBI taxonomy): Eukaryota > Viridiplantae > Streptophyta > Magnoliopsida > Poales > Poaceae > Poa > Poa pratensis. Next base: position 11,661,904 of record CAMZMU010000099.1, on the reverse strand, counting down.
CCTGTGAGCCGAAGAAGAGGACGTTGGTGGGGAAGTTTGGCGTGCTCCAAATGCCGTTCGTGTTCTGGATACAGAGCATGACGCACCGGCGTGTGCTAGCGGCGGGGTGTTTTCCGAATTCCGAATGGACGAAGCTTGGTCTCTTCCGCCGTGAATTTGATCTCCTCTGTGACCTTTGGTCTCTGCAGCCACGACGAAATTAGCCACGGACACGGACGCGAAGTCGCCCATCTTCTCCACGGCGGACGCGCCGCCAGTACTGGTCTACCAAGGAGCTCGCCGGCGTGTGCTAGCGGTGGGGCACGCAGGGTCTAGAGCGGATCTCGCCGTCGTGTGCTAGCGGCGGCGCGCGAAGGCTCCAGAGCAGGAGCTCGCCGGCGTGTGCTAGCGGCGGGGCGCGCAGGCTCCAGACAGAGACGAGTCCTCCGCCAAGCGCCGACGGAAGCTGCAGCCTATGCGCGCCGCCGGGGCGCCATGGTCCTGTACTCCCGTTCTTGTCCCGCGCCGGCAATGGGGGAGTTGCGTGCGAGGTGAGGCTGCCGACGGTTTGGTCGGTTTCACTGCGGCCAACCCGTTTTAAAACCAGTTAAGGAAATTAATACTACGGTTTGCTCGATTTAGCGCGACGAGACCAACACAAACCGCCGATCTGGTTCGGTGCGGGTCGGTGTGTGGTTTGGCCGGTTTGAGACCAAATTGTGCCCAGGGTTAAGGAGGGTTTGGGGCGAGGGCGACGGGGCGACGGGCCGGAGTCTTGTCTATCTGTCTACCTACATGTCTCTGGAAGATGATTTAACGCTTTTAGTCTCACATCTTGCACGCTTTGAACTTTTTAGTCCCACTTCTTACAAAATAAACGTCGTTAGTACCTAGACTTATTTAGAGTGGACTTTTTAGTCCTGCCGCTCAGATCACGACACGTGGACGCCACGGTGGCAGTTAATTTTGCAGAGAACCCCTTGAATTGTCCAGCTTGACGGATACGTGCACTGCTTATTTAGACAGCGGCGGCGGCGGATTGGACCAAATCGACACCGTATCCCGCATCCTCCTGCCCAATCGATTCCAAATCCTCCACGCCGACGGCGGAGCTCCCAAATGGCGTCGCACGAAGAGGCGGTTTTGGACGATTCCCCTGCACCTGGTCACGTTCCGGCGGTCGCGGCGCCCTTGCATCGGGCAGGGAGGTTGCGGTGGCAGAGCAAGACATCACCACCAGTGACGGCAGCTACCGTGGTCCTATGACGCCTACCACGTGCTCGACGGAGTGCCTGAGCAGCGATGGCGCCGTCGGCGTCTTCCCCAAGCTCACTGCTTTGTCGGAGATCAAGAGGGACCTCAATCTGGACATTGTTAGTGTCGCTGCAGTCAGTGACACCCACCATCGGCTCGACGGTGGCCAAGCATATGGTCGTGAGGAGACAACCTCACGGCGGTGTCTCCAGTCCTCTGGACCACGTCCCCATCCTCCACAGTTCCTACAGAGGCAACAGCAACCCCGTCGCAATGGCCATCTTCTGTCCTCGTGCTAGAGGCCATCATGCCGACAAGGTGTTCGACCCTATGTTTTGACGCTGATGACATTGGCGTGCTGCCATTTGATTTTCAACTGGATGTGATTCCAAGTACCAAGCAACGAGGTTCGCTGCTCAGGCCATCGCCATGGCCTTCGTTCGTCGCCAAGCACACATGTACAACTTACAAAGGCATTGTTCAACCGCCATGGGGGCGCTGCTACTGCATGGAGGAGGCTTCTGATTCCCTATTCAACCTTGACGTTGCCCCATTGTACACTTGAGGCGTTCTGGACAGTGGCGGACGCAGGGAAAAAATGGAGGGTGTGATACCCACAAGTATAGGGGATCGCTGAAGTCTTCGTTGGGAAGTATTACCCAAATTTATAGTTCGACTCGATGGGAACACAAGAATATCAATAAGACCTTGGCAATTGAGGCGTCACTCTCAACCACACCTGTATATCAATAACTTGCAGCAGTAATAGTGATGGCAGTAGTATGATTCAAGTAACAAGCAGAACAGTAGCAGTGAACAAGTGTTTCCCAGTTTTCACCGGAAAAGTGAAAGTGTAACTCAGAGATTTAAAACGTAGGCATGAGGTGATAGCGGGGTGTTGCAAGAATGAGATTGATCATATAATAAGAAACAAATAACAATGGGACCTATCTCTAACTCCGATATATGTAGGTATGTGTTCCATATTTAGTTGTGCGTACTAACCAAGAGAATTTGCACAACATCTATTGTCCAACCTGCCCATTTCACCGGGGCCAACTTGGAACTACAGGTAATTAAGGTCTACCCTTTCGAATAGACCGGAACAATGCATTAACACTTCATGAACACATAGAATCCTCAAACTAAAACATCTCCCCCTTGTTTTCCCTATATGTCACGTTTAGGGTTCGCAGGTTCAACATAATAGCAGGTGATACACTTTGCAGATAAATACCAAACTCAAATATATGATGGGGCAATATAAGTTCAGTACTGAAATCATGCCACTCGGGCCCTAGTAGCAAGCATTAAACATAGCAAGAGTGCATCAACACAATACAAAAGTATCCTCAAGATAAAACCCTAAAATCCCGAACAACGGGTAGCATTACATGATCAATCTCATCCAATCCCCATCCACCTCACATGCCTACAGCGGACTACTCACACATGGTGATGGTGAAGGGCTCATGGTCGATGGAGATGAAGGCGGTGAAGACGGCCTCCGGATCCCTCCACCGGAGGAGAAATCCTGGATCAATCTGTCCCCGAAACGAAGATCGTGATGGTGGCGGCGTGTGTTTCGCGAAAGCTCCTCTCCTCTAGGGCAAGCACTTTTTCGTATATATGAGGGGGTACGTCGAAGACCGAAGGCGAGGCGGCGCCCGAGGCCCATTTGGGTGGGCCCACGCGGCCAGGTACAGGGCCGCGTGGGCCCCCCTTTGGCCCTCGAGCGCTTCCTCGTGTCCATCTTTGTCCATTGTCCTCCTTTTCCATAAAAATGACGTGGTATTTTTCCCCGATTTTATTTCCTGCAAAATAGCCAGAAAGAGACTTTGCTAAAAACAGCGTCAGATTCAGCAGTTTTATTCAAATATGGGAAGATTCCGGAGCAAATTATGAGCAAAGTGCTTGGAAAAGTAGATGCATTTTGGATGCATCAGCTCCCCCAAGCTTAGCTCGTTGTTTGTCCTCGAACAACTCAAACATAGTGCAGAAGCGATAAAAGACTTTGACAAGAACTTTGCATTGCATATGTAACACAATTTAATACCAACAAGCATTCAAACATAGCTTCAATAACAAATAACAAGATGCTAGCAAAGGTATATCTAATCAATGTTAAAGCATTTATATTTGTTGCAAGAGGAATAACATGTAGTGTCAATACTTGGATGAGTTTGCTCAACTGTAGAAATAAACAAAGGTTCTTGCATCGCTATTGATTGAATCATGACAAGATTTTGAGGTCTTTTGATTCTTTCTTTTGTTACTAGTGAAATCATTGTGCTTACAACCTTGCTCTTAGTTTTAGCAAACCATTTGATATTAATATGACTCATATGCTTGACCAACTCATGGTTGAAAACCTCATGCCCCGTGAATACGAGTACCTACACCATGGCTACTCAACTTGGGTCACTAGGTAGTTCGAAATTTTCAGTCATTGCAAGTAATAAAAGCGTCATCAAGAGCGTCAACTGGGGTACCTCTTGTCCCAGGACATGGACAAGCCCATGTCCAAACAACAAGACAAACAGACAATGAACAATCTCAGCACTCTTTTATTTACCATTTGTGTAGCTTTTTATTATGAAGTGCATCACTGAATGTTCACTATGGTGCTGTAAATTTCCACCATGAATGATGCATGGCTTAAGTTGGCGGCCCAGGCGTCTCTCTAGCCAATTATTCTCACTCATCAAACTTACTAAGTTTCCGCTTTCATTTCGCACATGATAAGCATCCATAAACAAAAGTACATGATATCAACTGAATATATTTAGTGCAATGTTGAAAGCTTTCCATGTGTCAGCACATTTCAGCTAACTCCCAACCACTAAACCTGTCAAGCATAACTTCATGTTTAACATTTGAAAATTCTTTTACTTTTATTGGCAAGTTTAGTAAGCACAATGGGATGCGTAGACCTTTGTTTAGAGCCACAATTATTCAATCCACAACCAAGTATTGTCACTAATATATTTCACTTGCATCATCATATAACATACTAGAACATGGAAAAGATAAACATTTGCTACCATTTACTAGATGTCAAAGAAACTATGATGTGCACACTTGCTGTTATTAAAAGTCCACATAAACACGGCAAAGGTGTCATACCTTTCATCCACTTCATGCACCATCAACTCATCATCGTTGTTCTCCTCTCCCAACTTGAACTGCACAATAAAACTCAAATCTGCCAGAAAATGTCACTGCATACAGTACTGTTTTTACCCTACCTAGACACCTCAGAAAAATCTCATATTTTACGTGTGTGTAGGTTATGATGTGTTGCAGCAGTGGTTAAAATTTCAGCTCAATCGGAGTTACAGAGAAAAAATGAAAAATAAAACAGCGAGCAGATTTCAGCAATTTCTGCACCTCCGTTTTTGCGTTTGTTTCAAGAAAACGAAAATATTTTTGTTATTTTTCGTTCTAAGAAACAAAAGACAAACAACCAGAAGTAAAAGAAACAAATAAAATCTTTTTGTGTTTTTGCGTTTTCAAGAAACTTATCATAGCAATATAACGGTGATATAAAACAATGAATGGAGAGTAAGAGAAGTACTCCCCCAAGCTTGCGATCAAGCTAGTATCCTGGGTAGTTGCCGTATCCACTTCCACTTCCAGGGTAGTAACTATATGGGTAGCCTTGCATGCTTGGGTACAGGGGCTCCGCCTGAGGTATGTACCCCTGTGTCTCTGGAGCTTGTGGCTCCTCCTGAGGCGGCGCCTCTTCCACTATCCATTTTCCGGTACTCCTGTCAAAAAGGTCAGTACGGGGGAGCCTAATGGACACTCGCTGCCCACTAGTGCTCAAATAGTTATACAGATAATGTTCCCCATACAACGTACTTATATCCATGCGAGTAGTCAAAGCAAAATCAAGTAATTTGGACTCTCGCACTAGAGTACCCATGTTATCACCATATCCTCTCTCGTTTTTAATGTAATTGTACACCATAGTAGCAATAGCACCAGCATAAATAGGAGTTTGATCAGTAATATTTCTACTCACAGCAGTATGCAAAGATCTAGCAAGTATGACTCCCAAGTTATATTCACACGGTGTATTTTCTTTTGCACATTTTAGTAGATAAACCATTGGTCCAGTGCAAGCAGAATTGTTATCCCTAGCAAGAAATCCTCTTGCAAGAAACAACGCAAAATATCTCAAACTTGGGTGCTGTATATGAGTAAATTTACCCCTATTTAATCTATCATGAGAGTTTACAGATATAGTATGCCAAAACTCAACAAGCTCATGGTTGGTATCAGCACGAGTTTCACTCCAACTCCCTGAATTTTCTACACCAATAGCATTGCAAAATTCCCTAGAGACATAACAAGGCGCTCACCTCTCATAGTAAATTTGCAAACAAAGGTAAGAGGGTGCCTTACTTTCTTCCTGTGCTTTTGGGCTCCGGGCCCTCAAACTGAAGTAGAGAGAATTCCCGAGAGAGTTCTTCATATGTATCTTGGGGTTCTGAGAAACCTAAGTAAACCAGTTGTAGCACGAAGGTGTCGAAGTCCTCTTTGATCCCCATTGCTCAAGAACATAGGGATCTTGCCATCTTGTTGTATGTATTTCAGCTTCTCCCCTACAAAGAATGCATCATCCTCCCAAAGGTGTGGTCATCATAATTGAGGGAGACTTTGCATGCTCTTCTTCTTGGTCTTGAGCTCATCCCAAGCCTTGCCCTTGCTAAACATGATACCTTGCTGCCCAAAAACAATATTCAACAAAAATCAAGATGTAACACCTAAAACAACATTAAGCCATCCATAAATAGTCTCCACATCAATATCATGCATCAATATCAACTAGAAAACTTGAATCTATGGATTTCCTAAGCATAAAAGGGTGACACCTAGTGCAGCAAAATACTTCATGCATGAGGCATAAGAACAAAAAGTAATTGGATGAGTGGAGGAGTCACATACCAATGAGCAATCCCACCAAACAGATTTGAAAAATCTGCCCTAAACTTGGAGATCCAAGGATAGCAGGAAGAGAGCTCGAGAAAATTTGGGAAAAATACCTGGGGCTGGTTTCCTGTCGAGGGGAAGGAGATGGGCACTGGATACTCACCTAACCCCCTCTGTGGGCCAAAATGGGGTCCCACGCGGCCAGGTACTGTGGCCGCGTGGGACACCCCTTTTGGGCCCTGGTGGCCCTCTGGTGTCTCCCTTTTGGCTGTTAGTTCCTCTGGTAAAATAACTTACCTCCAAATTTTTCTGGAATTTTTCGAGAAAATTTTCTGAACAGAATTTTTCAAACTACATTTCTGGAATTTCTGCACTTTGAAATAATTATGCTCATGCAAATAATCTAAAAATTCTAGAATAAATGAAATCAAACATTCAAAGCAATTTTTATGGGAATCAAGTTTGCATCATTTTCATATTAGTAATGAGGTTGATCAAGTCTCATTAATAATATGCAAAAGATATAATACATGATTCTTTATTTTATATGTTTTCTGAGCAATTTCAAGTCACCTCATATTTGATTGGAATAGTTCCAATCATTAAGATAGCATATTTTGGTTCAGGAGGTGGCAATGCAAACTCAAAGCTTCCTATTATAAGAGTATTCCTTTTAATGGAGTTCACACTCTGGCTTACCATAGTAACAGATTTCTTCTTAGGAAAATAGATAGTGTGCTCATTTCCCTTGACATTGAATGTTACCTTGCTCTCAGTGCAATTTATAACAGCCCCTGCAGTGTTTAAAAAGGGTCTTCCAAGAATAATAGACAAATTATCATCTTCAGGCATTTCTAACACAACAAAGTCTGTAGGGATTAACACATTAGCAATAGAGATAGGGACATCCTCACATATTCCTATAGGCACAGCAGTTGATTTATCAGCCATTTGTAATGATACTTCAGTTGGAACCAATTTGTTTAGGTTAAGTTTCTTATATAAAGAAAAAGGCATAACACTAACACCAGCTCCTAAGTCACATAGAGCATATTTCACGTAAGTTTCTTTAATATGACAAGGAATAGTTGGAATACCAGGATCACCACGTTTTTCAGGCATTTTCCCTTTAAAGGAATATTCAGCAAGCATAGCAGTTATTGCATCAGTAGGAATCTTTCTTTTATTAGTCACAATGTCTTTCATGTATTTGGAATATGGAGGGATTTTAATAGCATCAACAAGAGGAATTTGCAAACACAAAGACTTAATCAACTCAAAGAATTTCTCAAATCTAGCATCATCCAAAGTTTTTATTACCTCTTGGGGATATGGTATGGGTTTTTGTACCCACGGATCCCTATCTTTACCTCTTTGTGGATTAGGATGGCTCTTCTTCTTATTCTTCTCAGTAGATGGTGGAGGGTCTTCTTTATCATTAGGTTCAGGTTCTTCAATATTTTCATCCTCTTGTGGCTCTTCTTCAGGTGAAGGTGATTCTTCTTCTTCATTATTATTATCTTCAGTCTCAGCATCAGAAATAGAAATATCCTTATCTTGCTCTTCAGAGTCATCAATGTCCTTGTTTTCATTGGGAGATTTTCCTGCAGAAGATTTCTTCTTGAGAGCTTCTTGTTCTTTTCTCTTGGGATGGCCTTCAGGAAAATCAGGATCCTCCGCCCTGCCCCAGCCGCCTCCTCCGCCGGTCCGCCGCCGCCCGGCCGGCCATCCCTCGAACCCCCCCCCCCCCCCGCACCCGAACCTAACTCCGGCCACCCGCACCTTGTACCTCACCTCCACCTGCGCCACCGCGGCGAGCCACGTCGCCGCCGGCTACGGCGAGGTCCATCCCTCGCCTGGCCGGCGACGTCGCGGCCAGCCGCACTGTCCCCGTCGGCGGTGAGGTCCTCGGGCTCATGCAGCTCCGGTCATCTTCTTCCTCTGCTCCGTTGGGCCGGCCCATATGGGGTGTGCGACGCTGGCCTAACGTCGACCTGGTCGATGTATAGGAAATGACAGTCAAACATCAGAATCGGCCAGGCCTCACCTGGGCCGCTGGCTCCCAGATGGACTCTGTCGATGGATTAGGCAAAAGCCCTCGAGGCCTAGCGACGCGGCTTGGAAGAGAACCGTAGAGACTCCCGTCGAGCGCCAGGATAGGCGACAATTCGTCTTCTGCCGCCGGCCGCCTCATGCTTTCACCCTTCGCAGTGTCCGCCTCGGCCTGAACATTCTCCGCCGCGCCGAGGAGAAAAGTGAAGGGTGCGTGTGAGTCATGTTCTCTCAGTTTCCCTCCCCTTCTGTTTGCACTTGGTGTAGGTCTGTAGGACACTTCGGTCACTGCGATACTGCTCAACTAGTGAAGTGGTGATTGATTTAAAATTTGGAATTCCTAATGTGTAATCGTGTGTTTCTGATGTGGATTGTGGCGGGCCCAGGATTGCAACAATGGGTATTCAAAATAAAAAAAACATGAAAACACAGCTGAAAATAGTGAACGTTGTAGAATTCGATCCCATGACCAGCAGATTGCATGCACTTGTTCAAACCAAGAGCACTTTTGAAGAAATAGGCTTTCGCCCCGCTTTATAAATAAAGCCCAACGGCCGAACCGATACAAAGTGATGAGGGGAACCTCGTACAAAGCAGATCAAAGATAGAAAAAAGAAGAACAAGGAGAGCCAAACTTGCCACCGAGGTCATCGGAACGATCCCGAGGGACAGGGCTCCACGATGACGCCCCCAAGAGGGTAGCGACGTAGCACGTCATCGACATCGAGACCGGGAAGGTCCAAGGTTTTCACCCGAAGCCCTAACGTGACAAAGGTAGCCACAATAGCGCCCCCAAGAGGGTAACGATACCCGCAGGCATCGCCGCCATTGGCGCCGGAGCGCTGAGCTTTCGCTCAGAAAAACCTTCGCACAACATCCACACAGTCAGATCGCCCATTAGCCTCGAGTAGGAACTCCAGAACATGATCTGGGAGTTGCTGCCACCAACACCAGGAACCCCCGTCGTCTCGCTCCTCGCCATCCACATGGTCCGAGGAGAGGACCATCACCACTGTCACGCCACTCGCCGCAGAGATGCCCGTGCAGACCACCTTCCAGGGCCGCCGCCCCAGCATACACGAACTCAACCCGTGTCGCGACATAAAGACCACCGGGAGATCAACGGATCAGACGAGGAAAGACGACGAAGGATCAAAACCCGACTAGCTCAGATCCAGGTAGCGGTTGGACAACAGTGGCGCAGCCCACTGGCTAGCACCCCGCAGCCATCGACGGCCCGATCAAGCCACCCGCCCAGATCAGGCCTCCGGCCGCGCTGCAACAGATAGGAGGGGATCACGGCCCTCCACCGTCAACGACGGTCGCTGACCGGACGCAGCAGCAGGTTCCGTTAGGCCCAGATCAGGCCCGGGTCAGGCCCAGGGTAGGCCCAGATCTAGGCCCAGATCAGGCCCTACAGGTCCCGCCGCGCTGCTGCGTCTCTGCCGTAGCCGTCATGCGACCTGCAGCCTCTCGCCGCCCCATCCAGACCACCCCCGCCGAGCTCTGCCGCCATGGCTCCCCGTCGGCGAGCAGTAGGCTGAGCTCGCGGCCCCGCCCGAACGTGCCACCACTGCCGCGCGGGCAGGCAACAACGCGCCCGGACGCGCCTCCACGCCGCAAGGCCACCACGCCGCCGGAGCCGCGCCGACGCCCCCTTGCCAAGCTCGTCGCCCTGTCCGGCCGCCCCAGCCCGCGCCAGCGCCACCGCGAGAGGGGGAAGAATAGGAGATCCCACCGCCGTCGGCACCGCGCGGGCTTTGCCCGACGGCGTACGCCGCCGGCAGCAGGGGAGGAGGTGAGTAGGGGAGGGCTGGGCGGCGGCGGTAGGGTTTGCGTCGCGGTCGCCCACGTGGGGGGCGACGCGAGACGCGAGAAAAAGGGACTTTCAGTCAAAGATTCTCCAACCAAGAGCACTGATGAGTGATGACTGGTTATATCAGAATTTGCATGTGATCTTTTCATAGGAATCAGACTAGAAATTATGGTAATGAAAAATTTGCAAAAAAAATATGGGTATTCAGCTGAATACCCTTGATACAACGTGTGTCCGCCCCTTCCATGCAGTGTGCTTGCCTGCTTGGACGCCAGCGCGCCAGGTTAGAATCTGGGAGTGGGAGTGGATCTCTGGCTCATCCACGTAGAGGTACCCACTTACTTAAATCTACGTGCAAATTTTGATGTAAAAGCGTGTGGTTTTCATCTGAAACTTGATTTTGCTAAATGGTCAGCTGAGCTTAACAACGAAAGCTTTTTGAATTGGAAAATTTGGCCTGAAATTCGCTAATGACAAGTAAGGATTGATCGCGCTGAGAATGAATCCACTTATAGGGCCCCATTTTAGAGGTTGGCACAGGCCCTGGATTTTGTCGGCCCGGCCCTGGCACTGTGTAGCATCATCTTACTGGGGATCTGTATCGTGGGTTGTCACTACGATGGTACCACCTCCGGAGACAGCATTGGAGGTGTTTATGGCCAACCCAGCTTCATTATATTCTACTGCCGGCTAAATTTCTCACTTTTAGCGAAGATGCAGTGAAGAAGAAGATGCAGAGAAGATGATGTTAGTATGTTAGTGATTGTACTGAATATTTGTGTTGGCTAGTTCTTGTAGCATTTCGGTGCTTGTACTGAATAAAATGCAGTTAGTATGAAGATGCTTGTACTGAATATTTGTGTTGGTGATGATAAAAAATGCGTGTACTATGTGCTAATTGCAATATGAATTGTGTTGATACCTTTGCAACATTTGTGTTGTTCCATTCCATAGCAACATTTGACAAAAGCTGAACCATTCACATGGTGATAGCAACTTAAAATATCATGTGAAAGCAAGTAAAAATAGTGAAATGAATATAACATGTGAAAGCAACATCATTGTGTCAAATCCAGTGCTATATCTCACAAAATGGTGTATGTCACAGAATCATTCAGACGAACTACATGAAGTTGTGAGAAAAGGCTCTTCTCCTCTTCTTATCCTCTCGCTTCTGTAGCAGGCGATAAGAAGGCGAGCTCGCGTTCCCCACCTCGCCGCCGGCCAGGCCGGTGGTTCCCTCCCTCTCCGCCTACCGCCTCGGCGGCGGGAGAGTGGGGGAACCCCGGTCCTGCGTCTCCGGCTTGTTAGGTGTAGATTAGGTGTGAGTGCCCTGCTGGCGGCGTCGAGGACGGTGGCGGTGCTGTTGGCATTCTGGGCGTGGTCCTCCCCCTCCCTTCCCCGTTCCGGCCTCGTGGTCGGGGAGGTCGTGGAGGTGTTCCGTCGGGCGCAGTTCCACGTTTGTGCTTCTCTGGCCGGCTGTGGCAGCGAGGGGAGGGGCCGGCGGTGGTCTGTGATCCGTTTTTGGTGGTTCTGCAGGTGGTGGTCTTCTTCTTCGGCGACCCTGCTCCGGCCGGCCTTGGTGGCGAGGGGAGCGGCGTCTGCCGAAGCTCGGGCGATGTGGCTGGTGGGCCTGGACGGCGTTGCGTCGGCTGGAAGAAGGGTGGAGTTGGGGAGAGGGTGCTGTGGCCGTGTTCCTTCAGCGAGCTCAGATTCCGTTGCGCGGCGGCGGATGGATCTTGCGGCCGTCTACAACTTGTGGTGGCGCTCTTCTCCGGCGGCTGGAGGTACGGCGCCGTCGGTGGCGTCTAGGTTTCTCGGGAGAGTGGTGGTGGATCTGATTTTGTTCTTCCCAGGAGGCTCGGGGGGCTTTGTGCATTTTGCAGGGGTTCCTTTGTGTTTTCTTTTCTTTGTTGGATCTCCGTGTAATGTGTACTCAGCTTCCTGTTTATATGTATCAGATCCTTTCCTCAAAAAAAAAACTACATGAAGTTGTGTTTAGTACCAAGAAATGAAAATTACATTTGAAAGCAACTTAAAATATCTTAATAAATATATTACAGAGATCATCATCACCCTCATCAACTATGTAATCACTGTCATATAGCTCGAAATCACTGTCATCTTCACTCCCATCTGAATCTGCAATTTCCTTGAGCTTCCTCTTGTCTGGTACCACTTCAGTTTGACCATCCTGATTGGTACACTTCTTCTCTGATAGCAACACACAAGATGAACTCGATGCTCCAGCTTCAGCACTTGCTTCGGATCTCACCTTATCCTTCTCTGCTATAGCTGCTTTTCTGGCTTTTGGCACAGATGTAATTCTCACTGGAATATCTGGTCTAATTCTCCCGAAAAAGTCATTGTGATCCACAAATAGGACAAGTGTTTTATGTTTCCGGCTTGCTTTGATCATTTGATAAATTACAGATTGGTCTTTCACCAGGACTAAGCCATTCCAAATTTCCTTGTCTGGCAAACACCAATACACATGAAGTTTTCCATCTCGCTTCTCTCCCAGATTTCTCAATATTTCATCAATCCAGAAAAGAGACCAAGTATCTGTAGTGCAATTATCAAAATGTGCTGTTGTAGAAGACACATATTCCAAATTATCTCTCAAACCACAAAAGAAGCCATTGTAGGCAACTTCAACTGTGAACATGCAGGTTTCTTCTCCTGCATTATTCAAAACTGTAGCAAATATTACAATTCTATCTAAAGTTTGCTCAAACTGAATGTAAATTATGCACAGAAACATGAATGTAAAATATGAATGTAAAACAAGCAAATTATGCACAGAAACATGAATGTAAAATATGCATGTAAAACAAGCAAATTATGCTCAACTTAATGTAAATTATGCAAATATTACAATTCTGTCTAGTGTTTGCTCAGTACTAAATCTTCAGTAAAACATCTTCTCAATCAGTCGACAGAATCATTCACATGAAAAAAACAGGAAGTACTAGCAATTGGAAATGCAGTTACTGTACCAATTCTGAAATTTTCCGACAAGTTCAGACTTTACATCCGAACAGAGGATCAAATCCGGCCATAAATCTCTACTAATTCGTCAAACTTTCTGCACTAAAACACCATTCATACACTACAGTCATGATTCCATTCGACTTCAACCACTGAAACTCCCTAATTTACTCTCCATAAGGCGCGCCCTAAACTGCTAACAAAACCGCTGGAAGCAACAATCCTACGCGATCGAAGACACCACGCGGACGTGCGGGAAATTCTACTCGATGTTATCTCGATCCCTTCCACCGGCGAAGACCGCCTCCTTCCGCCATTGACGATCTTCGACCTGAGCCCTCCACGCCCGCCCGCGGCCGGCCTCGACCAAATCGGGCGACAAGAACGAAAGAGGAGAGACTAATTCAACTTACTGTACGCCGGCGGATCCTCATTGAACTTTCGGTATCTCATCTCCAACGCTGGCGGAAAAGGGCCGCCGTCACCGAGCTCGACGTCGCCGAGCTTCTCTGCTTCGACAACCACCAGGTAAGGAAAGAAAGGCCTAATTGCCTATAAACGTGGATCGCCAACTGCCACGCCTGGGAGGACCGTGTTGTAATTTGCGCAAAGCTTCAGGTGTTCTCTGCAAAGTAACATGCCACTGTGGCGTCCACGTGTCGTGATCAGAGGCGGCCAGGACTAAAAAGTCCACTCTAAACAAGTTTAGGTACTAACACTGTTCAATTTGCAAGATGTGGGACTAAAAAGTCCAAAGCGTGCAAGATGTGGGACTAAAACTGTTAAATCCTCTCTCTAGAACTAATACTGACGTTACGGGGCAAATGGCTCTAGAAAACAAAACAAAGAACTATTTTGCTTATTTTGTGCACTCTGTGTTTTTATAAATCCGACAAGCTCCCTCCGGTTTAGCTTGTGGAGATAAAATAGATGAATTAGAAGATAGTAGTTAGAAAATCACGGGGCAAGCATGCCAAAAAGCAATCTCTTGAAATGTGATTTCTGAAATTTTATAGGTTGCATTATTGCCTTTTATCTAAAAAAAATTCTATAGGTTGTGACAGCACCCGGTAGAAAACAATGTATAGATGATACTATTGTTTCTTTAAAGATAGATGATGTAAGTTTTTAGGAAATCAAGAAAGAAAGTTTGTCGCTTCCTTTCTTAAAGGCTTTTAATGTTCAGATCACTAACTTTGAGTCACTTTCTTCTATAAATGGCTTTGCAATAGGCACTTAATACATTGAGTATATGGAATAATAGGAATAGCTTAATGTTTAACATGCAAATTTGGATCAATATGTACAGGTTTGGAGACTAGCTCATTCATATCTGAAGCTCTGGATGATCCCTTTCAACAATCGTCTCAGAGGGAGGGGAGTTGGCTCAATTTCTGAGCTTACTCCTGGGAAATCTCAAGGACCTGTTGAGGCTGGATTCAGGTTGAGTGCGTGAAGATCTCCGCAACGTTTCCAACATCCTGGGCAGTAGATGTTGTCTATGCCGTGTGTAGTTCGGTGGTGATGAAGTGCTTGTATCGCTTCAGTGCTTGACCGCGGGCCGGTAGTTTGGTCTAGTTTGCTCTTAGAACTGCCATGGCCCCTTTTAATTGATGTTGTCATTTTGTCTCTGATCTTGTGTTGAACTAGTATGCTGTTATGATAACATTGTCTTATTTCCATATAGCTGATGGTCATCCAAAACAAACACAGTCATTTGGCAAACTGTGTTCTGGATCTTACAATGCACAAGCACTACACAAGTTTTGTAACATTTCGTCTCAAATTACCTGCGATCCAAACCAATCCATTTACTTCAGAGACAGGACTAGTATCACAGGTGATTAGAGATCACATCTTCTCATCAAATGTTCCTACTATATAGCACTCACACAAATTCATTTCTGGGGTTACATGAAAAGGCGGGAACGATAATGAAGCAGACAATTCCAGTCCAACAAAACCTCTATATATGTCGCTCAGCAGAGCAACAATAAAAGTGAAATAAAAAGACAAGAAAAATCATGTGGCATAATCGGGCTACTTTGCAATTTACAGCTCTTCCAATGTACAACTGTATTTTCCAGAATAAGACAGCATCTGAACTAGCAACCCTTCATGTACACAGGAAACTGACATATATTGTCACCGGTGCATTTTTGCACACAAAAAAAAAAATCTCGTGCCTTCAGAAAATTTTACTGTCGCTTGGAGCTCTGATACAACTTCAAATCTCCTTTAGCGCTCTTGCCGTTTCAGTACTCGGTGAATATGTGACTCTGCAATCTAGCGTCGACCACCCAGACGATATCAGTGCAGCCACACTGAAGCGATGAATCTCAGATGAAGAAATAGCCAGCTAAAAAATCTGTGGTTGTGTAATGAACACATACAACTGAAATAATAATGCAATTGCCTTCTCCAACTGAATCACAAAAGGGAATTAGTGACCACTGTCCAAATGAGTCACAAGGGGAGAAGATTCCGTGCATAACGGCTAGCCGGATTGTTACGTCCAAGGCTCAACCCTAGGCCCAATGGGGTATTGTCTGTCTTCTTACTGTGATTGCAACATTTAGACGAACTAACTTGGCGATGGGATTTTGAGTTGGCCAGTGAATCATGGTCAGTGCCGTTAGCATGAAGTGGCATGCTCTCACCATTTTGGGGGACTGCACTTCTTGTCATTTCAATCGTTGCCATTTCCTCATCAGGATGTAATGGCTGTGCTACCTTCTCGATATCCTCATTGTACCCCTTCAGGAAGAAGTCAGAACAGTTCTTACGTACCCCGTGGTCAAATGGATTTCTGAACCGACCACCTGGGCCTCTGAGATAACTGTACCTCAGGGCATTTGCCATCTCATTTGTTGTTATATTTCCAGATATCTGCAAGGCAGGAAGCAAGAAATGATCGAAGCATGGAGAGGAGTGTGCGTTGCAGGCAAGCCATATACAATCACGTATTTGCGTATTTAAACAAACATAAAAAGAAGACCAATCATTTTGAGTATGAAAGACCGAACAAAGTACCAATGACAAATATGATGAATCATGTCATGCTCACAAATAAAAAATCTCTACAATTATATGTAGATACAATCATATGGATAAACAGAATACACTGGATGATCTCAATACTAGACTAAAGGAAAAAAACAAAATAAGCTGGCACTTGGCACAAGAAGAAGAATACGTAGCAGCATACGAATGGGTAAAAATAATGTAATGGCATATAGATGTTCATTAAAGAATGTGGCACGTGGTTTAGAAACTACATCCATGCTGTGCCGGTGACAGAAGGATGCAAAATCGTATTGTTAGATACTTATATGGTGTCTAAATGATCATACAATTGGGCTCATGGCAGGAGACACGTCCTTACTTGATGGACATTGTTGCATATTTCACAGGTTAAACAAAAGGCAGAAGAGATTTGTTTCTAATTATTAAGTTGTATCTAAGCGTTCTGCTAACATGGATTCAATCTGGGCCATAGACCTCAAAAGGTATAATGATAAATAATGAAGAAGTAAAAATAGGCATGGTTCCTACCTGTGATGCTTGAACTAATGTTAGAGTTATAACGCCAAAGAAAAGGAAGAGATCCATTACAACAAAAGACACCACCCAAGAATGGTTCGCAGCTGTATAGTTAAGCCATCCACCAAATGATGCTGGAGAGGCTGGATCTTCTACGACTCCTGCCGTCACAAAAACAACCAAGATTAGTTGATCTTCCATACTATAAACTGTAAGAAGAAAAAAGATATATACATACTTATGATGGCTGTAGCACCAGTAATGATCATCGCAGAAACTTCCAAGATAAGAAACATAAAGAACTCCCATTTGTTTTTCTGCAAGTGAAACCAATTGTTGCTTAGAACAAACGATACTTCAACTAGGAACAGAACAGCTTTTCTTGCTCTTCGGCCTCAGCTTGGGTGTGTACACCAGGGTTAGTTATCTGGATGTTTGGTTGAAACATACAGTTTTCTATTCCTACATCATTAATATAAACCCTTCATTCATAAATACATGATGTTTTAGATATTGACACGGTTAACAATAGCATCTTGAACCATTAGTTTGTCTAGACAGTATTAGTAAAAAATTGCAAAAAATTGTGTTATGAAATTTTCATGACATATCAATCCAAATATGTTTCTATATATTAGTAGTAAAGTTAGACAAGTTTGACTGCACGCTTTCTAGGAAGTCATCTATTTTACTATTTACGAACAGAGGTAGTATTTGATTAGAAATAAGGAAGTTTAACACACAAAAGGGACTGAGATGAGTACCTTTCCAATGCAATTTGATACCCAAGGGCAGTGATGGTCAAATTGCTCAACACAGCGATCGCATGTAGAGCAATGTTTTGAGCGTATGGGCCTAACAATCTGTTGAAAAAACAAAAATGGTGATCATTTTAGGCTAGATATAAAAAGGAAAAACAACAAGTACAGCTCGCAAAATGAAGAAGGGAAATAAATTACCTTGCAAGTAATACATAGTTGAGACCAATTGCCAGCGATAAGTTCAGGGTTGTCTAGACCCCTCTTCAACAAAGGTTCCTGGAGGAGCAAACACAAGATTAACATTGCACCACTGTGTAAAATGGAATAATATTTTAAGTTCCCAAGGTGACAATCTACAAGGAAATAGGAGATTAACATATTGATAGGACGCCACAGTGGCTCCCCAAAATTTTCAAGCTTACATCATCTCTTTGATTTTGTGAGTCTCTTATGTTCTTGTTGATGTAACCAGGATCTTTCCTGCATAACAAAAAGTATGGTTATACTCATTCCAAACGAATTTTAAATGGTCAAAATCACATATGGTACCAACACCTGAGTTCCAACAAAGAAATGAGGGCTCCTTTGATTCATAGGATTTGTGTAGGATTGAAATCCTATGGAATTTTCTTACGGATGCCGTTTGATTCATAGGATAAAATCCTATAGGAAAAAATCCCATAGGAATCTTGTAGTATAAACTTTGTAGGAAAATAACATGAGGTCCAACCTCATGGAAAAATTCCTTCACCCAATCAAAGGAACTTGATCTTTCCATAGGATTCAATTAGCCATGCCAAATCCAATCCTATAGGATTCCTATTCCTATACTTTTCCTATCCTATGAATCAAAGGACAGATGCTTACTTTTTCAAACCAGGCCACCCAACAAACAGTTATTATGTAATACATGCGAGAATAATACATGAGAAACCCAGTTTTCCAAAAAAAATACTTAATGGTCACAATTATATAGAATACGTTAGCATTCTCCCTACTATCGGCCTTCAAGTTATTATTACTTTTCTATTATACCATGACCAAATATTTACCTGCTACATCTATAAAACATAACTAGTCCAGCTGTTGCAAGGAAAACTCCCAACCATGAAAACAATCCAAATAATATTGTCATATTAGTGTTGTATTGTCCTGCAAAGAAGGACACAAATGAGTATCACATTCTGAATAACCAAAGAATCTGGAGAGCGTCAATATAGTAATATACCTGCGATAACTGAATGTATATATGCAACAATTAAGCCAATAATAATACACCAAAGAACAGGTGCGAGTCCTAATTTTGATAGCTTCCCATAATAACTGTTCCCACCACATCCTTTTTCATGCACTTTTCTAGCATTCCCCTGCATAAAACCAAGCAAGCCATCTGAGTCAATTTAATGACCACTGTAAGCCAGATAATCTAGACTGGCAATAGGCAAAAATATAGTCTCCACAATCCATAAAAGTTATCAACAAGCACTTAAAGAAGCATTGTTCAGAAATTCGTTAACGGGTAACGGCTCGCTCGGCCACTGAATAGCGAATAATCGGCCTATTCGCCAGTTAATCGGCCGATTAATCGGGTAATCGGCATTTATCGGCTATTCAGTAACCTACTGAATAGCGATTACTCGGCCAGTTAATCGGTGATTCGGCCGAATTTTAGAACAATGTAAAAAAGTGGTCACAATTTTCAGCTTCGGTCCTTCATGTCACTATGTCAGTATCCCTAAATGTACTCTACAAACACAAAGATCCACTTTTTTCGTACAAGAACTAATACGGTATAGCAGGAATATACAGAATCAATTGGAAAATAGGATGGGCCATGGAACACACTGAGTCCATTAATACTGGAAACTACTCGAAATCAGGTCTGTAAAATAATTCTCGAGAACGAACACAGCCATCAGTAATGCATTTCATTCAGTTTAACTGACAGACCTATTACAGTATCATAAGATAGAATGACTCTTGAGATGTAGTTACACAAGTATGTTAAACAAAAAACAAATTAAACAATTCATAATACTCACAAGGTAAAATGCAACTTGCCGGTGATTCTTATCAGCAGCAAGTTGGGCCGGAGTAAACCCAGTTTTGTCTTGCACCATAAGGTCCTCCTTTTTACCAACCTGAACTAGCACAGTGCATGACTCCATATTCCCCCGAATGGCAGCCCAATGCAAAGGAGTACAGCCTACGGAAAGCATTTATACCAGAGATGAATACCAAGCTCCCAAAGAGACCAATAGTGAGGAGAAATCACGCTTCTCCAACAGCCTAAGCTGTTGCAGTCCATATTAAAGTGGTGGCAAGGGCTGTAAATAAATTCAACACATGCCTTCTTTATCTTGCCGTCCCCTATAAGCACCCAAAAACAAAAGGAGACGTATGGAATCTGCAAATCCCTTGTAAGCAGCCCTACAAATGTTAAGAATATTGACACGTCAATAAGACACCATGTAGTCATGTTTGAAAACATATTTAGAAGGGCACAGATGTCAAAAAAAGGAAAAGGCACAAACCAGTGAAGAGGACTTCTGCCATCGTTGTCAGGGACATCAGGATCTGCATTCCATTTTGATATAATGTGGTAAAGAAATGCCGTCTGACCATACTGTGCTGCAACATGTGTCGTCTGTGACATTACAGTAGATTGAATAAGGAACCATGAAAAATACTCTAATAACAACTAACACTGATCCATGGACTTATTCTTCTGCTGAGGCTTTTATGGTCAGATCAGGAGATTTCATGGGCTACAAATAACTTAATAACATATATAAGAGGGACTTATTCTTCTGCTGAGGCTTTTATGGTCAGACCAGGAGATTTCATGGGCTACAAATAACTTGATAACATATATAAAGTCAATTCGAAAAAAAAAATTACATAATTAGTGTTAGTACAAATATTTAAGGTTGGCATCAGACAAAAAGCACAATCCAAAGTTAATGTCAGCCAGTCGTCTTTGTTACAAAGTTGCGCTCTGTGTTAATAGCAATGTTATGTAACAGAATTATCAAATTGCATGCTACATTAGCAAAACCGGGTCGGTAAAGACAAACAACACAACTGATATCAAGAACAAAAGCAGATGGTACATGTACATCTATCCAGCAAAAACCATTACTATGGTAAGACACAGAGGTTATTAGGTCAATTAATAGAGCTGATGGCAATGCTACATCATTTCTTGACCTGTGTACCATCTAATAAAACGTCATTTATTTTGTACCAGAGATAGAGATCTTCCTCAAATACATGCCCACACATATCGACCTCTGGTGAACTAATTAAATATATTAGTTAATCAGGAACATGAGAGTTGACAAGCGCCATGGGTATAATGGATAAGTTAAGGCACAAACCTGGTATCCATACAAATCCGCAGCATCCACCTTAGCTCCTTCTTTCAGAAGTAGTTCTGCAACTTGAATATGACCACGCACTGCACTCCAGTGAAGTGCCGTTTGCCCTGTATGGTCTATAGCATTTACATCTGCTCCATGCTGTCCAGATAACAAGAATCATCATCACACAATAGCAGACCAAAGGAATATAAAAGTAAAGAAGTGCATAGCAAAATTGTGATAGATTAAGCCAAGGTAAGCATAGAGGTACTAATGTACTATGGTAACCATCCTGAAGCTGGCACTTCACTTATGATTAACCCCACGGCTATATTCAGGGGTTCAAGTTGGAGAAAGCCGAGGTCAGGGGGGTTGATTGCATTATTTTAAACCTTAACAGCAGGACATACAATTGAAACGAACCAACCAACGTGGTATGATCCAGTGGGATTACCTCAGAAAAGTTTGTACACCTGGTGGTGGTTCACAGGGGACCCTAAGCCCTAACCAAGCTATAAACAAAAGGCCTTGGACTGGCCCTGCTCAGACCTACATACCAACCATAACATCCACCAGAGGCATACCAAAATAGCATAAAGGTAAAGCCCAAAACCTATACCGGATGCCCATTGATCCCAGGAAAGAACTCCACAACAAAAGGGTATTATGATACTTTGCTGCCATTGCAAGTCACGAACTGAAATCACACACCAGCACATAGCAGCGGCAAAATTTGCACCAGTAAGTGTGTGGACAACGGAAAACGTTCAGCAGGAGATGAACTACAGCTCGGCTACGAAATTCAGAGCTGATCGATAGGCCAGCGGTAAGAATTGAATTGCCAAATAAATAGAGCGCAGCTCGGAACATACGAGCATTCCTCTATGGTAAAAGCCTATGACCAGCGGCAGGCAATCAGAAGCTACGCGTTGGGAGGGAAGCTGGGCGAATGTCGGACCTCCAGGATGTACTGGGCGGCGGCGACGCGGTTGTTGAGGGCGGCCCACTGGAGCGCGTGGTAGCCGAGGCCGTCGGGCTCCGTGACCGAGCGGCCCTCCCGCTCGACGAGGCGGTGCAGCTTCTCAAGGTCCCCGTAGGCTGCGCCCGTGTACACGTCGTCCTTGAGCGACTCCTCCGGCGCGTCCGCCTCCCCCGCGGCGGCCACCCCGGTGGCAGCGGCGGTGACGGCGGGGGCGACTGCGGGGGCGGTGGTGTCCTCGAGCACCTCGATCTCCGACGCCATGGCGGGATCGGGGTCCTCGGGATTGGGTCGGAGGGGAGGGGAGGGGGTGGAGAACGCGGAGGTGCCCGAGGCAGGGAGCTTGTCGCAAGGGCGATTTGACTCGGTATTTTTGGTGTATTAATTATTTCGTTGTGTTTGGCCGGAGGAAGAAGACGGACGCGGACGCAGGGAACGACCGAGGGAGGGGAGTTTGGGAATTTTCCGGGGCGACGCCACATTTGACCCTTTTTTTTTCGTGGACGTGTTTGTTTTATCGAAATGTATGAACTTTTTTGAACATAAAAAGGGCCCGAAAGGACCCGAGCTGGCATTATTATGATTTAAACAAGGTTACAATACAGCCGATACAACTCGTACTCTGAAAGACAGAGTTCAAACAACTAGTGCCTACTCCTGATAACTTTGATTGCCTCCACAGCGTCAAGAGCCTCTGGATATTCAGCAGATGCACGAACACAAACCGTTGTTTTCCTCACCTGAAAAGCCAGCGTCAACATTTAGTTTAAGCCGAGAAATAAAATGCTTCTTCTAAACCTCAAAAAAAAAATGCTTCTTCCATGATATTTGGGCATGTTTGGTTACTTGTATGTTTTTTTAACATCCGTGCCTCTCTAGGGTTTGGCTGGGTAGAAAAGTGGCATACAATCCATGACCATTGTTTCAAACCATTCTACATTTCGTGAAATTCACTTTGAAATGCGAAAAATACGATATGTTTTTTTGAATGCATCTTCACATTCTATGGGTTCAAAAATCGTTTCGCGGAAAACCGAGATTTTTTGTGTCCTATGTAAAAATATCTCGTGAAAAGGCTTATTTAGCACCGAATTTTGTCTTTTTTAACATAAGACACAGAAATGTCGGTTCGTGAAACGACCTTGTGAACACATAGCATGGTAAGATCTATGCTTGAACATTTTTTGCATTTTTATATTTAAATTTGTTTAAAATATATTTGAAACGAAGGGCGTATATGCACCCGGGAGGCAAAACACCACTCCCCAACATTTCATTATCTTTTAGACGCACATTTTATTATTTATTATCTCATTTTCTGTTGTAAAGCATTATGCGAACAATACACGACAAGAAAGCACATAAAAGACATGAGACAGGAGTAAATTATATTTTTACCTTAAGAGGTTCAAAACTGATACTGATGATTTATTATCTTAAGCACTTTCTTGCAATTCTCTTTTAAATGCCTAAATAAATCTAACAATAAGCCATGGTAATATCACAAACATGTGCAAATAAATCCCTTACTATTTCCTAGCCATCATTTATTTAGGGTGTGTTTGGTTCAGGACGAGGTGGAACCTAATGCAACAGTTCCATCATTTTAGGTGGTTCCTGTGTTTGGTTGGGCAGTAGAATAGAATGAAGTGTTTCCTCAAAGTGGAATATTCTTCCTAAATGCGAAACCATCTCATTTCTCCAAATCGTCCGGACCAAGTGGAACGCATCGTCACTTGAGACCACGCGAGGAGAATCTCACCGCTCGCTCACCCTTCACCCATCGCGCATTTGTCACTTAGTTAGTGTGGTTCTACAAATATTACATGTGGGTGGTAAGCTCACCAATTCTATAAAAGAGGTGAGCTGAACCTAATTATAGCCATTCCAATTCCACCAACCAAACACAAAGCGGAACCGTTCTATTCCACCTTTTCGATCCTAACCAAACACAAGAATATAATCGTTCCATTCTACCGGAACAAGGTGGAATGGAACCGTTACATTGCATTCCACTTCATCCCAAAACCAAACACACGTGTAAAAATTATGATTCTGCCGGCAGTGTTCCTTAATCTCCATTTCAGCACCCAAATCAAAAAAACTCACAGGGCAAACGTTAGGAATCGGCTGGTTGTAAGTGCAAATTATCAGCCACCTCCAGAGCAGTCCGCAGGCCAGCACGATGAACGGCACGCCTAGAGACGGGGAACGACACGCGTAGGGCGTAGACTAAGAGCATCTCAGATCCCTTATATATAGGGAAACCGTAAAACCGTTATAAGATACCCCTCAAACCGAATTTGAGGGGCAGAAAATGAACTGATTGAACAGATATCGTAAAGAAAAACCTTAATTTTTTTATTAAAAAAAGATCATGCAAACAACTTCGGTTCATCCATAGCTTCCAAACCAGCTTAATTAAGGGGATTTCTAAACTAAAGGGGTCAAATCTAGTTAACCCTAACCTAAACCATACCTGACCCTATGCTAAATGGGCTCCGGGACGTCCTAACCGGGACTGCATTCGCGGCAGTGCCGCTGAGCTCTCACTCGTCATCAACGTACTTGAGCTGGAGGATGGCCTCCAACTTCCACTCGCCCTAGCGCGCGAGATGCTCACCCTGAAACCACGCGCGAGCTGGTCGGCGTCCAGGCCTTGAGCGCGGCGTCGTGGAGACGTTGGCGCTTCGCGCGCCGCTGCTCCGATCGGGCGGACTTGGCGGCAACCACCACGTAGAGGACGACCTGCAAATTTTGATCTGAATGAACGGGTAGCAACATGGGACAACCAATATAGTGATAACTCTGACTAAATTTGTGTGGTACACTAGTACAATGGCCGCCTATATACTGCAACTCCCACGGCAGTGTGCAAAAAACATGTCTACTTGGAACTATACCGTTCTTGTACAAGGAGTGTGTGCGCCTACCAGTTACCACGCAATCACCGACTAGGCCACATGATCAAGCTGGTTACGTTGTATAATAACTACTAGGTGGGTGACTAGTCCGAGACAAGCATTGATTATCAATTTTTAGAACTACTCGGTTCCTCCAGTTCTATTGGTAGCATCATAACACATATACGATGGCAAGAAACTATTCACCTAGACTCCTCAGACACACGGTCACTGGTTTGCCTACCAATATATCCCAAGCTTGGTTCTTAATATTTCTACACAGGAATTTTATTAAAGATCCTTCAGCGTTATGAAAACACAGTAAAACTTGGCATGAAAATAAAAAACTATATTGGGTTAGTAGGAGTTGAACAGTTATAATCTAAGTTAGCACAAACTAAATCTCTCAGATTTGACTAACATTAGGATATACAATCTCAGCATGGATATGTCATGTTTTGTTGAACATGATAAGAGAAATGAGCTTATGGTACCTCGGGGTACCTCCCAGGTTCATTTCCTTTACTTTTTCTGCAAGTGGTGCTACAGGCTCTGTCACAACATAAATTGTGTGTTTTTCATCAGAAACTTCTATTTCAGCACTGTGAAGACAGGACAGTATATCTTGATGGCACAGCTGCAATAGGAATAATACTGAACTGACTTAGCAAATGTCTTAACGAGAGAAAAGGTTTGGTCGAGAAGACGAGAACCAACAAAAAAAATCTCCAGTACATGTTACTTAAGTAGCTTATAAAATGAAATGGTAGTTACATAGGAAGATCATGGGACAAAGGTCATCCAAAAAATAACACAAGACCAGGAGCACTGACAAAAGTATATCAGAACATCATGTGTAGTGCTAAGATATAGCACCATTGTTATTAACACAGGACCAGGAACATTGACATTAGTAGTCACATATAAGCTCTTAGATTCAGAATAAGTAACTTACTGTCCGCAATCTCTTAACACCAATCTGACCAGCGATGCCTGTCCTCACGGCTGCTCCCGGACAGTACGAAAATAGAAACAGGCGATCCATCATCCTGGAGAAGACAAGGGTTCAATTACATATTTACATTGGAAATCGCATACATACGTTGCAACCAGTAATCCTTTGGTGTAAATAAGCAGGATGAAGTACACAAGATACACAAAAATCGCTGGTGGTAACCAAGGGTAACAAACCTGCTATCGTTAGAGATAAAAATCACTGTGAAAATAACATGGGCGGTAGTGGTAACATGATGCAGATGCACAAGCGTTCTACACTTGAACGTACTGGGTCATCCTGAAGGACCTCCATAAGTTAAGCAATCCATTTCAAGTTCGACCATCCCCTTACCCAGGTTATCAACTAAGTAACGGATCGATCTACCAATTTTACTTCCCAAGGGTGATGAATCAGCACGGTTCATGGACCGTGCAGCTTGTACGAAGCCTCAAAGCACCGAAAGCCAAAGCGAAAATCCCCACAGTTCATCTCGAAATCGAAAAGCTCGCATGCCCTAGATCCAACCGGTCGGGGGACGAGAGGAGGGAGGGTGCGAGAGTGAGTACCTTGGAGGCGCCGCGGTGGTGCGTCCAGGAGCCCCAGGCGGAGGCGTAGGGCTCGCCGATGGTGTAGGGGAAGTCCTTGAGGCCCGATCCGGATCCCTCCATTCTGCTCGACGCCCTCGATTAGTTGCTTCCCGTCGATTGTTACGCCGCCCGGCGGTGGTTGGTTTGCGCGAGAGGAGAGTGGGGTGATCGCCGGCTCGATTTCGTGTCAGGGAAGAAAGAAAAAGGGACCCGGAAGAAGAGACGCGAGGAAATGAGCGTCTTCTGGGCCTCTGGCACTAGGCCCCCGCACACCTTTTTTTTTGAGAAAAAGGCCCACGCACACATGACACTGCCACGTAGCGATGTCTTCACCGTAGTGGGCCGTGTTGTCCCAGTCCATCTTTTTCCAGTTCGTTTTTTCCCAGTCCGTGCTTTTCCATTTTCTCAATTTATAT
The DNA here is from genome assembly GCA_947311845.1 of Poa pratensis. Lineage (NCBI taxonomy): Eukaryota > Viridiplantae > Streptophyta > Magnoliopsida > Poales > Poaceae > Poa > Poa pratensis. The sequence continues at coordinate 11,635,326 of CAMZMU010000099.1, read as the reverse complement.
TTTCGTTTTTATTCTTTTTATATTTTTGTAATTTATTTAAATCTAGAGGCATTTTGAAATTCGTGAAGAACTTTTTAATTCATGAACAACCTTTAAATTCATGAACATTTTTACAAATGCGTGAACAATTTTTAGATTCGCTAACATTTTTCAAAATATCTTTTAAATTCATGATTGGTTTTTCAAATGCTCTCGAGTATATTTAAAATTCGTATATATTTTATAAAATCCACAAGCATTTTAAAATCATGACAAAAATTTAAATTCCTGAGTATTTATATAAATGCGTGAACAGTTCTTAGATTTGCGAACATTTTTTCAGATTGAACAATTTTCAAATCCATGATCATTTTAAAATTCCGAATATCTTTTGAATTCATGAACAATTTTTCAAATTCTCGGACCTTTTTAGTTCATGAACTTTTTTTCAAATGCGTGAACGGTCTTTAGACTCGCAAACATTTTTTAAATTCGCGTATATTTTAACAACAATTGGGCAGTTTAAACTTGCGAACACTTTTCAAATTCTTGAATATTTATCAAATCCTTATAAAAAATTAAATCCAAGAATATTTTAAAATTTTGTGAAATTTTTAATAGTTAAAAAAATCACCAAAAAATCAAACTTAATGGGGAAAAACAAAAAACTTTTTCTAGCACACAAACAAGCTAGCGGATAAAAATTAACCATGGATATTGTTTTTCAAATTCTCGAACCATTTTTTTAGTTCATGAACATTTTCTCAAATGCACACGCATTTTGAAATTTGTGAATAATTTTAAAATTCATGAACATTTTGTCAAATGTGTGAATGACTTTTAAATTCGTGAACATTTTTAAATTCACGTATATTTGGTAAGCCAAAACTGCCGGGTCTACTTTCTTTTATGAAGTTTCCTTCTTTTCCTGTTCTAGACGACGCAGACTGGCCCAACAGCTCTTTCCATAATTGGTTCAAGGCCCAAGGCCCAGTACCCCAAATTCAGCAAGTTTCCTGTCTAAAAGATTTTGCAAAATTAATACTCCCCCGGAAAAGCCCTCTCCCTCGAGCTCGTCGCCGGCGGCGACAATGGCGAATCTCCCGGTAGACCCTCGTGCGTTTGTTCCCAGGGGCCTTGAGATTCTGCACGTCCAATGCCATGTTGTTGTTCATCAGGTCGTGGTCCCTGTCGCCCGCGCCAGCATGAGGATTACGTGATCGCCATCTTTGAGCCCATGCCGCCAGGTCAGATTCCCTTTGAAAACATCAGGGATGTGCTGCAGGATTTCTTGATAAATCATGCATAAGTTGGATACAGAGCTCTACAACCCTGTCCATTTGGTGCGGCATATGTTTAGTTCACTCATTCGCGTCACAGAGATAGGTTAATTAGGCTAAGCCACGCCCCTTTGATGATGTCAACGTGGTCTTTGTTAACCATAACTAGGGAACTAATTGGTGTCATGCTTATTCTAATCATGAATGTTGGGTCATTGTAGTTGGGCCCCCTCTGGATAACTGGAACACTGGAGATCTTTCCTCTGCCTTTTGTGGTATTGGGAAGTTGATGATGTGGGAGAAAAATCCTACAATCAAAGCAGGAATTCTGGCAAAGCTGATGGTGAGAAAATTAAGAGATATTCGAAAAAGCCTTACGTACACTAAAGAGAGATAGTGCTGAAGCTGAATCTTGGACATGTTAAGTTGAAATGTTGCAAGAAAATCTCCTGGGTGGTGATCTTGTGATGTCTACTGCACGCTTCCATTCTTGTAGACTATGTTGGGCTCCAAGCGCATAGTTTCGTAGGACAACAACAAATTTCGCTTAAGTGAACAGGTTTATCGAATACACAGGAGGCGTAGGTTGAATGTATCCCTCTCCCTGCAATAATATAGAAGAAATCTCCTGTGTCCCCAACACACCTAATACAATTGTCAGTCATATAGGTGCACTAGTTCGGCAAAGAGATGATAAAATACTGGTAAATAACGGTGCGAGAAAAGAGCTTCGTTGTCGGAGTGTTAGTATTGCTTACCTAACCCCAACAACGATCATAAAAGGTGGTTTTTGTAATCTGAAATAAAAATGGCAGCAAGGTAACAAGTAACAAAAATTGACTAAAAACAGTATATCAATGCTTGGAAACAAGTTCTAAGAATCATACTTCCACTAGTGACTACTCTCAACATCATTAACATAATTAAACACATGATGAACCCCTCCAAAGCATGCACGGTAATTGTTACTTCGAGTTCACTCTACTATGGATCAAAACATGATGAGAATTGCATAGGGATACAAAACCATACTTTAAAGTTTGTATTCCTTTCTATGGACAGCCCCACCGTGTCACATGAGCATCAAAAGATCATACTAACAAACACCACATACATCTTTTGAATTTTTTTCCAATATATCCGAACGGTAATCATATTGTCACTCTTATACTATAAGGAAATTATACTAAACACAAGCATCAAGAAACCTAATGATTCTATTATTCAATCCAATAAAGAAGAACAAACTCATGATAAATATCCCTATAAATAATTATTCATAGATTCCCCATTGTCACCGACTCAACGAGGGGAATCTCTCCTTGTGACGCGACATCCCCTCAGCCGGCCATTGACTCAACAATGCGTCGTCTGAAGAATGCTCAACGAGTCAAGGTCATCCTTCCATACAATCCAGATGCAGACAGGCATGACACACCAACGCAACCAGCTTCACGGTCATATCAGAGTGATGCGAACTGACACAAGTACCTCGGTCATGTCCCACCACGGGCAATCTGTTCTTGTTGGCGACCGCTACACGGACCTAAGGTGTAGGTCCCATCATAGGTTGTACCCAATTCATGTAGTGTTGTACCGCCCCTGTTTATGAGGCTATGACAAACACCTATATAAGGGGTACACCCCTCTCTCGAAAGGGGGACAAAAACCTCTCTCTAGAGACCCACGGGTTGATCATTCCACACAGGCCTACACTCCACATACCACTACTTACCCTCTCTACGAGAGGCTAGAGGCACCCCTAGAAAAGAAGACAATCAACCGCTATCGCAATGTCTAGAAGAATCTTGTAATCGCTATTCACACTGTCAATAAGAAATAAAATCACGAAGTAAGTCTTTACCTTCAGAACTAGGGCCAAATCTGGGTACATCGTCTTGTGCCAATTCCTCCCCGGATTCTCCATGTCGCTAGTCACCATGCTTCGTAAGACACCCCACGTCTCGAAGATTTGCTCGTTTCTTTTAGACTTTATTTTGTAATTGCTTTAGTCAGCTCTTGTATCTCTACCATGTACTGTTCTCCACTATAATATATCATGGTATTGATTGTCAAAAAAAAACCTGTGAAACATTTAAGACATCTTAAATTTAGTAACGGAGGGAGGGGTAGTAGATACTCACTCCGCTCCAAAATATAAGGCACGCTATTTTTATTCTGGTCTTTTATGCTCGACTTTGACCACTATATATTTTAAATTATATGGATTGCGCGCTCGTCTTACAATTTTTTTTCATTTCATATATACTTATACTAATTTTAGGGACATATTATAAGTACAAATCATGATCAAAATTGTAACTCGTTGACCAGCGAGATTTAAGGGCGACTTATATTTTGGGACAGAGAGTAAGTAATAGAGATGTGGGTAGGATTTCTTTGAACATCATCTCTCATGTAGATGTGATGGCGGTGATACTTGGTCGTTGTCATGGAATGTGAAAGCACACCGCGAGTTACATCTACAGCCCCGTGCAAGTGGTTGGAAAGCAACATGTTTATATGGCATTTCAGCCACACTTTCATTGGGTGAATGCAAATATTCCGTACTATACATGTGGCTTCCCATCTGTCAAAACCACCTTCAAATTAGTCAAAGTTGAGAAATGCAGATTCTGCAACTTAAAAGTTTGTTTTAGTCGTGTTGAATATTTTAGAAGAAATTGAACTTAGTGAAAAACAGTACACCCTTCGATCCGAAATTTGTGTCGCCAGTGTGTAGGTTTTGTTTGATGCTAGTACATTTTGTATGACAATTTTTGTGAAACGGGGGAGTACCAAAAGGTTGAAGTCCATTCATTAATCTGAACCAAGAAACTACGCAAAAGCAATCGAATTAAGCCAAAAAAAGGCATCTCATACCGGTATTATACTACAGCTATGCATTGTGTATGTATATACTGGTTCAAAAGTCCGAATGTACCAGACTGTCTCGCTCCATTATGACGAGGCAAAACTTTCTTTTTTCCTTCTCTTATTTTTTTGGCAATAACAAATCCTGCTACGCTTTCCTTTGCTTCGCCATTTCTCCACACTTGCCCCCTCCATCGCCTCCACTCTTCCCACCCCCCGATCTCGCCGTCGTGCGGCGGCGGCGACGATGGTGGGGAACGACAACTGGATCAACAGCTATCTCGACGCCATCCTCGACGCCGGCAAGTCCTCCATCGGCGGCGACCGCCCCTCGCTGCTCCTCCGCGAGCGCGGCCACTTCTCCCCGGCCCGCTACTTCGTCGAGGAGGTCATCACCGGCTACGACGAGACCGACCTCTACAAGACATGGCTCCGGGTACGTGGTGGACGCGAACGCCAAATCCTTCATCCCCTTGTTATTTCTCCGTTCTGCTCACGGTATGTTGATCGATCTGCGCGATGTGTTCGCAGGCGAACGCGATGCGGAGTCCCCAGGAGAGGAACACGCGGCTGGAGAACATGACATGGAGGATCTGGAACCTCGCCAGGAAGAAGAAGGAGGTGTGCTCTTTCTCCGCTTATACTTTCCTGTCTGTGTTGTAGCTCGGTATGCTTGCCACGATTCTGCACAGAGAATGGAATGCTCTAGCGAGTTAGGTCGGTCTAGTTTTGCTCAGGAGGAGCTAAAGGATGAAATGATCAAAAGATGTTGTGGCTTAGGTGATATTTTAGAAGGCTGTCAGATCTGTTCAGAGGAGATATGTAATCGAAATTCTGGATTGATTTATGGAGGATGCTTGCCATTCTCTCACAGCGTTAGACTTATGACCATTTCTTGATGAAACTGCAAAGAAATTTAGTTGGGTTTACTGAAGAAATGTGGGTAGCATGCAAAAAATGACCGGTAGGATCGCTACGTCTTTTGGTTGAAGCTTGAGCTGTTTACGATAGCATATCCCCTTACTGCAGCTATGATACTACCCTGCGATTTGATTGTCCTTAGGTTTTAATGTCCCCATACCTCATATTTAGCATGTGAATGGTGGCGTTTGATAAATTCATGGACATATGGAAATAACTTGCACAATTTTCATAGTTACTGGTAACAAAAGGAGTTGCGTGAACAGACACCAGTTGACCCAACACAACATGCTGACTCAGCGCATCCCTTGACAACAACCATTTTGTTTAATTCCTAAAGCTCTCCTTAGGTTATTTTGTTCTCATGACGTAGAATATGCCATTTCCTCCATATTTGTAGGTACTTTTGCACATAATGTTTTAGTATACTGCCGGTTGTTCAGTTCAGTTCAATTCCACTTTTTACTTTTTGAATAACTACTCAGTCTACCTTCTTAGTTCTACTACATTTTCTATTACATTTTATCAAAGAGCACAAAGTTTTTGTTAAAATACCAATATTGGACTATCCATTTCCATTGTCTATAATTCTAGACTGCCCTCTGTTTATCCTGTACATGTTTTGATATGCAGTTAGAGAAAGAAGAAGCCTGCCGTTTGTTGAAACGGCATCCAGAAACCGGGAAACCGCGAACTGATGCTACGGCAGATATGTCTGAGGATCTCTTTGAAGGCGAAAAGGGAGAAGATGCTGGTGATCCATCTGTTGCATATGGTGACAGCACCACTGGAAGCTCACCTAAGACCAGTTCAGTTGACAAGCTATATATAGTATTGATCAGGTACAGTGAATATTGGTTGGAAAATTATGTTATTTCTCTGTGATTGTTCATCATAACAGCAGGAACAGCTAACATATTAATCTCTTCATAAGACGCATGCCTGATAGAAGATAGTCAACCAGTTAGTAGAAAGAACATTCTTATTTCATACTGAAACAACCCGCATCAAGAAATTCTTCATTGTGTAGCAAAAGAGTAATATGAAGGAAATTCCTATAACATGACGGATGAAACAGAAATACCTCTTTATCATGAAATTCGGTAAACTATGATGGCACAAATGCCACCACTCCTGTCCCTAAGCACCATCACATGAAAAGGAACAAAGGGCAACGAATTATCTTGCTTTGATATTTGATACCCGGATTCTTTACATTACCTTTAAACTGAGGTGGTGGCTATAATGCTCTGCTGGTTCGCTACATATGATCCTGGTTTAAAATTTTATATTATTAATGAATTTATGCAGCTCTGCTGCTTTTTAATCTATAAATGTATCTCGACTGCCTACGGTATAGAGTTAGGCCTGAACTATCCTTTAGACTCAGAAGTGGATTACCTGCCTAAGATTTGTGTTGAATTGTACTGTTTTTTAATCATCAATGCTTTACACTGCAGCTTACATGGTCTCGTCCGTGGTGAGAATATGGAGCTAGGCCGAGATTCAGATACTGGTGGCCAGGTAATGTTGGTACACTTAAGTAAAACCAATGGTTGGAGATTGGCTTGCATGATTGCACAAAGTGATCTAGTATACTACATGGTCCTTCTACTATTTGGCATCTCAAATTCAGTATAGTATAACATTGTCGATGTTCGATGGATTCTTAGCATTTTACAATGCAAAATTTACTTTAGTCTGCATCTTAAGGAGAGTTGCTCTTGGGCCTTGGAAGCTTTCTTGCCCTTTGTGTTTATATAGGTTATAGAAAACATCTGAGGCTCGTTTTCAGTGATAGTTATGGTCCACTGTATCGAGGGCATGCTGTTTCCCTTCTTTTCCTTTTGTGTTTAAATAGGTTATTGGTAACATTCATAGTTGCATTAACCTTCTCATCACATATAACCTCATCCTGTTTTTCAGTAAGGATCTGTATTCTTTTCTTATCCTCTGATATTTCCCATCAACCAAAGGGTAAGGTAGGTGCATAACACTGTTTTCATTTACCATTTTGTAGGTCAAATATGTGGTTGAGTTTGCTAAAGCATTGAGTTCATCTCCTGGAGTTTACCGTGTCGATTTGCTCACTAGACAGATTGTAGCGCCCAATTTCGATCGTAGTTATGGTGAACCTGAAGAAATGCTGGTTTCGACAACCTTTAAAAATTCCAAACATGAAAAGGGAGAGAACAGTGGTGGATACATCATCCGGATACCATTTGGACCAAAAGACAAGTACCTAGCTAAAGAACATATGTGGCCTTTCATTCAAGAATTTGTTGATGGTGCACTCGGCCATATTTTGCGCATGTCAAAAACCATTGGTGAGGAAATTGGCTGTGGGCATCCAGTATGGCCTGCTGTGATTCACGGGCATTATGCCAGTGCTGGAATAGCTGCTGCTCTGTTATCAGGAGCACTTAACCTGCCTATGGCATTCACGGGACATTTTCTCGGGAAAGATAAATTGGAAGGGCTTCTGAAGCAAGGGCGACAATCAAGGGAACAAATAAATATGACATACAAAATAATGCGCCGAATTGAGGCGGAGGAATTATCTCTTGATGCATCTGAAATCGTCATTGCTAGTACTAGGCAGGAGATAGAAGAGCAGTGGAACTTGTATGATGGTTTTGAGGTCATACTTGCAAGGAAGCTTCGAGCAAGAGTCAAGCGTGGTGCTAACTGCTATGGACGTTATATGCCTCGTATGGTTGTGAGTATACACATTTTAACCCCCAGTTGTAATAGCTTCCAATTTTGGCAAGTATATGATGTAGTTTAAGCAATTATCACCGACTGTGGTTTGCACAATCATCTATTACAATTCCTTGACATCCATCATTTCTTGTTCCTGACATTGCAGATAATTCCGCCTGGTGTTGAATTTGGTCATATCGTTCATGATGTTGATATGGATGGTGAAGAAGAAAACCATGGCCCGGCATCTGAAGATCCACCTATCTGGTCGCAGGTCACTGCATTTTCTTCAGATTTCCACATAGAGGATCTCACATAGTAGTTTAAACTTTATTCTGTTTAATGAAGGTTGCTTGCTTGTTCCTGTTAAGCCTGTATTTCTCTGTTTAAACACTGATAATCCATGCATGTACAACTGATGGCAGATAATGCGCTTCTTTACGAATCCTAGGAAGCCTATGATTCTGGCTGTTGCCCGTCCGTATCCGGAAAAGAACATCACATCACTTGTGAAGGCATTTGGTGAATGTCGCCCACTAAGGGAGCTCGCGAATCTTGTAAGATAGGACTTGACCATCTTGGTTTTACGTGGTTTATTTCCTTATATGTAGTGTCTGGAATGATGCTATCTTTTGTTGTTTAAACTTTTAATTTTGCATTGCAGACACTAATCATGGGTAACCGTGAGGCTATTTCAAAGATGCACAACACGAGCGCTTCTGTTTTGACATCAGTGCTTACACTAATAGATGAATACGATTTGTATGGTCAAGTGGCGTACCCCAAGCACCATAAGCACTCTGAAGTTCCTGACATTTATCGTTTGGCCGCAAGAACGAAGGTATGTTTTTTGAGGTGACATGAATGATTTGCTCTGTGCTAACTTCCTCATGCTTCTTTATGTTCCATTTGTTCGATTCATTTTGTTAAACTACTTACATTTTACTTATTTATCTTATTTTCACCCCTTTCATGAAGATCCTAGATATACACACATGTAAAACAGTCAAATAAGACGAAGATATGATTCTTAATTTTATGAAGCAGAAGCGTTTTATTTGTTTTTGGTATAGTTCGTTGGTGCTAACTGTTCTTGTCCTGATTGCATGGATGCTGATAATCTATTCTTCTTCTTCTTCAGGGGGCTTTTGTAAATGTGGCTTATTTTGAACAATTTGGTGTTACCTTGATAGAGGTAGAATTAGAGACTCTAATTTTCCAGTTGCAGCAATTACCTTTTCAATTTCCTAATTACAACCGGTATTTTATATCCATGAGCAGGCTGCTATGAATGGTTTGCCTGTTATTGCTACAAAACATGGAGCTCCTGTTGAAATGCAACAGGTATGTGTGCTTACGACTTATGTTATGCCGTGCTATTATTATTAATGTAAAAGACTAATTTTAAGAGGGCGTCACTGTGTCTGCTCTCTGGTCGATTTCAATGTAGGTGCTCAACAATGGTCTCCTTGTCGATCCACATGATCAGAATGCCATTGCAGATGCACTGTATAAACTTCTTTCTGAGAAGCAACTTTGGTCAAGATGCAGAGAAAATGGGCTAAAAAATATTCACCAATTTTCATGGCCTGAACATTGCAAGAATCACTTGTCAAGGATATTGACTCTTGGTGCAAGATCTCCTGCTATAGGTAGCAAAGAGGAAAGGAGTAATGCACCTATATCAGGAAGGAAGCATATAATTGTTATTTCTGTAGACTCTGTTAACAAGGAAGATCTAGTCCGGATAATCCGAAATGCTATTGAGGCTGCACATACAGAAAACACGCCGGCTTCAACTGGTTTCGTGCTGTCAACTTCATTAACAATATCAGAGATATGTTCACTACTAGTATCTGTAGGCATGCATCCTGCTGGTTTTGATGCTTTCATCTGCAATAGTGGGAGTAGCATTTATTATCCTTCATATTCCGGCAATACGCCCAGTAATTCCAAGGTTGCACACGTAATAGATCAAAACCACCAATCACATATTGAGTATCGTTGGGGTGGAGAAGGTCTAAGAAAGTATCTAGTGAAATGGGCTACTTCAGTGGTAGAAAGAAAGGGAAGAATTGAAAGGCAAATGATATTTGAAGATTCTGAACATTCTTCTACCTATTGTCTTGCATTTAAAGTGGTCAATCCGAATCATGTAAGCCTTTCATTTTCCCTAATCTTTTACTCTGTGGAAGCTGCACCCTATTTGTGCTTAACACTGTAATAGTTCCCTTCACAATTTTTAATGTGATATTCTCTCCCCCCTTGTCTAGCTACCTCCTCTAAAGGAGTTGAGGAAATTGATGAGAATCCAGTCGCTTCGTTGTAATGCGCTTTATAACCACAGTGCTACCAGACTGTCTGTAACTCCTATTCACGCGTCCCGCTCTCAGGCAATAAGGTTTGTTGCTTACTTTTGCTGATTGTTTTCTTGATTTATCAGTTTACCTTGTCACCATACGGGCTCTCCAGTTTTTAGATTGCATAGCATTGTTTTTTATCCTGTATATGAAAAACATGTATTCATGTTAGGAGAACACTAAATGGTAGGTCTTTTCTGTACTAATGTGGAGTAGGTCCTTTCGGTAGTAGTATTCTTACAAAAGCTCTATGAAAGGCTTTATGCATTCACATAGCAACTTCTGTCAATTTAGAGAGCAGGGATTGTAAGATTTTTTCCCACTTAAACTCAATACAAGGTGTAGCATTCTCTCTGGAGCTAGCTAACAATGTGGGGGGCCTTCTATTAACCCTTTAGACGAGCATGCTATCTGGAATAGGTGGCTCATATCTGTCTGTGTCTTGTCCCCATAAATACTTGACCGCCCCCACATGCCTGTAAATTAAACTTTACTGTTAGTCCTGATGATAAACTTCTTGTGTAACTAGGTACTTGTTTATACGCTGGGGAATAGAGTTGCCAAATATTGCTGTCCTTGTTGGTGAAAGTGGCGATTCAGATTATGAAGAACTGCTAGGGGGTCTCCACAGGACCATAATCCTGAAGGGCGACTTCAATATTGCCGCAAATAGAATCCACACGGTCAGGAGGTACCCCTTGCAGGATGTTGTCGCGCTGGACAGCTCAAATATCATTGAAGTCGAGGGTTGCACCACAGATGTCATCAAGTCTGCTCTGCGGCAGATCGGGGTACCGACACAATAGCGCCACATGACAAGGAAAAAAAGGGAAGTAAAACAGTTTCCATGCTTGATGGGAATGCCGATTTTGTTTGTAGGTTGTAAAGTGTGGGTGTCTTGGGAGCTGTGAATAACTTCCAACAACTGCTTGTACTATTCACAAATTTTGAGGTGAACAATGAGTTTGTATACGTTACAAAGGAAGACAAGACATGGGTCCAAATATCCATGATGAGAAAACATACATGGAGAACTAGGTAAATGTGGTGCGGCGACAAGCTGCACCTGTGGTGATAAAAAGATTTATCTGAGTGTATGGTCATTGTTACTGAAAAGGGATAGAAGTATAGAACATAAAAACATGAGTCTTTGCGAAATAAACAAAAACAAATGATCGTATGAATGTAGTAAGATTAGATGTGTATAGTAATAGTGCAATTGAGAACTAAATTTATGTGTGCTCTGACGCCACAATATAAAGTGACATGAAATCTAAACATTTGTAGTTGTTGTAATTTTTTTTTGAAAAGAAAATTGCATTTCCACAAGCTCCATAATTAATAGTAAAAAGGTTATATTAGTTCTTCTAATTGAAATTATTTAAAGTTGTTTAATCATGCATACAAATGTGTTAGTTGTAAAGATTTCATTTTTGTGCAAATTTTGGTATATTATTTGTATTTTTGTCGAAAGTTTGGTAAAAAAATTGATATTTTTTAACTTTCATAGTTGGGAAATTGTCATTTCTCTCTGTGCTATGACGCCACAATATAAAGTGACATGAAATCTAAAAATTTGTAGTTGTTGTAATTTTTTTTTGAAAAGAAAATTGCATTTCCACAAGCTCCATAATTAATAGTAAAAAGGTTATATTAGTTCTTCTAATTAAAATTATTTAAAGTTGTTTAATCATGCATAGAAATGTGTTAGTTGTAAAGATTTCATTTTTGTGCAAATTTTGGTATATTATTTGTATTTTTGTCGAAAGTTTGGTAAAAACAATTGATATTTTCTAACTTTCATAGTTGGGAAATTGTCATTTATCTCTTCTTTGAAGTAGGTCCGCACAAATTCTTAATAACTACAGGTGCAATATGCTTATTATTTTAATGCAATATATTAATAGCTCATATCATATTTTGTTGGGAAATAAAATCCCTTAGCTAAAAACATGAGCATAAGTAATTAGTATTTTTTTTCGAGCATTTTGTTTTTTTTTCGTTTTTTTTCCGGTGGATAGATTTATAGATATTGATTTTGCATAGAGTTATAGATATTGATTTTGCATTATTAATCATTTTTGGAAATTGGTTGAATAAGTGGGACCCATCTGTTAGCAGTTTATTAATTTCTGGAAATATCTGCGAAAAGAATAAAAATATGACATGTGGGGCCCACTGTGACGTCGGGTGACGTCATCAGTGGAACTCAGCCAAACAACTCAAGCAAGTCGGACTTGATGATTTCCCAAAAATGCTGGTAGAACTCAGCCGGGAATCCATCAGTTTCAGGCGCCTTGTTGTGCTCCATCTGGAAAACCGCTTTGCTTATCTCCTCTTCAGAGAAGGGAGCGGTAAGAAAGTTGTTTTCCTCCGGAGTTACTTGGGTAATATCATCCGTTCAAGACTCATCAAGAGTAAAGTTTCCTTCCCCGGGAGCCCCGAACAAACCTTTATAGTAGTTCGTGATGTATTCCTTGAGCTGATCCTATCCTTCGATCAAACCCTCATCCTGATGAAGAGAATGGATACGTTTCTTCCTATGTCTGCCATTAGCAACATTATGGAAGTACCTCGTATTCGAATCCCCTTGCAGAATAAATTGGGCCTTAGATCTTTGGTACCATTTGAGCTCTTCTTCCCGCAACATACGACCCACCTGCTCATTCGAATGCCGTTTTAGGTCATTCTCACTTGCTGATAAGGGTCGTGTTTCTGCTAGTTTATCGAGCTCATCAATAATGGTGCACAGGCGCTCTTTTTCTTTTTTTAAGCATACCAGTTGTGTGCCTCGCCCACCCACGAAGGAATTTACGCATATTGCGCATCTTATGATTCCACCGTTGGATAGCACTATCACCCACAACCGGTTGAGACCATATCCTTTTAACCAAATCATCAAAACCATCCCGCAACAGCCACCCTAATTCAAATTTGAATTGAGGCTTAACGGGCGATGCCGACGATCCAGTAGATAGGAGTATGGGGGCATGATCCGACAAAGCCTCAATACGCTCCAAAGCACGTACCGTTACCAATGGATATTTATCGTCCCAACGGGAGTCCATCAGAACCCGGTCCAGCTTCCCGTATGTCGGCTCGGGGAGACTATTAGCCCAAGTAAATTGTCTCCCCGTCATGTCAACCTCCCTTAAGGACAAGCTATCAATAACAGCATTGAACAAGGTAGGCCAATGACCGTCGAATCTACCCCTGCTTTTCTCGTGACGGTACCTCAGCATATTGAAATCCCCTCCTATAATAATAGGCTGCGGGTTATCCTTAGCTAGATTAACCAAATCTCGAAGAAAAGCGGCTTTGTGTTCTTCTTGGGCAGCACCATACACAGCAACCAAAGTCCATAAAAAGTTATCAGCCTTATTGCGGATATGAAATTTAATATGAAAATCACCATTCGAAAAGTCCAACAACTCCATGGTATCGGTTCTAATGCCAAGCAGCATGCCACCCGATCTACCTCGAGGGGGACAAGAATGCCAAGTAAAATCCACTCCACCTGAAAGGCGGTCTAGTAGAGTACTTGGAAAATCTCGCCGACCCGTCTCGGAAATAGCCAGGAAATCCAACTTATGATCCCTCACATGATGCACAATATTCAAATGTTTAGCCAAGTCGCCTAGATCTCTGCTATTCTCAAATATGCCATTCATCGTGAAACTGTTGGAGATTTTGACTTTTTCGTGTTTTTACGCGATGATTGATTCTTTTTATTTTTAGCGGATTTAGATCTTCGGCCGGCAGCATACAGGTCATCAAAAGATCCCAGCTGGGCCTCGTCCATATCCACTTCAGTTACCTCTCCTACAAGATGTGATAGAAGCTGTCCATTTATTGTGGCATGCGCATCATCATCATCTACAGAAGAGGCTACCGGCCAACTCGAAACACTAGGAGACACCCTACGGCGATCATACTCTACATGTTTCAGAATGTTAGCCGAAAGCACCACCTCGTTATCACTTCTCCCTAAACTAACGCCTAACGCTGACAACTTAGCAGCTAAAGTAGACGTAGGAAAGGACAAAAATGACTTCGAAGTGAGTGACGTACCAGCAGCAGGAGTGGAAAACGACTCGGCTTTGCGACGTATCGCCTTCACCAACGAGTCCTCATCCGTCGCTGATGCGCCATCCTTCCCAGCGAGGTGACGTGCGCTACGCCTAGGTGTCACCATAGGAAGCAAACGTCCCCCCGCTGGCGTGGGCACAATGGGAGAGGGCGAAGGTGATGAAGCAGCCCTCTCGATCACTGTGCAAGGTGCCGTCGACGAAGGAGAAATCATCGAGCCGATGGGTTGTGTTTCAGAGCCAATGATCCTGCTTCCCCAGTACTGCTTTGTCAGCATAACCATTGCCTGTTTGTATGATATGATTCACAAAAAATTCTGTCAGCAGAAGCCTGTTTGTATGATATGACTCACAAAGTACTTTCAGCAGGAGCCATATTTGCCTACGCTCCTGTTTATATCTGAGTAGGGATGGGTACCAAATTTTGAAGGATAGGCGAGAAAGAAAAACTAGGATTTCGAAAGGATTAATAGGAGAGTAGCAAGAAATAAATAGAAAAATATTTGACTTCTCAAAGGAAGAATAATATGAGGTTAACACACTAATGTTGTCAATTCTAATGAATTAGTGGGGTATACCAATGGATTAAGTAGAAATCTGGTGACCTCTAAACCTTTGCTTCTCAATTCTCATACGGTTTCCACAGCACATCTAGCACGGTGACAGTAGCACATCATTTATACTACACCCGATACAAAATATAATATGTTTTGCTATGCTATTTGTTGAGAGAGAGATCGAGAGAATCGAGCGAGAGACAAAGAATGAATCGAAAGGTAGTCTTTATTGATTGATGATCGGCTTATATATAAGGGGAACCGTCGCCTCTACAAACCGACATAGTCGAGGCGGCGTTTCGGGAGCAACCGTCGGGGACGGTTGGTACAATGTGGGAGCGGGGATTATCTCCTAATAACCGTAAGGGTTATTATTTCTAACACTCCCCCTAATCACCGCTTGACTTCATAAGCGTCCATCATCTTCGATTAAAATCTCCTCCAAAAACCCTGTGGGAAAAATGTGAGGAGTAGTGTAGGATATGCTGGTAAAACTCCTTCAAACCCTGTGGGAAAATAAGGAGAAAATGATCCAACATATAATGATTATTGCCTTCGTTAACTCGATATGAAGTATATCCATAGAATTTAGATGGCAATAAATATGTCTTGCATACTTCCTTAAAAGCCCCGGTGGGGAAAACAGAAAGCATGATATAATCTTATGTTGATATTACCTCATTAAAAACCTTAATGAGAAACTGAAAAGTAAACTCATAAAGGAAAAAGAGTGTAATATGATGCTTTGAACAGGAATAGTTCAGGAAGATACTCCTCCTGACTCTTGCAAATCCCAAAGCCGTCGCATACCAATCCCATGAATGTATTTCTGGAATGTTGAAGTTGGTAGAGACTTCGTGAAAAGATCAGCGAGATTATCGCATGATTTGACTTGCAAGATGTTGATTTCCCCACTCTTTTGGAGTTGATGGGGAAAAACAACTTGGGGGCAATATGCTTAGTGATATTGCTCTTTATGTATCCTGTTTGCATCTGTGCAACACAAGCCGCATTATCTTCGTAGATAATGGTAGGTGATTCGAAGAACCAATTCCACATGGCTGTTGTATGTGGTTCATCATCCTGCGAAGCCACACACATTCGCGTGATGCTTCATATATTGCAATTATTTCATAATGATTGGTGGACGTTGCAACCAGAGTTTGTTTCGAAGACTTCCATGATATGGCCGTTCCACCATGTAGGAACACAAAGCCGGATTGCGATCTGGCGTTATGGGGATCAGATAAATAGCCAGCATCAGCGTATCCAATCATACTGGAGTCCAGGTTTTTCTGGAACTGAAAGAATAGGCCAAGATCCTTTGCGCCTTGGAGATATCGAAAGACATTCTTGACTCCTGACCAATGGCGTTTGGTGGGAGCTGCGCTGTGTCTAGCAAGTAGATTCACTGCAAATGCGAGGTCAGGTCTCGTACAATTTGCTAGATACATAAGCGCTCCAATGACACTGAGATATGGAACCTCGGGTCCCAACATCTCTTCTCCATCAACCCTCGGCCTGAACGGATCTTTCTCTACGTCTAGAGATCGAACCACCATGAGAGTTTTAGACAGGTAGGATTTGTCCATATTGAGTTTCTCCAATATTTTCTGGATATAGGCAGCTTGGTGTACCATTATTCCTGAGGGAAGGTGCTCGAGTTGGAGACCCAAGCAAAATTTGGTTTTTCCCAAATCCTTCATCTCAAATTCCATCTTTAGATGATTGCGTGCTTCATCAATATCTTGTGCGTTGCCAATGATGTTGAGATCATCGACGTACACGGAAATGATGCAAAATCCTGAAGAGGACTTCTTGATGAAGACACATGGGCAATCATCACTGTTGGAGTAACCCTTTTGAAGAAGGAACTCACTAAGTCGGTTGTACCACATCCGCCCCGACTGTTTCAAGCCGTATAAAGACTTGTTCAGTTTTACACAGTACATATTGCGTTTTGCGCTTGCATCGGGACAGAGATTCCGCCAGGAACCTTCATGTAAATGTCTGAATCTAGTGACACGTAAAGATATACGGTCACGACATCCATCAACTGCATAGATAGACGATTTTGCACTGCCAAAGATATTAAATATCGGAAAGTGATACCACTCATAACTGGAGAATATGTCTCATTGAAATCAATGCCGGGTCTCTGCGTGAAGCCCTGTGCTACGAGCCTTGCTTTGTATCTCACCACCTCATTGTTCTCATTCCGTTTCCGGAGGAAAACCCATTTGAATCCCACAGGGAAAACACTAGGAGGTGTAGGTATTGCTTCTGTGAATACCTTCCTTTTATTAAGCGAGGCTAATTCTGCTTGCATTGCATCCTTCCATTGAGGCCAGTCGGAGCGTTTTTCACACTCAACGATAGTCCTTGAATCATGATCATTAAGAAGGGTATTTGCAATTGTAACAGAAAAATAAGTGTCGACAATCGTAGACTTACGGTTGAATGATTCTCCAGAATCGATATAGTTGATAGATATCTCGTGCACCGTTGATGACTCTTCGTGATTTCCCAATACGCCTAAGTCTAGGTGTTCCGATGTCCCAGCCAGTGTGTGCAAGCTGGAGCTGGGTTGTGGAGGTTGCCCTTCCACTGGGTGTATACTACCCATAAGGTGTTTGTCAACGTTGAGTTGACTTGCATTTACTGACTTTGAGGAGTTTCTCCTCACTCTCCTTTGCTGCTTGCGAGAAGCAGGATCCTGGTCAGAGGCCGTACTACTCCCCTCTTTTTGGGAACGGGCAGTTGAGTGGTTTTAGTTGGTACCTCCACTCTTTCGGGCGCATTTCTGGCCGGATTCAAGGATTTTGTGACACCTTTTAGATCAGTAAATGAATCTGGCAGGTTATTTGCAAGTTGTTGCAAATTTATGATTTTCTGAACTTGTAGTTCAGTCTCTTGGTACGTGGACCGGAGGCTGAAATGGCAAGAGCATTCCAATCAATTTCCGGGCATTCTTTCTGGTACTTGAAATCTCCCCTAATGCCGGAAAATGTTCCTCGTTAAATATACAATCAGCGTGACGGGCTGTGAATAGATCCCCAGTAAGGGGTTCCAGGTACTTAATAATCGACGGCGATTTGTACCCCACATAGATCCCCAGTTTTCTGTGTGGGCCCATGGATGTGCGCTGAGGTGATGAGATCGGGATGTATGTAGCACATCCGAACTTACGCAGATGGGAAATGCTAGGTGGATTTCCACGTACCAATTGCAGAGGGTAAGTACTGTGATATGCATAGGTCGCAATTGTATTAAGTCAGCAGCGTGTAAAACTGCATGACCCCAACACGAGGTTGGCAAGCTGCAATTCATCAACAAAGGTCTTGCAATGAGTTTGATCCTCTTAATTAGAGATTCAGCCAAACCATTTTGAGTGTGGACGTATGGAACAGTGTGCTGAACTTCAATCCCCTAGGGCCATGCAATAGTCATTGAAAGCACGTGAGGAGAATTCTGCAGCATTATCCATGAGAATTGATTTAATTCGACTTTCTAGATAATGGGCCTGTAACTTATATTACTTCCCTCGTTATCTTGGCAAATATGCATGATTCCGTGTGGAGAGAAGGCACACATGTGACCATCGTGTAGATGCATCAATTTAGAACCATGAAATACCTAAACGTCCAGACAATGTTGATGGGACCACAAATGTAATGACCCGTAGTTATAGAGTAGAAAGGGGCTAAATTAAATTTGTGCATTTGGCATAGCATGCATCTGAAATTACGGGAAATTTAAAACTTTTCACACAAAGTCATAGAGTGTTCAACCACCACTCGAAAGGCTAGTTGAGAATGCCGTTAGTTTGACGCGTAACTAAAAACTTGGAATTCAACTTGTGAAACTTACATCGAGGTTTCGCTGATGTTGGTGGATTAGACTTAGTCATCAACAGAGTGCTATAAACTTCAAAATCTTGTCTCATCTAATTCTAAAATATTGGTTCAAGTGAATAATACATGATCTATAAATCAATTGATGAGTATGACTTACATCATTATCGAATAAGTACATATCTTAAAGAAAAGAAGATTTGGAAGGAGGATAAAAGACTAAACTAATCTTAAGCTAGATCTACTTATTCTATCAAAAACTATCTTATCTTCTTATCTCCCAATCTTCTCAAAATCATTCTACAAGAGAAGGCAACACAAGAAAGGAGAAAGTTCAACAAGAAGATTATACAGATGGATTTCTTAGATATGCATAGAAGCACTATACCATCCATCACTAGTATTTGGAAACTCCTATATCAAAATCAATTCTTATTTAACTTCTCTACAAATAGTGTGATGTTCTAAGGTTTTGTGTTATATAGAAGTAGTTTGGTGACAAGCTTTGCAACCTTGTTAACAAATCACTTTTGTATGCAAACAATTGAGTGTCATATACAAATAAACAAAAGGACTATAATACATGGTATTTCTCCAAGAGTATGATTATCAGGAGAAAGTAAAGCCAAGCATAAAACCATTGATCATCACCATATGTACCCGACATGACATGCGTAACTCTCAAACTCATGTGAGTGTGGACTGTCTCATAAGAGAGGGGTTCACAAGTTCATCCAGTGACAAGACCATTTGGCTTTGTCCAAGAGTTTATTCTCATGAGGAGATAATCTAGACATGTGGAAAATGGAACCACATGGACTAAATAGCCAGCAATTGTTTTAGCAACTTGCCTCCACAGAAACCAGATCATCTATTTTTATTCAAAGGAGTCTATCAATCCTTTTATCATCAGAATGAGCTATGAAGTAAACAAGATTCTGTTCTCATCATTT